>JAJHZJ010000382.1:0-346295 GCA_023548195.1 Bettongia penicillata ogilbyi | reverse complement strand
GATGGGAAAATTCCTAACACTTAAACAGAGGCCTGGCTCTCTGAATATATATATATATATATATATATAAATATATATATATATATTTAACCCCAAGGGCTCTCTCTGGTAGAAGCAACACTCAGCATACCAGAAACATTGGGGTAAAAAATATCAGTATGGCACATTAGTCAGTCAACAAGAATTTATGAAGTGCTGGGTGCCACATACTGTGCTAAGCAGAGGAATACAAAGAAAGATCACTTTGACAGGAGAGTGATACATGGACTGGACTGGTATGAGACTTGAGCCAGGGAAAGCAACCAGGAGGTCATTCCAATAGTCCTGGCTGGAGGTGAAGAGAGCCTGCACGGGGCAATATCATAGAGGTGAGAGGAAGGCTTTATAAGAGACGTTGTGAAAGTAGAATTGAAGGGCTTAGCAATAGATTTGTGACGTATGAAAAGTTGGAGACATAATTTCTGGTTAATTAGTCATTTTATTAATTATGGCTAGCAAATAATTAATAAATGCATGGTCATTTGGTTTTCTCTCATAAACCAAAGACCCCTCAAGGAGGCCTCTTCTTGCTTACATACAACTAGAAGGGGGGGGGGGGGTAAAGCAGCAATCAACCCTGATTGGTTAATGGTTAATGAGAGAATGAATATTATAATGAGAGGTATGGGGGGGGTTGAGCAGAGGGGGGCATGACTTTGATTGTCACTCTTACTCCTAGACCACCCCCAGCCCTGGACAATCTAGACAAAAGGATCTATCCCTTGTCTGAGTAGAACACAATGGACTAGAATTCACCTAGATTAGATTCTCTTTGTAAGGTTTTTCTAGTTGGGTGGGATAACAGTAAGATGGTCCAGGTGGGTAAATTTTGGGGCAAGGCCAATAATGTCCTTCAAAAATTGACTCTATTTCTGAATCAGGATATAGAAAAAAGAATCTTCATCTCAATTAATAATCAGTTATTAGCATAAGTGAGAAATAACTATTTCTGTCAGATTGGATATGGGAGTTGAAGATGACATCTTGATTTTGAGCCTAGGTGATTGTAAAGAGGGTGCTAACAGGGAAGTTAAGAAGAGAGGAGAGTTTTGGGGGAAGATGATGAGTTCACTTTGGAGTATATGATTTCTATAGGAGATTTTCTATCATCTAAATAGAGATAATAATTGAACACATGGGAATTAATGAGAGTGTTAAGCAAAATAGTATAGAATTATCAATTATGTTGATAAACATAATTGGGAACTATGTGTAAAAAGCTATTAAACTTTTCATACCCCTTGACCCACTGATAATTCTGCTGGGTCTATTCCCCAACAGAACCAAAGAAAAAGGAAAATGGATCCATATATGCAAAAATATTTATGCCAGCCCTTTTCATGGTGGCAAAGAATTAGAAACAGAGAGGGAGCCCATCAATTGGAAAATGGCGAACAAATTATGATATGTGAAGATGATGGAATACTATTGTCCTATAAGAAATGATGGAGGGGAAGGTTTCAGAAAAATCTGGGAAGACTTGAATGAACTGATGCGAAGTGAAATGAACATAATCAGGAGAACAATTTACGTGATAATAGCAATATTGTAAAGGTAAACAACTTTGAAAGTCTTAGGTCCCCTGATCAACACAATGACCAACCCCAACCTAAAGGCCTCAAGATGAAACATTCTGTCTCTCTTCACATAAAGAGCTGATGAACTCAGAGTACAGACTGATGCATATTTTTCTTCTCTTTTTTTCTCTTGACATGACTAAAGCAGGAATGAGTTTTGCTTGAATATGTGTTTCTTGACTATACATATTTACATAACAAGCTTTGCTTTTCTTTGCTTTCCCAATATTTGGGTCAGGGGAAAGTGGGAGGGAGAGGAAATAGTATTGAAATGTGAATTTCATTTTGTGAATTGTGAAATTAATTTTTGTGAAATTAAATTTTTTAAAAAATAGCCAAAGAGGAAAAACTAGAGAAAGAACAGAACTTTTCTTGGAATTTCCCTCAATCAAGGAGGAGATGACTATAACAGCTGACCTCCATCCATGTCTTCTGCTGCTAGAGACCTATAGGACCTTTGACCTGCCTTAATCTCTCACAACTTTTCTCACAACTTTCTCTCACCTTTCTCACAACTCAGTTAACCATTCTCCTCTCATCTATTGTTCCATAGCCCTTGGTTCTTTGCAGTTTATCTCTAGAAGTTCCCACTCTTCCATCTCCACTAACAGAACATCAAAATCTCTCCTCCTCCCAATAATTAAATAACATGAATTCTGAACTAATCTTATTTTATAGCCGCCCACAACTGTTGACCAAAGTTCCTGAGCCTATCTGATCTATTCCTGTCAATGTCACTATAAGCCATCCAAGGATTTTTCACTTAATTGTGTGTGATAAATTGATTGAGACTTGTTATCACCTAATTAACATATCTGAATATGTCTAATCACTTTAAGTGAATGTAGGACAATCAATGAACCCCTACATCTGAATATGCTAATGACAGTTTTGTGAATGTTTATTTTGAACAGTTGTGGATAGAGGGGAAGGGAAAAATGAGAGAAGGCATCTTGGTACAATTGGAAAAGTACTTGGTTTCAAATTAAGGGACCTGAGTTTGAATCCTGGATCCATTGCTTACTTGCTAAATTATTTTAGGCAAATCATTGAACTTCTGTGGGACTCAGTTTCCTCATCTGTGAAAGCACATTTGTAGTAGTCGACCTCTAAGGTCCCTCCCTGTTCTAAATCTCTGATCCAATAATCTTATCTCCATTCCAAGGATGGGGAACCTGCAGCCTTGAGGCCACACGTGGCCTTCTAGGTCCTCAAGTGCAGCCCTTTGACTGAATGCAAACTTTACAGAACAAATCCTTTGGGAACCAAACAAAAGTTTTTCTTAAAACAATACTGCTCTTAACTGTATTCAACATTTCCTTGATTCCATTCTCTTCAGTCTTCATTATTTCATGCAGGTCTGTACGTGATTTTTCTAAAAATCTACAAGCTCATTTATTATAGCACGGTAGTATTCCATTTCAATTATGTACCACAAGTTGTTCAGCCATAAATAAATGATTATAAATAAATGTTTATTGACTAGCAGCAGCAGCACAGCACTTAGTTGGCACATTTGTTGTTCTGGCATTCTTTCAGTGTTTTTGGACTCTGTGACCCCATTTGGGGTTTTCTTGGCAAAGATGCTGGATCCCCTCCTCCAGCCTGGTGGGTGCTTAATAAATGTTTACTGTCTAGCAGCAGCAGCAAAAGAACACAGAGTTTGAAATCAGGGGCCTCATAGTTTCTACAAGATACTTCCCTCTCTTTGTGCCTCAGTTTCCTCATCTATAGAATGAGGGTGTAGAAATAGATGGTATCTAAGACACTGCAAATGGACAAGGACCAGGATGAGGAATTGAATAGGAGATAAGTGAGCTACATTACCTTTGGAAAATTACAAAGTTTGTTTAATGTCCCAAGATTCTCCTTAAAACAAAGACCTTTTTTTCCCCACACTCTACCTATAATATTTGCATGACGTAGAGTCATGAAACACTAGTGTCTAAGGAAATAAAACTGAGGATTTCAAAAAGGAGGAGACACAGAATGGGCATGAACAGGCTACATGTTGTAAGTATGGAATTATTCAGAAGCAGAAAAAAGGAGGGAGGGGATGCTATCAAAAAACATATGAGTGAAAAAGGAAATGGGCTGGTCTTATGGTAAGAGTGCTAAGCAGAGATAATAGGCAGCCTACATGTTCCACTGACATTCTTTCAATGTCCAGAGAACTCAAGGAAAACCCCCCAACTCACTCTATAGTGAATGAAGATAATGGACATGAATTACATAGACTGGGCCAATGTGGATGAGTTTCTATGGGCTTTGTGGAAGGGAGTGGGCACATCACTGAGATCACAGATACATTGGAATACTAGTGTACTCAGTGATGTAGCCAAAGAAAAATCCTCACCTGAAGGCTAATCCTCTGGTAATGAACCTCTTACCACCTAATCAGGCTGATCTTCAGATGACAGACATTCTGCTATCCCTCACCCAAAGCCCTTCTTACTTGTTAGAACCTTCTAGGTTTTAAACTAAAGCCAACAATTACTTATCAGGTCTTAAAATTCTCATGCTCTGAGTGACTACAACCATGGATCACATCCAATTCTTTGGCAGTCAAATGAGAAAGCAAGTGTGACAAAAACTGCTATAAAAAACCAGTTTTCAAGTTAACTTAGTCCAGATGTTGAAAAGTATGGCAATATTGTGTTTAAAGCATTGCTGATTTTAGATAATGCCCCAGATCATACAATTGGGAGAGTGAGTTCAGACAATAGCAACGAGTTACGTGTGTGTAGAGACCTTCCAACTCCTGGACCCAGAAGTCCTTTTCTCCCTTGACGGAGTCCTGAAGAGATTCCCTTTGGTATCTCTCTCTGCTGGACTCTAAGGATTGATGTCTAACTTCTCTGTCACAAAGGCTCACAGTCCCTAAAGTTACCGCCATCCTAAGATTTGTCCATAGTTGTTTCCTCTTTCATTGGCTACTACTGCTCTAGCAGACTCCGCTACCTATACTAGTTTCTGGCACTACTTCCAATGGTTCTCAAGAATCTCCTGATCACCTGGGTAGTGCCCTCCCAGAATCCTCTTTCACTTAAAATTAGAGAACAAATATCATGGGAAAAGAGGCACCACGTGCTTGTGAACACCTGGTGGCTAAGGAGGGAGAATGGAGCTTGTTAATGAACTCCCCACCTGCCAGCTCATAGCAGTTTTTTACCTCTCCTGCCACCAGGAAGGAAAATAAAAAATCCTTAAAGATCCTTTTCTCTTTTGTATTCAAACTTAGTTCTGGATCTACATCTACTCAGTCACCAATTCCTCCTACTCTGCAAACAATTAGAAGACTTTTCATCACACAATCATACCAATCCCCAAGTAACTCATGTCTTAGAAACCACTTCTCCAAAGTTCCTTGTGTTGAATTGGAATCAGTCATGAATATTTTGTTCAGACTCTGGATAATCAACTTTAAGAGTAAATCTCAGCATATTCTAATGAATGGTTCTCACTGGCCAGTCTCCCCCCATTATGTTATTAAAAATTAAAAATGTAACAAAAACCAAGCCCCCAAAGCTCACTTCTTCAGTAGATTTTGAATTGCAAGAAAAGAGACTGCTCAGATATAATAATTGTAGTTAACATATAACATTTTAAAGTTTGCAAAATGCCTTATACCTCTTACCTCATTTGATATATTTTGCCTTCCAATTGTGCTTCCACAAAAATCTGTTTGGAAAAGGTCACTGTTATTACCTAGACTGAGAAAAAACCCACCAGGTTGTATTTACAAATTGTGATTGATATCAGCCTGACTTTTATTTAACTTTATTAATGATCTGGAACAAAGAATAAAAATCAGACTAAATAGATGTTCAAAGCTATGTGAATAATAAGCTGAAGAGAAAGTTCAGAATACTAAGGTTCTCTTTATGTATTTAATCATTCAATCAATCATTTATTTTCTAAGCTCAGAAAAATTTGTGTTACTCAATCTGAGAGAGTTTTAGAGAGCTTTAAAAAATAAAAAGTATAACTTGGATATTTTGGGCCAAATCTGCCTTATTTAGTCCATTTAGTCCACACACTCCCAAGGTGCTTACATAAGTATGATGGAGGAAAATGTCCAGCACCTGAACAGGAGAGAAGCAGGTAATAAATCACCAGGCAAAGATCTAGCACTGGACAGCTCCAATTAAGGCGATCAAGCCCCCAAGCTGTACATACTTTGGAGTAAGAAATGAACTTACTATCCTTGCTCCCTGACTACTAAAGCAGGTAGTATTGACCTGAGCAAACAGCTTGGAAAACAGAATTTTTTAGTCTTCTTTGAGAAATAACTGTTCTCAACATGAAGTTTT
The DNA here is from genome assembly GCA_023548195.1 of Bettongia penicillata ogilbyi. Lineage (NCBI taxonomy): Eukaryota > Metazoa > Chordata > Mammalia > Diprotodontia > Potoroidae > Bettongia > Bettongia penicillata. The sequence goes on along the minus strand of JAJHZJ010000382.1, from coordinate 340,366 downwards.
GGTGTCAATCTTTTCATGTCAGAGGAACATTTACCCTCACACTGGGACAAAATGAACAAGTAATAACCAGAAATAAATGAATTTCTAGGTGTCTTATCCCCTAATCTCATCAAAGCAGCACTTTGAGCCTCCCACTTTGAATAAGGAGTGGAATCAGAATTTTAAACATTATTAAGAGAGTAAGCAAAGGAAATCCCAACAGAAGCTTAGGCTCATGCCTAAGAGCTTATAGACTTTGAACCTATGTTTTCATATCTAAGTCCAACATTTCATGAATGTGGTCCTGCTACTGCTAAAACCTAATTAGGATTAGAAAATAAAAACAATAACTGGTATTTGTATGGCTTCCTGCTCTGTTTTCAAAGAGCTTTACATAAATTATTTTTCTACCATTTTCTTTATAGTGAATTCTTGTTCTTGTAATAGTGTGGCGAGTTAGGTGAAGGGTTGGTGAACAGGAAGAGAAGTTAATCTCTCTTGGCTGGCCCCTTGATTTATGAGGGTGTTGCCACTCATTTTCAATTCTTGCTTTCAGGGTCTTTAGTCAACGCCCTCAGTTCTGACCCTCAGAGGGATTGGCTTCCTTCAGACCTACATGGGATAAAAAAAGAGACCAGACTGAAAACAACTGGCCTCAGCAGAACTAACTTCAGCCCATCCCCACCTGCCTGCCCCAGGGATTGCTACTGGCATTATTTGTCCCTAGTTCCCTTGGTCCATTTGAGAAAGAAACTCAAAAATAATAATCAAGAAAATCTCTTTTCTCTCTAGCTACAAGTCTCCCCAGGCTAGAAAAATTAACAATGTTAAAAAAAAAAATCTATCACTCCCTTTCCCTTGGGTACACTCACACCCGTTTTTCACTTACTGTCCACTATGTCTAGAGCTGCTCTCGGCCTCACCTCCTGCCCTGCCTCCTGGTTTCCTTAGAGACTCAGCTCAAATCTTACCTCTAGGAAGCTTTCCCGGTCCCATCTTTCCCCCACAGCTAGTGCCTTCTCACAGAGCTTACCTTCTCCTTACATGATACATACATTGTGTATATGATTTTGTGCATGTTGTCTCCCCTATTAGAACGGGAGCTTCTTGAGGATAGGGCCCATATATTTGCTTTTCTTTGTTTTCCTGGAACTTAGCCCAGTACCAGGCACATAGTCATTAATATCTGCTTATTGACTGACTTCTGTCCTCATGTAACACCAAAAGGTACACACAGAGATAAATCAGTACAACAACAATGACTGTGCAGTCTTAGAGTGGTTTCTTTTAAAGTAATTAGCAAAATAGAATGCAAACAGGCTCTTTCCAGAGAAGGATCCCATTTGTTTCTCTCTACATTAAGAGAACAGGGCAGAGGGAAGAGAGGAGGAAGAGGACAGGAGGAAAAATAGAGTCTGAGGGTATAAAATTTTCCAGTTCTGTCTGTCTCTGCAACCCCAGGGACACAGGATTATGTTCAGTCTGACATCACACAGAATGGAAATTGGAATCTCAGAATCCTCTTTTCCTTCTGCTTCTCGCAGCATGACTGAAGTTTCTGGGGGAACATTCAGTCTATGGCAGGAGTGGGGGAGAGGTTCCGCTTCTCACTGAGATGGCACTGAAGCTTCCCCAGGGTGGGCACTGTTGGAGTTCCCATGTCTTTCTCTCATGCTTGATCATTTCTCTCCATGAGGGTTCAGCTGTGCTCCTTATTTAGGGTTGGGGAAGGGAAACTAACTCTTTCAGACAGGATCACTGTCAAAGGGCTGCAGTGGACACACACTGGAGGATACTGCTATCCAGTGTCCTGCTACATCTCATTTGAGTTTCATGATAACCCTGTCCAAGTAAGGAAAAGGAGGCTCAAGAGATTAGTCAACTTGCCCAAGTTCACATAGCTAGGCAGCATTTGAACTCAGTCCCATTCTGAATCCAAATTCAGCACTTTTATAAGCCAAATTTTCCACCTCCTGCTAGGATGGGTAAGCAAACTATGGCCTATTGACTGTTTTTGTGTCTACAGACAACGGGAGTGAGGTCTTGAGTGAATTGGATATAAATGAAGCAAAGTTGTGCAAAGTCATCAGTCTCATTCACTGTCCCTTCCAGAGTCATCCAAGGCCAGTGGCAGGACAAAAGTCAAGACTGACAATGGCCCAGGATGCAGTGGATGATCTTGGCATCTTTCATGTCTGCCTAAGCTCCAAGCACTCCACAGCACTTGCTTAAGCCCCCATTGTGGCCTTTGGAACAAGTTATTGTCCTCTGCCCATTCTGCCAAGAGAAGTCTTCACGTGTTTGGGATAGACATCCCCCTAATTCAGCAGTGGGTTTGAGGTCTGTTGCTTATCCTCAGCCTATTTTAAGCCAACTGCAAAGATGGTTTTATTAGGGTGTGTCCACTGCTCATGCTACAGCTACAGTCAGAGGTGAGTACGGACATCATCTGGACATCAGAAGTGGATGAGCAGCCCTGAAACCCCTAGAGGCGCCAGTCTTCCTGAACACCCCAGTACCCTATGATTACTAGTAGTTAACTAAAATAATCAAAAGCTTCTGCCATTTTAGAAAATTATGCTGCTTTGAAAAAAGTGATCCTCTCTTTGTATTTGTAAATATGACTAATGTATTGATTTGATTTGCGTAACTACGTATATACATGTTTGTTACAAGGATTAAGGGAACAGAGAGGACCTGAGACAAAAAAGAGCATCATAAGACATTTTCAAGTGTATAAAGATAAAAGCAAAATAAATGTAGAAGGGGACACCAACTAAGCAGTTTTGTTACTACCTTAAGATACTCCTTTCAAGATTTATATGAACTGATGCTGAGTCAAATGATCAGAACCAGAAGAACACTGTACACAATAACAGCCACAGTGTGCAAGGACTGTTTCTGGTAGACTTAGCCCTTCACAGCAAGTCAAGGACCTAAAACTATTCTAAAGGTCTCATGATGCAAAATGCCAAATCCATGTCCAGAGAAAGAGCTATAGAGTCAGATTGCAGAATGAAGCAGACTATTTTCTCTTTTGTTATGTTTTGGTTTTGTTTTTTTCATGGTTTCTCCCATTCATTTTAATTCTTCTATGCAACATGACTAATGTGAAAATTTGTTTAATAGGAATGTAAGTGTAGAACCCATATACGATTGCATGCTGTCTTGGGGAGGGAAAGGACAGAAAACTTAAAACTTATGGAAGTGAATATTGAAAATTGAAAATAAATTAATTATAAGAAAAAAGATATTCCTTTCAAAACACACAATAATAGCCAACAGATATATAGTACTTAACTGTGTGCTTGGAGCTGTCCTGGTGCTAAATTCTTTAGAATTACTATTTCCTTTGATCTTCACAATAACCCCAGAAGGTACATGCTGTTATTATCCACATTTTACAGTTAAGGAAACTTCAGCGAGGTTAGATGACTTGCCTGGAGGTCACACAGTATGGGAGGCCAGAACTGAAGTCTTCCTGAGTTCAGGCCAAGTGCTTCATCTACGGCACACCCAGCTGCCCCTTTGGCAGAAGCTGACAGAATCTCATACATCATATACTCTCTTGTATACCAAAATGTTTGTGGCTATTAATGATTGTTGAATTTACAATAAAAGGGGGTAAAAGTCTTTTAGAATTCTGTCCCTAGAGAGGCAGCTAGGTGGTGCAGTGGATAGACCACCAGCCCTGGAGTTCAAATCTGGTCTCAGAAAAGTGACATTTACTAGCTAGGTGACCCTGGGCAAGTCATTTAATCCTGATTGACTTGGACTCTTCCCTCCCAAAAAATTCTATGACCCTAGAAAGTTTATAAGTGGCAAATAAATAATGTAGCCCCATTATAATTAATTTTATATTATATAATTATGTATAATATATAATTATATATAATATTTATATATTATATATGTATATAATAATTATATGTATAATATAATTAATAAATAATATAGCACCAATAAAACAGTCTTTTTTTGGCCCACATTCAGTACATTTGATCCATCTGATCTGATAAAATAACTATAACAAAGTTGAAAAAACAAAACTCTACCTTGGTGTGGCAGTGTTTTAATATTACCATTATGTGGAGATTTGCTAGACATGAAAAGCGAAATGGGTTATCTGAGGACACTATTGCTCATTTGGAATGTTTACACATATTTCCCACATAACTATTTCAAATTGTTCCCCTTTCACCCCAAACTACAGTCCCCAAACCCCCAAACTTATAACAGCAATTTAGTCCTCAGCTTACCTGAAAAGGCTGAGCCCATACCTCATGAGGGCCCTGATAGGGGTAGCTAGGTGTACCATAGGGCATAAAGTACCAGGCCTGGAGTCAGGAAGACTTATCTTCCTGAGTTCAAATCCAGCCTCAGACACTTACTAGCTGTGTGACCATGGATAATTCACTTAACTCTGTTTGCCTCAGTTCCCTCATCTGTAAAATAAGCTGGAGAAGGAAATAGCAAACTGGTCTAGTATCTTTGCTAAGATAACCCCAAATGGGGTTACTAGGAATGGGACATGATTCCACAGCAAGATACCTCATGAACTCCATTATCTCCCTCCTCCGTTGTTCAAAATGTCTCAGTAGCATCATCCACTCTTTCCTCCTTCCCTTTGGTCACAGGATAAAAAAAGAATATCATTGGTGGCAGTGTAATATACAACCTGCCCTGGCTCTGCAAACAGAGGACCTGGGTTCAAATCCTATCTCTGATGCTTACCATGTGTATGGCTTTGGACAAGTCATTTAAGCTACGATTTCCTCATCTGTAAAATAAGAGATCTCAAATGATCTCTGAGATCTCTTCCATGCCCAAATCTGTCATCCTATGATACAACTTCTTAGGAAGGTCAATCCCTCCACCTATGGCTTTGATAAAATTCCCTCTTGGCTCCAACAATCATCGTCTTTCTCATGCATCTTCAAATTCTTCCTCACCACTCTTTTCTTTCAATTGACCTACAAACATTCTCTAGCTTCCCAAATCTCCCTCCCATCCCCTCAAAGGCTTCCGTTAGACCCTTCTGAATAGCCAGGTGGCACAGTATGAAGGGCCTGAAGTCAAGAAGATGAGTCTTTGTAAGTTCAAATTCAATCTCGGATACTTACTAGCTGTGTGACTCTGGGCAAGTCACTTAAGCATGTTTGCCTTAGTTTCCTCATCTGTGAAATGAGCTAGACAAGGAAATGGCAAACCACTCCAGGATCTTTGTCAACAAATCCCCAATGGGATCACAAACAGTCAGACACAACTGAAAAATGACTGAACATAGACCACTCTACCCCACCATTCCATTTCATAACTAGCTATCTTCTCCCTTACTCAGTTAAACATTTTGAAAAACTTCTCTTCCAATACTTTTGTTTCCTCATGCACCATACTCTCCTTAGTCCCTTGTTAAAAGACTTCTGCCCCTCCCTGCCTCCACCACTCAACTGAAATAGCTTTTCTAAGACTCACCCATGGTCCCATAATGTTTAAGTCCTGTAGTGTTTTTTTAAGTGCTCATCCTTCCTGAAGCATTAGACATCATTAGCTGCTCCTTCTTAGATGCTCCCAGAATATAGAACCACCATAATCTCTTTGTCCTCCTATGGATCAGTCAATAAGCATTTATTAAGCACCACTATTGGCAGGCACTGTGCTAAACACTAGTGATACAAAAAAAAGGCAAAAGATAGTCTTCCCTCAAGGATTTTATAATCTAACTTCTATCCATCGTTTCTAAGGTAAACCAAGAGTCATACATCCCTAGAATCATAGCAACCACTAGGTTTGCTCTGGAAGGTATTTTGACAGATTAAGTACTTATATGGCTTGAGTTCCCATGCCAGAACTGCCTTTAAAATCAGCTTAACTTTGTTCATAATTTTTTATTAGCTGATCAACTGAGGAATACGCATTTAATATATATTTTTCCTTTTTAAAATGATGTCTTTGGTTTTTATATCACATTAATTCCTACTCCTCCTGTTCTCCTTCCCCTCCCCCCTTACCACAGGAACTGTCCTGAACAACAATAGTTTTAAAAGGAGGAGGCAAGAGGATAGGGAGGAGTATTTAATTTAAAAGTAAAACATTTAATCAAGATTAAAATAATTTGCAAATGAATAGAACAATCTCACCTACATTCCTCAGGGAATGCAATCTACTCCTATTTATTATCCCCTAATCCACTTGTGTATTTGGGGTATGTAAATATAGACTATGCAACGGACTGGCAAAATCTCCGGTTTGACGATCTAGATTGTCCAGTCTACCCAAGAAGCACCTGGACCTCTGCTTTGCCTTTCCACTTTTTCACAACAGACTTCACACATTCCTCATAGCTCTATCTGTTACCTGGGCTAGTCTATCCATCTCAATAGAAAATTGCTTGCTCCTGGTTGGCTCGATGGCTCAGAACTAACTGCTTCTTTGCCTGCCTTCCAGTTTCTTCCATTACCTTCTCCCAGACATATGTGTATTCCTGCTAACACAATCATTCTGTGACACAGACATGAGTCTCACAAAAATCTAGTCAGCCCACCATGTAGGAAATGTAGTTCTTAGTTGGGCAGTCTAGCATTTGCACATTGTAAAATGGTGACACCTCATCATTTCAACCCAATTCCAATTAATCCCCAGTAAAAAAAAAAAAATCTACCTAGTGGAGTTAAGCAAATCCCTTCTACAGATAACAGCCTTTTAAATACTTGAAGACAATGTGTCAACCAAGCAAGCCTTTATTAAAGGCCTACTATGTGCCAGACTGATAGGAGCTTGAGATTCAAAAAACTTGATAAACTTATGTTCTGAAATTGTTAAGAATTCTCTTTTCTAGGTTAAACAGATCTAAGTTTTTCAACTAATCTTTGTACGTCATGTTCTGAAGATTATCCTTCCCTAGATACTCTATGCATGTCAAAACATGGTGCCCATTTACTTTTATTGTAGCAAAGTCGTGGAAATAAGGTGGATATATGAACATAATTGAGTATTATTATTCCATGAGATGTGTCAAAAAGGTATAGTTTCAGAGAAATCTGGGAAAACTGTTATGAACTGATGCAGAGTGAGCAGAACAAGGAGATCAATTTATACAGTAATGATGATAGTGTAAAAAACAATTTTGAAAGACTTGAGAATTATGACCAATTCAGTGACCAACCATGATGAAGTATTTTCCTCATCTCCTGAGATCAAGACACAGAGTCAAGACACAGAATGAGATATGTATATTTGGTCATGACCAATGTGTGGATTTGTTTTGCTTAACTATGCTTTTGGATTACAGGAATTTTTGTTTTTTTATTTAGGAGGAGAGAGGTTAGGGAGAAAAGGGGAGTTACCTATAGTATTGCCCAAAAAGCAGAAAAAAAAAGGGTTCACTGAAGGGTTTTTAAAAAATGTACAGAAGAAAAATTCACAAGGAAACATACTAGCAGGATACTTTGAAAGTAGCATGTTGTATTTATCATATGCTTTTTAAAAAGCAAACTATATAGAATAGAGATTTATGGTTTCATATATTCATTTTCTTTTTCTGTTCTATTTTATTTATGGAAATATTTATTTTTGAAGGATTATTTTTAGAATTAAAAAATACATATTCAAAGAAAATATGCTGCCAGACTGAATATAGTTCTTCAAATATGGTATGATGAGAGTGAGCAAAATACTTCTTACTGTCCCTTATTTTTGACTTTTCAAGTTGATATTTTATATCCATCTCTTTCAAATTTGCATCTTGCTAAATTTGGCCCATTAATCTAATGCCAGACTTTTTTTCTGTATTCTGGCTTTATAATACAATGTTTTAGCTATCACTTGCAGCTCTTTGTCATCTGTATGACATAGATGAGCATCTATGTCTTCATCTAAATCATTGATAAAATGCCAAACAATCCAGGGCAAAAGACAGATGCTTGGAACGCTCAACCAGACACATTCCTCCCAAGTGATATCAACCCATTAATAATTACTCTTTGGAGCCTGTGACTCAAGAAGTTCTGGAGTCTACCTCATGACTTGTCATCTAGCCTAAACCTCTTTATCTCATCTTGAAGGATATGATGATGTGCTTCCTCAAATATGTTGATGAAGTCCAGGTATATTGTGTTACAGCATTCCCCTGATTTACAGGTTAAACAACCCTATCAAAAAAAGGCAATTATATTCATTGAACATTACCTGTTCTTGATGACACCATACAGGCTCTTAGAGGTCATGACTTCTCTTTCTTTATGGACATAAGCCATTCTGTTAATAATGACTGAACCTGTGATTTCATTGATAAGGGGAATTCCTAAGTGAGGAAACTCTATAACACCGAATGTTGACATTTTCTCTGTTCCTTACAGCCCTGGAGAGTGACCTAGGACAATAAAAAGTTAGGTGATTTGCCCAGCATCACACAGTATATGTTTGAGACTGGATTTGAATCCAAGTTTTCGTGGCTTCAATGCTGATCTTTAACAATAATGCCATGCAGCCTCCCAAATTATTTATATACTTTAGAATTTTGGAAAGTCAAATCCACTGGCCTATTTTTGTAGTTTTCATCTTCTTTTCTCTTAAAAAAAATTGGATGCAGCAACTTTCCCAAGATCTTTCAAAAATCACTTATTACTATTCAGGAATCACATCTGCTCTCTTTTTTTTCCCATTATCAAAAGTTAATTGAAACCATTGAATTCATAAAAGACAGCATTGTGTAATGGAAAAAAAAAACATGAGCTTAAAGCTGACTTCAGATTCATACTAGTTGTGTGACCGTGGGCAAGTCATTCACCCTTTCAGAGCTTCAGATTTCCTCATTAACAGGGTTAATAATATTTGTTCTGCCTACTGCATGGGAGAGTCATGAGCAAAGCACTCTGTCAAACTTATAGCTCTATACAAATATTGTAGTTGATATTAAGGACAACCTTAACAGTCTTCCCAGTTTTCTATCCCCTCAACTTGTCTCCAGGTTCATGTACCTTTTCTGCCTTATTTTTTTGTCCTGACCAATTCAAATACCATTGTCCTTGGCACAGAAAATGGAAGCCAAAAGAGAAGTAAGTCATAGTCTTATTCACCATAAGCAGAAGAGTTCTCCCTCTTTTCATCTTCTTCTTGGGCCCAATGTAACTAAAACATTTCTTTTAATTACCAAATCTCCTTCTGAGCTTTAGGCTTCTCACACCATCATATACAAACTTGCCCTTAAAGAAATTTAACAAATATCTTAAAAGGAAAAAGGTGATTAAAAGGAGCCATCCTGACTTTGTCCAGAACAAATCATACCAGATGAAACTTGTTTCCTTTTTTGGGGACAGGATGTCTAAGATATAGCTTACCTAGACTTTAACAAAACTTCTGATGAAATTCATTCTTGTAGGCATTTGTCAGACTTCTCTTTAATGATCTATTTTACAATTTTCCCAAGAACTAAAAGGGTCAAACTCACTGGCCTATGGCTTATAGATTCTGTTCCCTTACTTTTTTTGAAGGCTGAGACATTACCTTTTCAAATATCACTGATCAACCAGCTCTTTCAATGAAAGAGAATTTATGTAATTCATCTGGGCCAAGAGATTTGTATTTCTCAAGTTGCCTAGAGGCAGCAAGGTGGCATTAAGTGGTACAGCGACCAGCATGCTGAGGCTATAATCAGGAGGATTTGAGCTCAAATCTGACCTCAGACACTAACAACTCTATTACCCTGGGCAAGTCATTTAACGTCTGTTTACCTCAGTTTCCTCCACTCTAAAATGGGCATAATAGTACCTACTTCCTAAGGTTGTTGTAAGGATTAAATGAGACCCTATTTGTGAAGCAATTATCACAACAGCTGGCACATAGTAGGCACTTTGTAAATGATTTCTTCCTTCCATTCTATCATTTCCAGTACAAAGGTCATTCTTCTTGGCAAAGAAAAAAGAAGTAAAATAAAAATTACTTATCATTGCCCTTTCTGCGGTCAGATAGCATCATTCCTTCCACCACAAGTAAGTCTCCTACCCCTTCTTCAACCTTCCTTTTTCTCTCAATGTAGTTAGGAATTAGAAACCCTTTTGGTTGCCCTTAGCTTACCTCACCAGCTTGAGCTCATTCAGAGTGCTAGAATTCTTGGTACTATCATTTTACATTACATCCTATTGTCAAGCCTTGCTTTCTTCTTTACGTTTCTTTTTAAAATTCAGTACGATTGGTAAGTTTCTCATGTGTCTACGCTGATCTCTTTAGACAAATCTCATTTTTATTCCTCGTTGGGATTGTTTTTCCTTTGGGTCTTGAGCATCTGTCATCCTATCTTTCCTCTGCAATGTCCTTCTAATTGCTCTCATTCTTCTTACTGGATTCTTCAAATATGGTTCTAATTTTATTACTTTATCAAGAAATTTCAGGAAAAAGATGTAATCCTGTCATGCTCAAAAGTCTTCAGGGGCTCCCTATTGCCTCTCAAGTTAAGTTCAAACCCCTTTGCCTGATATGGCAGATATCTCATTCTGGAACCCTAATCTCATATTACTCCTCTACATAAAATCAATCAATAAACATTTATTAAGCACCTACTATGTGCCAGGCACTTTGCTAAGTGGATACAAAAAGAGGCAAAAGATAGCCCCTGCCCTCATGAAACTTACAATTCAATGTTGGAAATAATGTACAAACAATTATGTACAAAACAGGCTAAATGCAGGATAAATTAGAAATAATTAGCAGAGGAAAGGCGTTGCAGCTAAGAGGGCTTGAGAGAGGCTGCCTATAGAAGGTAGGGTTTTAGTTGCCTCGGTGGATAGAGCGCTGAGCCTGGAGTCAGGAAGACCGCAGTTGAAATCTTACCACAGACACTTCCTAGCTGTGTGACCCTGGGCGAGTCACTTAAGCCCTGCTTGCCTCAGTTTCCTCATCTGTAAAATGAGCTGGAAAAGGAAATGACAAACCACTCAAGGATCTTTGCCAATAAAATCCCCAATGGGATCACAAAGAGTCAGATATGATTGAAACGACTGAAGAACCATCACTTCAGTAATCTGGGGGAGGAGGGAGAACATTCCAGGCATAGAGAGCACTCAATGTTCTAGACAAACAGGATTATTTGCTTTACCATGTGGCCTACACCTTCCCACCTCTACGCCTTTGCTATGTATCTTTGTCCGAAATACTTGCTGTCCTTGGAATGTCCTCCTTCCCCTTCTTTATCTATCGAATTCTTATTTAACTTTTGACATCAGATCAGATGCTATGTCCTCCATAAAGCCTTAGTAATATTCTTCTCTTCAGACCTCACACTGCATTTTATTTTGCCATATTTAGTATAATATATTGACATAGGAGCTTAAAGTCTGTTGAGTTGATTGGATTTAGACACATTTAATATTAGCTATCCTAATTCGTGTAATTCCTACTGCCTACCAGTATTCTTTGCACACAGTAGATGCTTAAACATTCATTGACTCTGAGTGATACAGGAAAAAGGGCAGCAGCAGCATTCTCCAATATCATTTTTACTCAGTGAATGCTAGAGCTAGAGTAATACACATACTATATACTATATATATATAAACATATATACACACATACTATATCTATATATCTATATAGAGACTACCTAGAGCTAGAGTACTGTATCTATATATAGATACATATCTATATACTAGCATATATACATATATACCAGATAGATACATATAGAGCAACAAGGCCATCCTTAATCCTAGATCTTTCAAGCCCAATCTAATGTTCTTTCCTATAGAACCAATATAACCCTACCCCCAAATAATATCACACATGTGGATTCTAGTTCAAAGTCCTGGGATTCCTGGAAGTACTTGACCATTTTGTACAACTGGTTTGGGTAATCTACTGGAGGATGCTGAGAGCAAAAGCTCTAACCAGGGTAATCCATTTGGAATGAAATTATTATAGGTTTAAAACCCTGAAAGAAATGATTCATAAGGAAAGTTGAGGTCACTTGTGCCTTATGTTAATTGAAGACTTCAATCAGAGCCAGCTACCCCCAAATAATAACCTTTGACATTCATGTCCATAGCCACCCCATTCCTGGTTGGTGCCCTTTGTTCCTCCTTCTGGCACCCAATATGCTAGTAAAATTGTACCCATCAAAACCTACCCTTTAAAAAAGGAGCTGAAACCTTCCATATTGAGGTATAAACAGGGTCATAAGAATTTTAGAGTTTGGAAGGGACCTTAAACATCATCTAATCCAATCAGCTTTTTCCTGTTGTTCTTTTTGCTATCCACCCTCTTCACTTTTCCAGGGAGACATACCTTATAACAAAGACTTTTTTAAAGAAAAAAAGAGGAAGAGGAAGTTAAAAAAAATTTATCAAATTAATCAATACTTTTTTTAAACTGACATATTTCACATCCAACAACCCATACATTTTTAAAAAGAAACGGAAACCCAAGAAGATGAAATGATTTGTCAAGGTCATACAACCAGTTAATAGCAAAGTGACAGTTACACCCAGAGTCTCCTGCCTCTCAGATCAGCATCCTCTGCATTCTCTAGTAATGACTTACAATGTTGTTTCCTGCCCCAACACCTTCACCAGGTTATTTGCTTTATAATAAAATAATGTTCTGCAAAAATGGGGAGGAAAATCTAAAAGTGAAATTTCTGGAATGAGATGATGTTGGAGGGGGCAGGGTGAAAGTGGAAAGTGGTGGTGTGGTATCAACCAATGAGTTCTTCCACCCTATCAGAAGGTAACTATGAGATGAGCTGTTAATAGCAAGAGAGAAAGACTCAAGGAGATGGACCCAAAGGAATACGACTAGAAGCTGGCAAGTCACTTGAAACTGAAAAAGCAAAATTAAACAGTACATGAAAAATCCCTAATGGAGAGAGCAAAGAGATTATGGACAGTCATCAAGAGAAGGCTCTAAGTGCTGCAATGCCTGAGTCATTTTCAATTAAATCAGATCTTAGATAGCACTTAAGAGGAGAATTCAAGACCTAAGCCTGTATGGTCCCCCTGGGACAGCTATTTGACCACTATTATGGCCAAATGACTCCAAAGATTTTTTTTTTTAAATTATATTTCCCTCTTTGGTTTAGCATAGGGCTTTGTCTTCATTCTCTTGGGATGACTCACTGACAGAATCTCTAACTCTGAATATCCGTTCACACACATACACACACACACCCATCTTTTCCTCACCACAACCTCTCCCCAGTCTCTCCTTCCTAACAATCCTCAATTTCAGGTCCTTTCTCAACACTGGGGCTCTTAACCTGAGATCCATGGATAGATTTTTTTTTTTGCAGGGGAGGGGTTGGAAACTTGGATGAAGAAAAATTGTATCTGTTTTCATTAACCTCTAGGATTTATTATTTCCATCAAATAATTAAAATTATTATTCTCAGAATGGATTCATAGACTTCATCAGAATACAGAATCTACCTCTCTCTCTTACACACACACCCATCACACACACATACACTCACACTCACACACACACCACACACACACACACACACACACACACACACACACACACACAATTTAAAACCCCCTGCTACATAGAGAGGTCTTTTAAAATGGCTTCCAGATTAATGTTATACTGCTACTCACCAGCAAGGAAGGGAAACTTGGCCTTCATGGATATTATGGCTAAAAATAGAACTATTCCAGCTAAAATGAGCCCAGGCACGTAAACAGTCCTTTTAGCATCAACAGACTTTCAACCTTCAGAGCATTTATTTTACATGAGCTCTACCAACGGCTGGGATTTTCCATTTTCAGGGCAATAACAATTCAGCTTTCTCTTAAATCTTTAGGATGTTATTGTATCTTGGAGGGTTACCAAGGATGATTTATGGCCACTGGTTTTCATCCTCATTATTTCTATGAATTATTCAAGATCCTAGGACAAAATACCTGCAACAAGCATGCCACTTGCTCCTCTGAAATTTATTACTCGTATGCCACTGTCAACCTAGTTTACATGGAGAGATTATTTTACCTTAAATCTTTGAACCCAGAAGAGAGACACAAGGGGCAGTGTAATTCAATGGAAAGACCGAAGTCAGGAACATTGGGTTATAACTCCAGGGATTATACTACATCACCCTCTACTTGAGCTTCCAGCTCTAACTTCTATGAAGCTAAATTAAGATAAAAGAAAATAGATAACCAAAACTCTCCAGAACTAATCCAGGGATAACTTCAATTTGGAGTTAGGAGGACTACAGCAGGCAGTGGAGATGTTTTGCAAAAGCTGGAAACGGGGCATCGTGATGTGAAAGACTGTACTATTTCAAGCCAAGAGACAGAAGCCCTCAGTCCCAAGGGTTCAGAGAGAAGGTTCCAGAAGTCTCCATGGCAAGTGGACCTTGGTAGATATAAATTCCATTGTATACTGCCAGAGGACCACCAGATAAGGAATAAGGACGACAGTCACTGCGGTGAGGAAGTATAAACCACAACGTCAATACCTGGAGAGTGGAGACAAAGCCCAATTTATCCTGATGCAAGGGCAACCTAAAGGCTGGAGGCAAGGACAGAGAAAGAGCCCAGGGGAAGGAGATTAGACACATGGGAATGACTGAAACATTATAGCTAATACGTGAAAGTGTTTTTAATTGTGCGTGCATGCGTGCGTGTGTGTGTGTGTGTGTGTGTGTATACTCTTACCCTAGAAACAAAGCAGCTGCCTATCAATTAAGAAGAACTAATAAATTATGGAAACATTTGTGTACCATAGGGGTTGTATAACAGGGGTGATATGACTGAGCCTTTACCCTGGCTCCTTCGTGGTGGGCCATGTGCACTGACTCCTTGCTAAAACACATACAATGGTTCTTGACTGGTCTCTGTGAGTCCCCAGGACTAGAAGCTATGCTCAAGGTGACTGGTTATTAAGCTTGGAAAAAGTGCTGGCTCAGTAAACTACAGAGAACACGGAATGACCAATTCCGGACTTGAGTACTCTTTGTTGGGCAATAGCTCATTCCAACGCTCCTTGGGAATTCACGTTGGGGAGGAATTTCTCTCCCTTCCCTACTCTCCCCCTCTAAGCAATAGAGATGTCATGTAAATGCTGTAGGAATACATACATGCATAGGCAGTCTTGAGACTAGACCTCAAGTTCTTGGTTGTCTCTTTGTTTTCTAGCTTCTCTCCCTACACCCTATCACTAAACAGCAATACTGAGACATGGACATTTCTAGCACTATTGGTAACCTCATAGAACTGAGGGGTTGGGAGCTGATCATCCAGCAATTGATTTCCACAACAGCTTCTCAGAGAAGATTGGCAGCAACATTCTGCAGCTAAAAGGAAGGGTATATGTGGCTGTTTGCCTGGTTAATAAGAAAATCCAGAACTTGAGAGCTGTTCATAAAATACAGATACTAGGTGAATATGAAATATCTGTTTAATCATCCTACAAAATTATCTTTGTATTCCAAGAGAAAATTATAGGAATGATGGGTTATTTCTTCAGTTTTTAAGTATAGTCTATCCTCTTTATTCCTGGATTCCATATTTACAAATTCTTCTACTTGCTTAAATTTATAACCCCCAAAATCAGTTCTTAAAGTACCCCCTTAATGTGTATACTTTCCTAACTGAGGCTGAGCAAGGAGAGTCTCTGCCTTCTTGATTCAGCCCTCATAAAGCAAACAAGTATCCTTTTCTCCATTTAATACTATTTTCTTTTTTTTTTTGCTTTTTTGTTAGTGATTTTGGCATTTTAAATGCTTCCCCAATCATAGTGTTGAAGTACTGTCTAGTGTTCCTAAGCACATGAAAGCTGTTATGTGCCTTAAAGAGAAAATACATATTAGATAAGCCTCCTTCAGGTATGAGTTATACTGTTGTTAGCTCCCAGTTCAATGTTAATTTATCAACAATATGGCACATTCAGAAAAAAAGGAGAGGCAATTTGCTGATCTGCACATGAGGCCACTCAGGAAGGTATTGATATATTGTGATTAGAGGCTCCCAATAACCTAACCCTATATTTCCCCTAGGAACAATAATTAAACAGGCCCTAATTCAGTGTTCCCAGTAACTTTCTGGAATGTAACTACTGCAAATGATGAGAATCTACTGTTTTTGTCAACACATTCTTATTGGTCTTTTATATATTAAAGCATTTTTTAAAAATATGGTACAGGAAATGTGTATGAGCCCATAGCTGATAACTAGTTTGTATTTTAAGTACCTTTACTAAAAGGGACCCTATTAATCTCTTTTAGAGCAGACCCTAGATACAAATTATGTGTACAACTTTACTTAAGATATTTTTCTCCAGAATTCTAGGGTTGGTGCATAACGAACCACAATTATGAGAAAAGTCAAATTCTCCTCATTCAGGAATTGGCTCTCCCAGGATTGAACCTGATTCCTGTGGGTCACAGCTAGAGCCTTTCTGTGGGAACGGGAATATCCTGACGTTTTACAATGTAATGAAGTAAATATTACTTTCCATTTATTGTTGTTGTCAGTTTCATACAACTCTTTATGGCTCCATTTGGGGTTGTCTTGGCAAAGATATTGGAGTGGTTTGCCATTTCCTTCTCCAGCTCATTTTACAGATGAGGAAACTGAGGCAAACAGGCTTAAGTGACTTGCCCAGGGTCATATAACTAGTAAATATCTGATGCCAAATTTGAACTGAGATCCTTCTGACTCCAGGTCTGGCACTTTAGCCATTGAGTCCCCTAGCTGTCCCCATAAGAACTGACAAATATGAAGAACTCAAACACGGGAAGTCTTCTACAACCTGAAAAAGAATGAATTAAATAGAGTCAACAAAACAATAAACATTGTCATTAAACTGTAATAGTGCAAAAGCAAAGAAGGACAACAACTAATCCTAGGTAATGATAATGACCAAGGTTAGCTCTGGAGAAGATAAGAAAATTCACCTCTCTCCTTTCTTTGTAAAGGTGGAGGACTATACTAAAATACGGTGTAAACCTTGATTTGATGTGTTGAATGATATTACTAAGCTACCTTTCCACACCCCCTTTCTATTTCATTCTTTGTTATAAGGGATGGATGACTTAATAAGAGAGAGGTGGGAATACATTCAGAACTAAGAAAGGAATGAATAGTTCATTTTTTATTCTTACCAAGGTGGAAGAAGTCAATAGCCAATACAAAGTAACCAACTAAAACATCCAAAGATCAAATAGTAACACTAGGTGAAGTGGTTCATTTGTCAGATTCAAATCCTGACTATAAATAGTACATTACAAACTTTTTTTTTCTATAGACAAAATTCTTTTTTTCTGACTCAAAAAAGTGAAATCATTCTGAGAGCCCCACGGCATAGTTTGAATAATGAAAAATATATTTTGTTCATGAATTCTTATCCCCATCACCTACAACAGATAAGGACATATAACATTTTTCTCAGCACTTTGGTTCCTACCATAGCCTAAAAGCAAAAACCTTTGAAGTCAACATTTTTAATTACTTCCTGCATGAGACAGGAAGACGGTGAGTTTAGAGAAAGCCAGAGGACCATTCTTAGGTCATTTTCTTACATTCATTACAATGGTGGCAGCAGTGTTCCCAGTAAAGAGAAGTTGAGTCAGAAAGGAAGAGGAAAAGATGGTAGAAGGCAGGCTGGGTCAGAGATAGTCAAGTCTTGATATAATGGCTTCATTATTTTGAACTGTATATATTGTGAATTCCACCGAGTCATAATCAAATATAGTTTAAAATATATACAAAAAGTGAGTTGTGTTGATTTGGGGATTATATTTGCAAACAAAAATTGCCTAGCTTTAGCAATTCAGCTAAAGAAGATACAATCAACTATCTGTTGCCTAAATGAATATTATTATTGGAATGGAAAGGAAAAGCCCCTGTTATGTGTCAAGCACATAATACAGGAAACCAAGAAGAGTTCCTGTGTTCAAAGAACTCCCATTTTATTCAAGATGAGACAGCACATATAGGAGAAAGTTCATCTATAGAGCAGATAGAAAGGTCTGGGGGTCCTTCGTGTGCAGCACCAGAGCAGATACAAGACACACAGCAAAGCTACACCACAATGCCTCTTGTCATTATTTAACTACCATTGAGAAGTGGTTGTGCCAGTCCCCAAGGGCTATAAAATTGTGCATAGCCTTTGATGCAGAAATACCATTTGTAGGTCTGTATCCCAAAGAAATCATAAAAAAGGGAAAAGGACCTTCATGTAAAAAAATATTTATAGCAGCTGTTTTTGTGGTAGTAAAGAATTGGATAATGAGGGGATGCCCATCAAATGGGGAATGGCTGAAGGAGTTGTGGAATGCTATTATTGTGCTATAGGAAGTGATGAGTGGGTGGATTTCAGAAAAACCTAGGAAGACTTAACATGAACTGATGCTGAGTGAAGTGAGCAGAACCAGAACATTGCACACAGTAACAGCAACATTGTATACTGATCAACTACAATAGACTTAGCTCTTCTTAGCGATACAATGATCTAAAACAGTTACAAAAGACTCATGATGGAAAATGCTATTCACATCCAGAGAATCTGAATGCAGATCAAAGCAGACTATTTTTCTCTTTGTTTATTCTTTTTCATGGTTTTCCCCTTTTGTTCTGATTCTTCTTTCATGACTAATGTGGAAATGTTCAGTATGATCGTACATGTAAAACCTATGTCAGACTGCTTTCCGTCTAAGGGATGGGGAAGAGAGGAAAAATTTGATCTCAAAATCTTATAATAGTAAATGTTGAAAACTATCTTTACACATAATTGGAAAAAATAAAATACTATTAAATGGGGGGAAGGGGAGAAGAAAAGTGGTTGTGCCCCATCACAAAAAACTGGAAAGTGTTTTTGACCAGGCTGGGACAGGTCCAGCTATTTTAGGCCAGAAACTCACTTCCAGGTGAGTTTCCTAAATCATGGGATTAAAGATAGCTTTTCTGATAGAACAACATGATATAATTGAAAGTACACTGGAATAGGAGTCATGAACACTAGGTAACTAACTCTATGACTCACCTCATTGGGCCTCAATTTCTTAATTTATAAAATGACATGAGAAGACTAATAATAGCTTTTATAAAGCACCTTAAGGCAAAGCACTCTCTCTAAGTTATAACAATCTGGTCAGATAGGTTCTAGTATTAACCTCATTCTACAGATAAAGAAACTGAGGTGGGATGAGGTTAGAGTGGTTTATCCAGGGCTACACAGTTCATGTCAGGAGCAGGATTGAACTATACAGTCTTCCTGATTCTAAGTCCAGAGCTCCAACCTTTACATCCTCTAGATGCTGCTTGCTGATTTCTGAAAGCCTTCTCAGTTCGAACACGTACCGTACATCTGTGAGTCTAGGAAGATCCAATAAATCAGTCACCCTGTCACTCCCACCACAGCTTCCCACCCAGCTTATGTAGTTTGGCTCCTAACAACTCCTGATGTTTGGGCCAACCCACTTATAAACATACTTAATGAGGTTTGAACTGAAAGCTGTTCCAACATCTGAAAGTAATGGGCTGTAGATTTTTTAAAGTTTAAGATTCAGTAAATAATTTCATATTTGTCATTATCCACATATGGCATAAAATAGTTTACCATAACAACATTTACATAAAATACTGTTGTGAAATGATAGAAGGCATGGATAGTTCATGAACCCCCACTAATGCAGCAAGATTCTCTCCTTATCTGGTGTCTACAGCACACGGTCCTTATCTTTTGAACAATTACTTGTCCTTCTTTACCCAATATTGAAAAGCAAAAACAAAAACCAAAAAAAACCTCATGTATATGTATATTAATTAATGGCATCTCCAGATATTTTAACAGACCACATTCACCAAAGATCCATCTCTACATATTCCTTTAGGCTGTATTCAGGTCTGACCCAAATCTCTTTCCAAGGATCAAAATTCCACCAGAAACAGAAACATTACTGACTGGGTTTGTCAGGTTTCCTTGACTCGTTGGGCCATCTGGTTCCAATGCTCCCAGGCAAGTTTTCTTGTCATGAAATTAGAGGTGGCTCTAGAAAGGTAGACTTGCATTAACAAGGACATATATGTCAATTGTCCATTTTCACCTGAATTAGGCCAGGTTATGAAAATGGTCATTGGCATTCCATTCTTGAGAGGATGGCCTTTGTGAGTTGGGGCAAGCTACTCATCCTTCAGTTTCTCAACTATAGTTTCTCAAGCAGTTAGAGGAATAGGAGGACGAAATTTACTTCTAGACTGATTTGAGCTGTCTGATTTGTCAGGAAATCTGCTCCAGTTTGTGGCTTGTGGCTTGTGTGGAGAGAGACCAAGGCAAGTGTAACCCCTAATTTCCACCAACTTTTACCAAGCCTGATTTTGCAACTAAGGCTTGTAGATTTATCTCCAGTTGCTTTGTTTAAACTTCAATCCAGTTACATAAACACTTATCAGCACAATTTATACTTTTGTGATTCCTCTTCCGTAACAACTGACCCTTTCTTCTGGAAAGGGGCTTTCAACTTCATCAGATTCAAATAAGACTTTCTGCATGTTTATGTAGAAATCTGAGGCACAAGCCAGAAACCTGCCACAGTCATTGTTCCGAAATAAAGATGATTAGCCAAACCCTGACAAGGGAGGCCAGGGGCATGATAGGATGTACAAAATTCGACTACAGCTGAGAGGAGAAGGGGTAGGGATCCGTAGGCTCTTCAATATATTCTAAGTTGCTCCAAGGGTAGAATTTGGTTGATAGGGGTGAGAAGGGAGGGGGAAAGAGGTAGATTTCAGTTCAAAATAAAGACTTTTCTAACAATTAGAGCCATCCAGAATAGAATGGGCTGTCTCAAAAGACAATGAGGTCACCTTTTGAAAATGTTTTGTGGGGAGGAGGGATTCTTACAGAGAATGAGATTTTGGAATGAATAACCTCCTGGGGATTTTATCAGCAGGTTGGAAAGAGACAACATATTCCCTGATAAAGCCATAATTTCTCAAATATATAGGGAACTGAGTTCATTTTATAAGAATACTAGTTATTTCTCAATTGATACATCGCCAAAGAAAATAAACAGGGAGTTCTCAGATGAAGAAATTAAAGTTATCTATAGTCACATGAAAAAATGCTCTAAATCACTATTGATTAGAGAAATGCAAATTAAAACAACTCTGAGCTACAACCTCACAACCTGTTTGGCTAGTATGACAGAAAAGGAAAATGACAAATTTTGGAGGGCATGTGGGAAAATTGGGATACTAACGCATTGTTGGTAGAGTAGTGAACTGATATAACCATTCTGGAGAGCAGTTTTGAACTATGGCCAAAGGGCTATAAAACCCCTTGACCCAGCAATAGCACTATTTGGTCTGTATTCCAAAAAGATTTAAATTTTTTAAAAGGTGCAAGACCTTTGTACAAAAATATGTATAGTAGCTCTTTTTGTGGTGACAAAGAACTGGAAACTGAGGGTTTGCAGAGAATTTTACATGTTATCTCATTAAAATTTAGGTGGGACCTTAGACTTATTCTAGCCCAAGTTCCTCATTTAACAGATGAGGAGACTGAGACCCAGAAAGTTTAAAGACTTCTCTAGGGTCACACAGTAAGCAGCAAGAGCAGAAACTCAGACCCAGAGATCTTGGCTCCAAATACATCACGTTTTCTAGTTAAGATGTGCCAATGTAGGCTGTGGACATAGGGTCTTGTTGGAAGCATCCTGTGCTTGTTGAAGGTCCAATTATATCTAGGAAGTTTCTGATCTGCAGGAGGAGGACATGTCGAGCTGACTCGTTTGCCTATTACCCAGATTCCAATCTTAGCCAAATTCCAGCAAGTAAAGTTAAAACTATTAACAGTAACATTGCTTTGACCCAGAGATCCTACTGCTGGGTATATACCCCAAGAAGCCAAGATGGAAAGATAGGTCCCATGAATGCCAGATATTTATGGTGGCACTCTTTGTAATAACAAAGAACTAGAAACAAAAGTAAATATTCAAATTGTGATACATGAAATGGAATATCCCTGCACCGTAAGAAATGACAATATCAGAAATTCAGAAAAGCAAATTGTTCTGGGCTATGCCTGATTCAGGCTAGTCTCCTGCTAGTTTAGGTTTGATATTGAAATGGAAAGAGACACTTACACGTTATTCAACAGTCAACGAAAGGAGATTTATTTAGACACGAGAGGGGAAGGTGATTCAATAAGAAAATGAATTGAGGACATTTTAAGGTGGCTGTCCTGACCAAAGTTCCTCTGTCTCTCAGTTGCCCATTATCATCTCCTACCCAGATCTCAGTACTAGGCTGAAGTCCTTGGGGCTATGTTATCTCAGGCAAAATTGAAGTGATACCAACTGCCCTTGGCTGCCTAAACCAATCAACTCCTGAGGACTATCTCAATCCTTTTCAAGTTAAAAAAAGAGAGGGTAGGAGGTTAGGCTGTTGCTCTGACCACATATCTGAAAATCTACATGAACTGATACAGAGAGAAGTAAACAGACCCAAGAAAACAACAAACACATCAACTACAGCAATATAAAAATCAAAGAATTAATTGAAACTATATATAGTGATTATAATGACTAAGAATGTTCCTGAAGAAGAGAGAAGAAAACTCTAGCTCCTTCCTCTCAAACCAATCCCACTTTTGAAATACTCCACTTCTGTTGAGGGTCCCACCATCCTTGCAGTCATCCAGGTTCAAAACCTTGCTGTCATGCTCAGCTTCTCATTTTTCCCATATATTAAATCTATTTAATTACAAAATCTTTTCATTGCTATTCCCATAAATGTCTCTCATTCATCTCATTCTCTCTACTCGGTCACCACCCCAGTTCAGATCCTCATCACTTACTTGGATTATAGCAATAGTCTCCTTTTTGACCTCCCTGCTTCAATTTCTCAACTTTTCCTATCCATTCTTCACACAGCTGCCAAAGAGGTTTTCCCAAAGGGCAGGTCTGATCATGTCATTCTACTCAATAAGCCCCTGTGGCTCCGTTACCTACAAGATCAAATACAAATTTTTTATTTGGTATTTAAAACCATTTACAACTTGGCTTAAACCTACCTATATTATTATATCATAAGACCAGCCAAACAAATCTTTTTTGTTGATTCATTCTCTCTCTCTCTCTCTCTCTCTCTCTCTCTCTCTCTCTCTCTCTCTCTCTCTCTCTCCTCTCCCTTTTTCTCTCCCTCTCCCCCTCTCATCTACCTGGCATTTAAAGCCTCCCACAATCTGCTTCCAATCTGCCTTTCTATATCTGTGTGTATATGTATGTATATATATGCACATATATATGTGTACATATGTATATATACTTTTCTATATGTATATATTTCTATATGTATATATACACATACTTTTCTATAATATGAAATAATTACTCTTTCATTCTACATTCCAGTTTGACTGAACTTAATGGCTGTTTCCAAAATCATCCCATTTCCTGTCTCTGTGCTTTTGCAGAGGTGACATCCTCCATGCTTAGAATCCACTGCCTTCTCATCTTAACTTTTTGAACTTCAGGTGTCTGTTAAGACTTCTGTCTAACAGGAGAAACTCTTCCCCAGTGCCCTTCTTTTCCTCCTCAGATTATCTTATATTCATTTATATAGGTACACTGTAAGAGAGGCTGTGGATAGATTGTTACTGAATACAGAGGTGGCCTGGGAATTCAAAAAAGCTAGATTCAAGTCCTCCCTTTGACACAAACTGACTACCTGACAATGGGTCAATCAATTTACCTCAGTTATCTGGGTAATTCTCTAAGAGAAGGTACCAACTGACTTTCATTGGTAGGGATAGTATCTCGAACAGGGAGTTCCCTACTTCAGTGAAATTATAGGTCTAGTCCGTATCCATTTCTGGTATTCTACGGAGCAGGGGTCTCGATTTTTATGTCATAGGCCTTTTTGGCAGTGTGGTGAAGCTTATGGACACCATCTCAGAAAAATGATTTTAAATGCACAATGTAAAATACATAGAATTACAAAGAAAAGCAATTATAGCAAAATACTGTTATCAAATGTATCTATATAAAAAAAATCACAGACCCAGGTAAAAAAAAAAAGAATCTGTGGAATAAGGGGATAGAGAGTTGTCCTCAGTGTGAGGAAGACCTAGGTTCATGTCCCATTGATGTAGGAGTTTCCTTTCCAGAGATTTCCCTATATCATTAAACTCTTATGTACTGCATAGATACCCCATTCCCACCCACCCTACCCCCCTAGAATGGAAACTCCTAGATTGCAGAATGTGTGCATATCTATCCCAGTTATAGGATCACAGATTTACAGTTAAAAAGAACCTTATCTTTTTCAATCTTCTTATTTTACAGATGAGTAAACTGAGGCTGAAAGTGATTAAATGACTTATCCCAAGGTACTCAAATAGCAAGGGACAGTTGGGATTTGAACTCAGCTCCTCTGGATGTAGACACAATGCTCATTTGATGACAACACTATTTTCCACAACCATGGTCTCAGATCCTCTCATCTAGTCTCCAATTCATTTCAGAATGGACAGCTCAGGCTGAACATGTAATGAGCGATATGCCAGGAATTCTGGAATATACTAGGCAGTACATAATTATTATTCTACCCTTTGAATTAAGAGAAGGTTTCAGACAATATGTGATTTTTAAAATCCTAATTGCAATTTTGCAATTAGTAAATTTCATCAGAAAAATATAATGTGCTTCACCATTGAGAGAAACTAATAAATTATTGAGAGATTGGTCTGCTTGGTCTCAGCGGTCGTGGATTGAGCCCAGTGCAATCTTATGGATTAGCATTTTCTTTAAAAAAAAAAATACCTTGAGATACAGTGATCTCATATTATTCACTTTAAAGCTTGATTTATTGTATGTGTTGAAGTAAAGCAAGTCTGCATGGGCTCAAGACTGCTGGGATCTGCCAATGCTAATTGTCCAGACAGGCTGTACAAGTACACGAAGGTTTGGGAGTTCTCTCAGTTCCCATTAGACTGAGGTGTGGAAAGCCAATGAACATTATGCACATGTTGGGACCTAAAAGAACAAATTTCCAATAGAGACCATTTGGAAAATCATTTTCTCTAAGGGATAGTGTAGTTCGCAAACTGGCTTTACTAATTACTCAATTTGTATCCAATTAGATACATCAACTGGGTGGAATCCAGAATGCCTGGGACTTGAATTTAATAATTTGAGAGACAATGTGGGAGAGAAATACAGACATCCCATTAGTGAATGTGTCCAGTTACTCAAATTCAGTTATTTTAGCAAATTCCCAATCATTTGGAACCTTGGAAATGTTCTCTTCATATTTTTTGCCACAATTCCCGGACTCACCCATCCCTGCTGACAGTGTACTCTTATTCTTAAAATGAAATATTAAGAAACAAAAACAAAACCCTCCACTACAGTCCTTACTTCCTAGTCTCAGAGAAGAGATGACTCTGGGTACTTACTTATTCCAGTAATGCAAAATTTCTGCTGGATCCTAGCAAACTTTAAAGACCTTGAAGATGAGTCCTACTTTTTGGAAATTAAAAGTACTTTACAACCTGGTCCTCACCTCCTTTCCAACCTCGTTAAACATTATTTCTCTTTCCACACTTGATGGTATAGCCAAACTGGTCTTTTTGCTGGCACACATATAAAGCACATACACACACATGCCCAGAATGTATTCCTAAGTCTTAGAATTCCTTATCAACTTCAAAATTCTGCTCAGGTGAAACCCTTTTAAATGAAGTCTTTCCTAATACTGCACACCACCACCCAACCTTCACAGCTGCCATTCTCCTGTATCCCAAATATATATATTTCATATATTTATTTACTTATTATCTCCCCAACCAAATATTCTTGAGGTCAAAGACTGTTTGCTAAGACTTGGAAAAATAAAATATATCTTTCTGAAGGAGGGGAAAGAATAAGAGCTCATCCACGATTTCCTTTGACCTTCGTGGCTGCTTCATATGGTGAAAAGAGCAGTAGTAGTGTAGTCAAAGCACAAATACTGCATTTACTATTAACATTCTACCTACATAATCTTCAGAAACAATCTCAGAATTGAAATTTCAGAAAGTCATCAAGTCTCTGAACAAGAATCCTCTTTGCGACCTGACAAGTTGGCCATCTGACCTTTGCTTGAAGAACTCCAGTGAAGTCAAACCTATTATGCTGGTACAACCCATTCCATTTTTGAACAGCTCTGTTTGGACATTTTTCCTTACCTCAAGCCTAAATCTGCCTCTTTATAACTTCTGCCTTTTACCTCTGTTCTGCTCTCTGGGGCCAAACAGAATAATTCTAACCCCATCTGAACGTGTGACAAATACTTGAACAGTTATCATGATTCCCACCCCCACCTCCAATATTTCTTCTCCATACTCAAAGTCCCTAGTTCTTCTAACTGAACCCCTTTGGGCCTCAGTTTCCTTATCTGAAAAATGAAGGAGTTGGACTAGAGGATCTCAGAGAGTCTAAATCCTGTGAATCTGATTGATATTGATCAGCCCAGGGCTGATTACTGGAGTAATTAGTTTTAATGGAGCCTATAGGAAGCAGGTGGCTACTCCTTCAGCTTAATTCATTAGCTAGAGGTAAGTATACATTTTTCAGTCCCATTCTTCAACCTTTTACTGTTTCCCTTATGCTGACATATATTCTAAGGAAAGATCTGCAGGCAACCCAACTGTTGTCCAAGAGCTGTTACGGAGAATAGGTGAGGCATCAAAATGTCGAACCACTCTGTGGCCTTGTTATTTGAGCAGAATGCTAAACATATCAATCACTCCTTGTCTTCTCCAAGGAAGCAAAATTAATCCATCCCCTAAGTTTTCTTTGGAGAAAGCTGTATCTCTATGCCAGGGAGGATTTATCCATGTTTAACCAGTCTGTCTCCTACATACTGGGTGTCTAGGAAAACAACTCTGGTATTTTTACCCCATGACCTCAGTAGCTTCACTAAGTTTCAAAAATGCAAATCATCCCCTCCCCAACCTCTGCTCTTTCAAACAAAAAAATGTCCTAACTAGACTTTCTCTGGGGCTGAACCACATTTACATGAACTAACTTAAAAAGTCTAGGTAATCCAATGAACTCTCTCATTTCCTCTAGAAAGGATGTGGTCAACAGATTGCTCTCCAATCGTTTCACAATCCAAAACAAAACGTTCAGTCCCCAGTATTTTAGATGCTGTTACTTTCGCTTGTTAAAAAGTAAGTTCCTTGAGGGTAGATACTATCTTGCTTTTTGTAAATTGTGTCCCTAGGGCTTAGCCTAGCATTGCCCCTGGCAAGTTTCATAATTGCTTTTTCACTTATTTATGAGAATTCCCTTAAGCATTCTTTGGTACTATACTTTCTCCACCCTCTTTCCTAAACACCTTTATCCCTCGCCCCAGGTGGAAAAACGCCAACTCCGATATTAACCAATTAACAGGTTTCTGGAGATTAAGTGTTTAAAGTAGGGCACTTCTCAGGTGTCTTACATTTTAATAAGGGACTGTGGAATGCTGTCTTCAGATTCAAAGGAATATTTTTTCAACTAATTGGGTGGAACTCAGAAATTCTTCTATTTGCTTTACTATAAAAGTCCAAAGCAATTTATTCTAGGCAGAAACCACAGCTCAGCATCTATTCTATATTTCTCTAATAGAGACCTGGAGTCATGAATACCTGGGGTCACAATCTACCTCTGATACTTTCTAGTTGTAAAAGTGATTTACCATGGGTAAATCACTAAACCTCTCAGAACTTCAGGCAACTTTTAAAGACTTATTTAAGTTATATATAGATGGGTTCATCTTTGGACATCGGTGTTCCACCAAAGAATTCTTGATAATTAAATTAAATTTTAAAAATAAATAAATATAAAATAAAAACAGATCCTTATTAAAACTGAGTGTTCCACACTCCCCTCCCCCTCCACCCCCACCCCATACACAATTCTCCTTCCCAGATTCTAAGTAGGTGACTTTTTAACAAGTCAACAAGCATTTTTAAGCAATTACTGTCTGCCAGGCTAAGCTTTGTACTAAAGGTTGGTATTTCAAATGCAAGAACAAAAAAAGATAATTTCCATCCCCGGGGATCTTGTATTCTAATGGGGGAAGACAAATGATAAAAAGAAAGATCAAAAGGGGTAGGGGTACCCAGAAGAAACAAAAGTAACTGGTCGAGAAAGTCTAGTGTCAGGAGAGGAGCCTGGGGAGGAATGAAGACATCTTTGGCCCTGGGTTGTTTTTTTTTTCTTAAAATGGAGACTCCGGAAGGAACCAGTCAATCAGAGGCAGAGGCTGCTGGGGCAGATGATACTTCCGATGTAAGCTTCCAAGATGAAGAGGTTTTTCTAGCATTTTCTAGACAATGTCCGCAGTTACCTCGAGTACATCCCAGAGGCATTAGATTCCTGATTAGAGGATGTGGATCTTTAATGATCATTTAAATCTGCCCACAAATTTGACAATCTAAATGAGATGGATGAGTATTTTAAAAAATACAAATTGCCCAGATTAACAGAAGAGGAAATTGAATACTTAACCCCATCTCAGAAAAAGAAATTGAACAAGCCATCAATGAACCCCCTAGGGAAAAATCTCCAGGTCCAGATGGATTTACAAGTGAATTCTATCAAACATTTAAAGAACAGTTAATTCCAATACTATATAGACTATTTTTGAAAATTGGGGAAGCAGGAGTCTTCCCAAATTCTTTTTATCATACATATATGGTTTTGACACCTAAACCAGGAAAAGACAAAACAGAGAAAGAAAATTATAGACCAATTTCTCTAATGAATATAGATGCAAAAATTTTAAATAAGATTTTAGCAAAACAAATACATAATCTTATCATGAGAATAATACATTATGATCATGTAGGATTCATACCAGGAAAGCAGGGCTGGTTCAATATTAGGAAAATTATTAGCATTATCAATCATATCAACAACAAAACTAACAAAAACCACATGATTATCTCAATAGATGCGGAAAAAGCTTTTGACAAAATACAACATCCATTCCTATTAAAAACACTGGAGAATATAGGAATAAAGGGAACTTTCCATAAAATAATAAGCAGTATCTACCTAAAACCATCAGCAAACATTATACACAATGGAGATAAGCTAGATGCATTTGCAATGAGATCAGGGATGAAACAAGGATGTCCATCATCACCACTATTATTCAATATGGTACTAGAAATGTTAGCAATTAGTCAAGATAAAAAAATTGAAGGAATAAGAATAGGCAAAGAAGAAACAAAGGTATCACTCTTTGCAGATGATGTGATGATATACTTAGAGAATCCCAGAGATTCGAGCAAAAAATGACTTGAAATAAAAAAAAACAACTTTGGCAAAGTTGTAAGTTACAAAATAAACCCACACAAATCTTCTGCATTCCTATATATTAATAACAAAGTCCAACAGCAGGAGATAGAAAGAGAAATCCCATTTAATGCTAGGGTAGACACTACAAAATATTTGGGAGTTTACCTGCCAAAACAAACCCAGGGACCATATGAACACAATTATAAGACACTTTTTGCACAAATAAAGTCAGATCTAAGTAAGTGGAAAAACATCAGTTGCTCATGGGTAAGCTGAACCAATATAATAAAAATGACAATTCTCCCTAAATTAATTTACTTATTTAGTGCCATACCAATTAAACTATCAGATAATTATTTTCTAGAGCTGGATAAAATAATATCAAAATTCATCTGGAAGAACAAAAGGTCCAGAATATCAAAGAGACTAATGAAAAGAAATGCTTGGGACATGGCCTAGTGCTGCCAGATCTCAAATTGTATTATAAAGCAGCAATTATCAAAACTATTTGGTACTGGCTAAGAAACAGAAAAGTAAACAAGTGGAATACATTAGGTACTCAAGACCCAGTAGGCAATGAATATAGCAATGTCCTGTTTGATAAACACAAGGACCCCAGCTTCTGGGATAAGAATTCACTGTTTGACAAAAATTGCTGGGAAAACTGGATAACAGTGTAGCGGAAACTAGGCACAGACCAATGCCTGACACCCTACACAAGAGTAAAGTCCAAATGGGTACATGATCCAGGTACAAAGATTGATATCATAGACAAACTGGAGGAACAAGGGATAGTGTATTTATCAGATTTATGGAGGAAGGGAAGAATTTTTGACTTAAGAAGAGATAGAAAGCATTATGAAGTGCAAGATGGATAATTTTGATTACATTAAACTGAAAAGTTTTTGCACAACCAAACCCAATGCAACCAAAATTCAGAGGGATGTAGTATATTGGGAAAGAATTTTTATAGCTAATCTCAGGGATAAAGGCCTCATTTCTAGAGTATACAGAGAACTGAGTCAAATGTACAACAATACAAGTCATTCCCCCATCGACAAATGGTCAAAGGACATGAAGAGGCAATTTTCAGAGGAAGAAATTAAAGCTATCTATAATCATATGAAAAAATGCTCTAAATCACTTTTGATTAGAGAGATGCAAATCAAAATAACTCTGAGGCACCACATCACACCTATTAGATTGGCAAACATGACAGAACAAGAAAATGATAAATGCTGGAGAGGATGTGGGAGAGTTGGAACAGTAATTCATTGTTGGTGGAGCTGTGAGCTGTGGAGAGCAATTTGGAACTATGGCCAAAGAGTTACAAAAATGTGCATACCCTTTGACCTAGCAATATCACTTCTAGGACTGTATCCCCAAGAGATCAAATGGGAAAGGGTCCCTCATGTACAAAAATATTTATAACAGCACTCTTTGCAGTGGCCAAAAACTGGAAATCAAGGGGATGCCCATCAATTGGGGAATGGCTGAATAAATTATGGTATATGAATGTAATGGAATATTATTGCGCCATAAGAAATGATGAACAAGAAGACTTCAGAGAGGCCTGGAAAGACTTATATGATCTGATGCTGAGTGAAAGGAGCAGAACCAGGAGAACTTTGTGCACAGCAACAACCACAGTGTGTGAGAGCTTTTTCTGGTAGACTTGGATCTTCATAGCAATGCAAGGACTTAAAACAAAAAATCCCAGTGGTCTTCTAAGGCAAAATACCTCCCACATTCAGAGAAAGAACTATGGAAATCGCAAAATGTAGCAGGTCATTGTGTGTGTGTGTGTGTGTGTGTGTGTGTATTATGTTTTGGTTTGTTATATGATTTCTCCCATTTATTTTAGTTCTTCTACCGGGCATGACTATAATGAAAATGTATTCAATAGGAATGTATGTGTAGATCCTATATAGAATTGTATGCCATCTTGGGGAGGGAGGGGGATGGGGAAGTAGGTAGGGGGGAAAAAAATCTAAGTTTTATGGTAGTGATTGTAGAGCATTAAAAATAAATAAAATGAATATATTAAAAAATAATAATAATGTAATAAAAGACATAATGGATTTTAAAAAAGAAAAAAGATCAGTTAAATCAAGTAAAGAGAAATGAATGACTTATTCCCACATAACAAAGGTTTCTCTGACCAATGTTTTTCACGAACAAACTTGACTATAATCTCTTAACATCAATAGCATTGTTGCCATGGAATTTTGGGGCCCCTTACAATATCTCACCCTCTGTCCTGTTTTCAGGAAGACCAATTAATACTATTGACTCTAAAATTTTACACTGAATAGGGTAGGCCAGTTATTTCTCATCTCCCTAGAGGGGCGCCTCTTTTCTGAGATTCTGAAGATTCTCAAGGTGAACTCATGCCTTTTTTCTTATATTTGAATCTCATTTTGAAAAGTCATGAATCTAATTTTGTAGGATAAGAGAAATTGTTTAGGAACAAGCCCACATGCTATACAGACCAAGATTAGGTAAGGGAAAAAAAATTTTTTTCCAGACTGGAATTATTAGGTCCAAAATTAAATTCATTATCTTTTGATCCTCATATCCATTTTAGAAAAGAGGAAATTGATACTTTAAGTGATTCACCCAAAGACACATATCTGAGGTAGGATTTGAAGATAGGCCTTCCTCATACAGAGACTAGCATTCTGTTATTCACTGCATCACTTTTCAGCCAGAACTCTTTCAACTACAAGAATCTTCTGGAGTAGGTAAGATAGTTAATACAATCTCCATCTTTTTTTCCAGTTTGGACATTTGGGTACAAAGAAGGTAAATATTGGCCTGGCAATTCAATGCTGTTTATATTATATCAGAGTGGACAATATTGTTCAACACCGGTGGACAAATTGAATTAAGACAGTGCCCTGGCTTTTGTCCTCTGTCTCTGGTTTATTTTAGAGCCTCTAGTAATGGCAGTGTATGCTTTGCTCATGCAAAACATGGATTGACCTTGTTGTCAAATTTATTTCGTGTTTATTTAAGGGTGAAAGAAGGAATCTTTGTAAAGGGTAGCATCACGATGTGATTAATAGTAATGAGGTAAGCAGAGATGATGGCCCAAGAATGCCCCTTTGCATAAGAGGCTCTGGCTATGGGCTCAAATGGACCCAGGTTCATTCCTGGAACAATTTGATGGCAAAGAAAAGTTCAGGTATATTCTTTTACAGTTATCCCTTCCACATCAGGGGGGTTAGGGGCACTGTGCCCCCCAAGATCTGGAAAATCTACATGAAATCTTTTGACCCTCCCTTTGTACAAGAGAATAAGTGTATTTTTTTCTTTTTCTTCTATGCAGTGTTTACAGTATCTTATTGTGAAATTTAGGTTGATATTATATAGTACTCTACATATATTTTATGAATTTTTGAGACTCTAAACTTTTTCTATGTTGTGTGCAGACCTTTGTATGTTGTCTGTAACTTCCAAAACATTCCCCCCCAGATTTCCATTATGCCAGCCCACAATATATTGAAACCATGATGGGGAAAGTTGTGATTTGAAAGGAATAACTGTACTCTTTGGCTCATTATACCTTCATCCTTTCAAAAACAACTGAAGAAAATCCCTAAAAGAAAGTTTAAGTATGGTTTATGTCTAGAGTCTCTCCAAAAGGCATTAAGAGGGTCCCTTCTTAGAGAAGTTACCCAATGTACAATGTAGGAAATACCAGATACAAAATAATTATTTATAACACTATCATAACATAAATGATTAAAATACAAATGCATACATTAACACATACTCAAAACTAGGGATGTTCTGGAACCAGCTCCACAGAGCTAATTGTTAAATTTTGGGCATGAATATTTTCAGCTTAGAAGGTGGGAAAGGATATTAATCAGAATTTGATTTATTGTTCTGATAATTGTCTAAACTTAAGAAAGTGGAGAAAAAAATTTTAATTGATTATTTTTAGTTTACATTTGGTTCTACAAGCTTTTGAGTTTTAAATTTTCTCCCCCTCTCTTCCCTCCCCTCTCCTCAAGGCAGCATGCAATCTGATATAAACTCTACATATACATTCATGTTAAACATATTTTCACATTAGTCATGTTGCAAAGAATTATAACCAATCGAATGAGCCATGAGAAAGAAGAAACAAAACAAAACAAGACAAAAAAGAGAGAGCAAATCGTATGCTTAGATCTGCATTCAGAGTCTATATTTCAAGAAAAATTTTAATAATGCAGATTATACTTAAAAGTACATCATGCATATTCCGCCCCACCCAACTACTCAACTACTTAGTAAACATTTACCAGCTACTTAAAACATAAACTGTGACCCATCACTTATATTATACACTCCTAGGGATACTTGTGGGACTGCTGAACAGATAACTCCAGTGACTTCAGGGAGAATGAGGCTGGTGACTTTGCCCAACCCTGCCTCACTGAAATCCAATTCATTTCCAAGTCAAGATATTACCCTCCTGATGTCTCTGGTCCTCTTCAAGAATGAAGGAGAAACAACTCATTCAACCTCAAACTATACTATCTGAGCAGCAACTACAGGTCCATGGCTTCCAGCCAACCAAGGTACGAATCATCCTTCTGACAGTGCCATCTTCTCCTCCAAGGTGTATGACTCGGGACCTCTTGAATTCATGAGACAGGCATTTGAGAAATATCCATACCTCAAAATCATTTTTCAGTGACCTGTGCCAGGGTAAAAAGCAAATAGCAGAAGAAGAAGTCATAGACTTGGAATTCAGTCTCAGGCTCACTTTGGCAAACACATATTCCTCATGCCATATACATGTAGCTGCCTCGTATGGGAATGAGGATGGAGGAAGAAAGAGAAATTCCCCCTCTCCTTGGCAGAAGTCCAAAAAAGAGCTGGTATTAAGCCACCTCAGGAGAAACCAGAAGCCATTTCTTTTCTGCCCAACCCCTTTTAATTTCAATTTCAGTGCCTTCTCTCTGTTAATTATCTCCTATTTATCTTGAATATAGCTTGCTTTGTATGTTATCTCTCTCCTGCCAACTAGAGTGTAAGCTCTTTGAGGGAAAGGACTGTATTTTGCCTCTTTTTGTATCCGCAGTGTTTAGCACAGTGCCCAGCACACTAAGTGCTTAATAAGTAAACATTTATCTAATTAAATTGCAGAGTGGATGACTTTTCCTTGTTCAGTCACCAGCACTCATTGGAATAGCCCCATTGATGTCACAAAGTGGGGATTGAGGTGTGGACAGTGAATGGGAAGGGAACAACTATCTATTAAGCAGCTACTATGTGTCAGGCTCTATGCTGAGTACTTACAAGAATTACCTCATTGGGACCAAAGGACTAAGGGAGCTTCTGATTATACATGACACCAGAGTACACATGTCCCTCCCCATGGAGTCAAGGTACATGGGTTCAGCTCCATGGGAAATGCTTCAATACAACTTTCCCACTGCCCCATCCCATACAATTTCAGAAATCTTTTCACCTTTCAAAATAAAATCTTAAATGTTTGGAGTGGGGGAGGAAAGA
Source organism: Bettongia penicillata ogilbyi (assembly GCA_023548195.1). Classification (NCBI taxonomy): domain Eukaryota; kingdom Metazoa; phylum Chordata; class Mammalia; order Diprotodontia; family Potoroidae; genus Bettongia; species Bettongia penicillata. Next base: position 305,604 of record JAJHZJ010000382.1, on the reverse strand, counting down.
GAGATATAGTGTGGTGCTACTTGGAAAATAGGTACACTTCCATTAATATAATTTGAGTGCCAAGTGGGGTCTAGTGATGACAAAATTTAAAACTAACCACTATCCTTACTAAAAGCTTCTCCTACACAGCACCAACCATCCAGGTGAAAGCTGAACAAGTCTGTCATGTCTGGATATTTTCCTGCCACATGCCAAATTTATGAATATTTAGAACAATCCAGATAATTGGTAAAATTGTTTTTCCCCACCCTGGACTCAGTAGAGATTATGGGATCATAGATTTTAGCACTCAGATTCAACCCTCCCAGTTTACAGATGAGGAAACTGAGGCACAAAGAGATTAAATTACTTAGTGAAAACATTTAATGCAGATCTTCCAACTCCAAATCCATTTTTTTTAAAATCGCCACAGAATATTCAAAGACATTCTGTCTCCTCTGAACTCCATGTGTTTTTATTGACTGTCCCCTATACCTGGAATTCTCTTTGTTCTCATTTCCACCTGGCTTCCCTGAAGTCCCAGCTAAAATCCAGACTTCTATAGGAAGTCTTTCCTGATCTCCTCAGTACTTAGCACAATGCCTGGTCTATGGTATTTACTTAGTGAATGCCTCTTGACTGGACTTGAATGAAGATGCTCTTAGAAGTAGATGAAGACATCAATTACATGGTGTGGTCTGAGGGCATTCAAGGAAGGTCCCTCTGCCCCAATACATTCCCATAACCCCTCTCCTGCTGACCTCCCAATCAGTCAAACTGACAGTAAGTAGTAGAGCTAGAACTCAAACCTATGTCTTCAGATTCAAAACCCAGTTTTCTCCCCCTTGATCCCAATCGACTTTTCCAGCCTCAGTTTCCACTATAGTCCTTCCTTCTTGTTCAATTGTTTTCAGTCTTATCCAACCCTTCATGACCCCATTTGGGGTTTTCTTGGCAAAGACACTGGAGCAGTTAGCCATTTCCTTCTCCAGTTCATTTTACAGATGTGGAAACTGAGGCAAAGTTAAGTGACTTGCCCAGGTCACACAGCTAGTATGTGAGGCTACATATGAACTTAGGAAGATGACTCTTCTTGGTGTCAGGCCGAGTGCTCTATCCACTGTGCCACCTCGTTGCCCAGAATCTTTCCTACCTGCCTTTAAAAGCTTTGATGAATTTAGTTCATCATGTCACTTCCCTTTGAAACAACCAGCTAATAACATTACACTAAGGGAATAAAGGTTTTTAATTCAATTCAACATTTCTTATGTATTTAGTGTATTATGACGAAGGTTAAGGAAGCAGAGGTTGTTTGTGATTACAAAGCATTGCCTGGAAGAGGCAGCCTTTAAGTAAGAAACAAGGCAGGTATTAGGCACCCAGGAAACAAAATGAGGTCATTGAGAGGTCCTTGGGGGAGGACAGAAGTGAGAAAGTTGCTCATTGAAAATTGTTTTTTTCTACCTCTCAGTCTTGTCTGTGACTGGCCCTGGTACCCAATATATTACATGGACCTGGTCAGATGAGAGTAAGCCTGTTTTCTCCCACAACCTGAACAGCAAGAACTAGCCCATTTGATTCTGAACTATAGTTTCCATGAGATCCCAGGCCCCCAAAGCCAGACCTGATTGCAGATGAATGTATATGTATATATGCATATATGTGTGTATGTATGTATGTATGCAGTATATGTGTATATATACCCATGTATGGAGCAGAAATTATACAGGTTTTGCATTAATACGACCTTTGGTAGTAAACATTTTGTGGATTTTCAAAATCTGCCATTGGCTGTTGCCAATCCAGGGCTGGCAGTTGGTAAATGAACTACTGTAATAGTCTGCCGTCTCTAGTCCTTCCTCTAGTCAGTTGTCAAACCACTCTTCCTAAAGTACAGGTCTGATCACGTCACTTCTTTCCCCCTACCCCATGTAACCTTGGCAGGAGAAGCTCTACCTTTTCAGGCCTTTTACATCTTATGCTTTCCATTCTTACCTCGCCTTATTCACTGAATGGGTATTGCTCCAGTCAAACAGATACCTATTAAAGACCTTAGCTTAAAAAGACCAAGGTCTCCTAGTGTATCCAAGACCATCTCCAGTCGTCCTGACCTGTACCTGGCCACTGGATCAAGATGGCGTCAGAGGAGAAAATGAGGCTGGTGACTTTGCACAGCCCTCCCTCACCTAAATCCAATTCACTTGCACATCATGGCCTCACCTCTCTGACATCACAGTCCTCTTCAAGAACAAAGGACAAACATCTTACACTGCCCACATGTCCCACACATGTATGTTCTCTGCAGTCCAGTGACATGGGCCTTGATCTTCACATTCCAGGCATTTTCAGTGACTGTTCCCCCATCCCTAGAACACTTTCCCTTCTCATCTCTGTCTACTGGCTCCTGTGTATCCCTTCAAGTCCCAGTTAAATTCTACTTTATACATGAAGTTTTTCCTGATTCCTCCTTAATTCTGACGCCTTTCCTCTGTTGATTATTTATAACTCATCTTGTATATAGCTCATTTGCACTAGTTCATGACAAGGTGTCTACTCCATTAGCCTGGGAGCTCCTTGAGAGCAGGGACTGTCTTTTGCCTTTGCTAAGCATCTCCAATGCTTAGCATAATTGCCTGGCACATAGTAGGCACTTTAAAATGTTCATTCATTACCTTTAAAGGTAATGATTTAAAGGAAGTTGACTTCTTTTTTTATCAGATGAAGATGTCTGTTCCCAATAGTGGTCAATAACAGAACTCACAGCTCTTTAGAGTTCTTTCTCTCTTTACACATTATATCACCTCTTTTATCATATAAGTTAATTATTAGAACAATCTCTCCTTTGAAGAAACTTATAGGACTTCAGTAAAAACACGAGTAGGGAAGGAGAAGGGAATAAACATATATATAGCACCTACGAGTACTAGAGACTATGTTGTGTTTTTTTTTTTCTTTTCTCTTTTTTTTCTTTTACAAAGACTTCCAAAAAACCATTTTTCCAAAGAGGACAAAAGGATGAGTTATGGAAAGACAGGTATACGAATATTCTGCTATTAGGGCTTTCAGTTGATCCAGTCATTCTGGAAAGGAACTTGAAACTGTACAAAAATAAATTTATCTATTTTGCTCATATACTTTGACCCACTTTTGGTAATACTAAGTACCTAGGTGGTACAATAATAGATATAGTACTGGAGTCAGGAAGACCTGAGTTCAAATCTAACTTAAGACACCGACTAGCTCTGTGGCCCTGGGCAGGTCACTTAACCTCTGTCTTCCTTAGTTCCCTCAACTACAAAATGGTAATAGTAATAATAGCCCCTACCTCAAAGTGTTCTAAGGGTAAAATAGGGTAATATTTGTAGAAGAGTTTAGCACAGTGCCAGGCACAAAGTAGGTATTTTTAAAATGTTTATTCCCCTTCCTCTACTAGGCAGAAACCCAGAAGAAGTCAAAAACAGAAAGGAAAGTCCCCTATCCACCAAAACATTCATAGCAATTTTTTTTTTTTTTATGGCAGTAAAGGACTAGAAACATAGAAAAACCAGATGAAACAATTTCCCTTAACTTCATGGGAGTCAGTGACAGAGCTGGCAAGAAAGCTGCTGACCCGTCAGCCTTGTTCAACCTAAAACTTTCAAAAGGAAAAGGAATGAATTAAGCAAGGGCCTCTCCAGAGACTTAGCACATTTATTATGGAGAGAGATAGGGACTAAGGTCTTTTACTTCCTTTGTAAAATTCATTTTTGTATCGAAGGAAGTTTTTTTTTTATTTTTCCTATTAATTTAGTTTTAGTTTTCAACATTCACTTCCACAAGATTTTGAATTCCAAATTTTTTCCCTATCTCTTCCCTCCCCTCCCATCCAAGACTGTGTGTATCCCTTCCCTCTCTCTGCCCTCCCTTCTATCACTCCACTCTTATCCCCTCCTCTTCTATTTTCCTGTAGGGCGAGATAGATTTCTATACCTCATTGCCTGTATATCTTATTTCCCAGTTACATGTAAAAACAATTTTTAACATTTGTTTTTAAAACTTTGAGTTCCACATTCTCTCCCTTCCTCCCTCCCCACCCACCCTCATTGAGAAGGCAAGCAACTTGATATAGGTTATTCAAAGGAAGAGTTTTAAAGGGTGAATGGGGATTGCCTCCTACACACTGAACAAAACACTTCCTTTGCCTCTCCAAAAGGGTCTGGAGGGGCTAAGTTAGTACCTTATTACCGCTTTACTGCTCTAGCCAGTCAATGAGCCCATGGGAAATCATTCCTGAGATTACTCTTTTATAATCCTCTATGCAGCGGAGTGGAATCACATGATACATCTTGGCTCTCTTCCTTTACGTACACCCACACTTGGAGAAAAAGCATATGTTCAAATTATTGGCAAAACAAGGTTTATGTTTTCACTTATTCATATTATTTTCAACTCTGTTACAATGAATAATCAACACTGAATGTAGGTCCCAATTTCCAATCCTTTGAACATTTTTCTTGTTCTTTGCTATGTTTTCTGTATTTCTCTATGCTCCTCCTAAACTGGAGAACCCAAAGGGTTCACAGTGAACCAATCAGATTGTGATTAGTAAGGCCAACCAGCCAATTAACAAACCTCTATCGTGTTTACTACGTGCCAGACTATCAAATCAATCCATCCTAGTTAAAGTAAGTATCAAGATGTGCTCTGATACATTTGACAGATGAGAACACATCTGGATTTTTCTTTAAGTGTGAGCGAAGCCTAGACATCTCCCTGGTTAATATAGGAAATCTTCAGATTGGATGAGGGAATTTTTTATGCCCTATGGAGCTGGAATAAAACCATCCATCTAACTGGAACCAGAGATTAGAGTATCTGATAGCCGAGAAGAAATAGAGTGATTGCTGACAAAGAGGGTAGGAGACTTCTTTAACCCTAACGTGACTCTCCTCCCCACCAACCCTTGACTAAAAGACTACCTCATGAACTTAAGAGAATTTGGATTTTCTTATCACTATTTTAGCAGTGTCCTCCAGAGAGCAGAGTCTGGAGGAAGTGTCATAACCAAGAACAGACTAGATAAGATGAGGAAAACTGACTCAAGGCAGTAAAAAGCCCAAAAGAAAGACTGTGCCTAAAATGGGGAACCTGTGACCTCAAGGTCACATGTGTCCTCTAGGTCCTCAAGTGTGACCCTTTGTTCTGCAAAACTTGCACTCAGTCAAAAGGCCCCACCCAAGTATCTAGAAAGTCACATGTAGCCTCAAGGCTGCAGGTTCTCCAAGACCATTTTTGGTACTCCAGTAAGAGGACTTCCAGGAATTCCTTTGCTCGATTAGGTGCTCTCTAAGCTTGAGATTGGGGCAGCTAACTGGCACAGTGGACATAGCACTCAGTTTGAAGTCGGGAAGATTCATTTTCCTGAGTTCAAATCTAGCCTCACACACTTATTAGCTTGTGACCCTGGGCAAGTCACTTATCCCTATTTACCTCAATTTCCCTACCTGTAAAATGAGCTGGAAAAGGAAATGGCAGATCATTCCAGTATCTATGCCAAGAAAACCCCAGATGGGGTCACAAAGAGTCTGACAAAAACAACTAAAGAAGAAACTTGAGATCACTTTCCCCATGGACTATGTATGTTTTTATGGGATGCTATGTCACAGACTTTTGGGGTATATTTGTCATTCCATGTATGGTAAGAATGATAAGCATGTTCTTACTACCTTAGTAAACATCACTTACTAAAAATTAATTGTTTGGCTAACTTATTGATATCAATGGATAATCATGGGAGTGAGGGGAGGCCCATCAATGGGGGCTTGTGAGGTATACTATTAGGAAGATACACCCTAGTCCCTCAGGGTTACTCCTAGGGCCTAGAGGTAAAGATTGAACTCTAAGAAGCATATCTGTCAGTGCAAGTGAAGGGTTGGGAGAGTAAGTCCAGTGTCTATATATACTATATGTATTGCATATATGCAAAAATTGAGTATATAGTAAGATCACAAGGTAGTTTAGTGAGGGGGAGCCTTATCAGCTTGGAAAAGCTTCATGAAGAAGGGAGTTCTTGAGCTAAGCCTTGAAGAAAACCAGAAATTGAATTCAAAGAAGCCAAAATGAGGAGGGAATGCATTCCAGACATGGGGGACAGCCAGTAGAAAGGCCTAGAGATGGGGGTAAATTAAGTAGTCCAGTGTAGTTGAACAATAAAAATGCATGGAGGGGAATAAATATTTTTTTTAAACAACCTGGAAAAGTAGAAGAGAACCAGATTATCAAGAGTTTTAAATATTAAAAAGAAGTTTGTATTTGATTATCAAGATAATAGGAACTTACTGGAGTTTATTGGTGGGGGGGAATTAATTATCAGAATATCAGAGAAAGAGACATACAGACAGCATTTGATGTCTCCTCATTGGGAAAGAAGGAAAAGGGAGGAAGAAAGGAGAAGGCAAGAGGCACTAAAGGTAGAATTTCTTTAGGAAATCTCACAGACAAAGCCACCTTAAAATTTACTCTTTCTTCTGACATCCGTATTTCTGCTAAGGGCTCTCCCATTCTCCCAGCCACCCAGTGTCATAATCCAGGATTCTTTCTTAATTCTTCGCTCTCATGCATCCCCCATAAACAATCCATTGTCAAGTCTTGTCTATTTCATGTATATAACATCTATCAGCTTTGTCTTTTCTCCAGCCATACCACAGCTGCCATAATTCAAACCCTCTAGATAATGATAATCCTAGTAGTTAACCTTTATTATGTTTGCTATGTGCCAAGGTAATGCTTTGCAATTATTATCTCATTTGATATTCACGGCAACCATAGGATTAAAGTATATAGCCAACAATCACTGTCCTCAACTTCAACAACAAAAAGAGGGGGAGTGGTGCATATTACTGATAATTTCAGAAAGCAACAAGGAAAGTTGCTCTTCTAGACCTGAATCTGATAAAAAGGGGAGAACAGTTTGCCAAAGTAGAAAGGAGAGGGATACTGAGGAAGAATTCATCATTTTTAATATAGAGGGTCATTGCTGACTAGTAAGGAGAGGAAAGTCAGGTATGATGAATGAAGTGCAAAAAGGTTTTTAAAACCAAGGTGAGGGCAAGACTGAGATCAAAGAAGGGGAGGGAATAAACTTTTATATAGAGCCTACTGTGTGTCATGTGCTAAATGCTTTACAAATATTATCTAATTGGATCCTCATAATAACCCATGGATGTAGGTATTATTATTATCACCATTTCATAGTGGAGGAAACTGAGCTTAAATGACTTGCCCAGGGTCACACAGCTAAGTGTCTGAGGCCAATCTGAACTAATCCAGGCTCAGTGCGCTATCCATATACTACCTAGCTGCTTGGGGGAATTACAACAATGATAATGATGTTGAGAAGGCAAAACTACTAAATTATTATTTTGCTTTGAATTCCTTACCAAGGAGAAGGATCCTTGGAATGAAAAAGAGGACGAAAGTCGTTTACAGGGAAGTGAAACCCAAGATAAGTAAGGAAATGAGGTAAGAGAGGATCTAGTTATTTTCAATGACTTTAAGCAAATAGATCCAAATGAATTACATTCTGACTATGCAGGAAGAACTTGCCAGGATGATTATAAAGCTTCTATAAATGGTCTTTAGAAAGACATGGGGAAAATGTCATATTTCTCCCTCTCTTTCTCTCTCTCTCTCTCTCTCTCTCTCTCTCTCTCAAGATTCACAATAACTTCCATAATGTGAATAAAAACAAGATTAAAATTAGTCTAAAATTAGTTATTAAATCAGAGTTGCTTCTGCGGAAGAATAATGAAAATATACTTTCCTCCTTTCAGCAAAGGAGTGACGGACTACAGAAAAATGTTGCATACATTTATGCTCAGTTGCATTGCTTGCTTTTGCTTATTTTTCCTTGCTATATGGGAGAGTGTAACTATATGGGTAGAAGGGAAGGGATATGCAGAAATGACCATACTATAAAAACACATAGCATGAAGAAATATTCATTTAATTAATTGATCCACCAATCAATAAATGCTTGGGTAGTGGAAGAATTCCCTTTTCCCTCCCATTTATCTTAGCAAATGCCCCTCACCCTTCAATGGTAAAAGGAAAACAATTTACATTAATTATACTGAATGAGAATGACTAATAACCTTCCTTGACTTTTCCAGTGGTATTTTCATTTTGAGAGCAGATACTTACTATTCAAATAGTAGAATTTCTGGTAGTGTTGAGGGATGATTTTTCAACAAGGAACACAGAGTGTAGGCTGACATGACAAGTAGAGGAATCTCCCATGACTACAAATCAACCAGCCTCAGGGATTTTTTAAGGAGATTAAGATCTAGTTTGGCAAATATGTAGGATTTGTCCTTTCGGTAACTGAAATTGAGCCAGGAGGGATCTTAGAAACTCTATCTCTGCTTCATGCAAAGTCATTATAGAGCAGGTATTCTTAACCTGGGCTCCATGAATTTGGTTTTTAAAATATATATTTTGATAAATGTATTTCAATGTAATTGGTTTCCTTTCTAATCCTATGTATTTTATTTTATGCACTTATCATCATTGTCATCATCATTTAAGTGTTCACTATGTGTCATTGTATCAAGGGATAGAGACACAAAGAAAAACACCAATATGGTCCCTGTCTTCAAGGAGCTCATATTCTAAAGGTTGAAGACAACATACGAATGGCCAAATACATACAAAATATATACAGTGCAAAAGGAAAATAATCTCATAGGGAAGGCATTTGCTTGCTGTTTGTCCTTCATTCTCAAAGAGGGCCATGACATCAGATTGGTGATGACATGACATTCAAATGAATTGGATTTAAGTGAGGCAGGGCTATGCAAAGTCACCAGCCTTAGTTTTTCCTCCAGAGCCATCTCAGTCCATTGGTGAGATATGGATCACAGCAACTGGAGATGGCCCAGGAAGCAGCGGGGGACCTTGATCTTTTCAAGCTAAGGTCTCAGTTTGATTGAGGCAGCACTCATTCAGTGATTAAGCCTTAAAGGGAAGGTACTAGCAGTAGGTAGGGAGGAGGACATAGAATAGAAAATGGCCTCTTACAAAAGGTGGAATTTGAGTCTAATCTTGAAGGAAACCACATGATTTTGAGAAGGGATCTATAGACTTTATCAGACTGCCAAAGGGATCCATGACACAAAATAGATTGGAACATTCTACAGTTGACCCTCACATGACCAGACATTGATTTGTTCTTCTTGAGTAGATCTGAAATTCTTTGCCATGCCACACTGGCTTGCACAATAAGCCATTAAAATGTCCCTTGGGGATGAGAGATTAGGTGGGGCTAAATAAATCTCTACTGAGTATTCCCCAGCCTTGCAAGATCTTAGCTCCCCAAATAATCCCAAGAGCATTCCTATTCATTCACCAAACTGGTCAAACTACAAGTTTCACTATCTGACATGAGACCTGAATTAATGACTTGATTTACAAATTTTAGATAAACAAAAATGCATATACCACAGCAAAAGTCCTCAAGGTTCATTTCTGAGTTTCTCTGAAGGAATAAATGAGTTGTTATTTTTTTCCCCTAGGCCTTTCATCATGGTCTTGAATTTCTGAACACAATGTGACAACATGTTCCATACTTACGTTTAAGGTGGGCCTAGAAGCCAGATATAGGCAATGAACAGAGTCTGAAGAGTTCATACTCCAAAAGTTCATTTGTAGATTAGTTTTTTGAAAGTTAGAACATATTTTCCCATACAATGACCTAAACATCAGCCAGCTTATCAGACAAAGCCACAAAGCTTATACAATAATTTCACAGATGAGGAACTGAGGCAAACAGGGTTAAGTGATTTGTCCAGGGTCACCTAGCTAGTAAGTGCCTGAAGCCATATTTGCACCCAGGTCCTCTTGACTCCAGGCTTTGAATTCTGTCTACTTCCTCTCCTAGTTGCCCCTCATTTTATGAGTTATCTCCTTTCAATAAAACTGGTTGGCTTCACTGTCTTGTATTCTCCATATTTCTTTGTGTGAAATTTGATATTCTGAACCTTCTCAAGTCTAGGTAAGACAATGTGAAAGCAGAGAAAGCCTGGAAAAGAGCCTGTAAATTGTAGAAAGGGTAGATGCTACAGCCTTTTATTGAACTCAGTTTCCCATAATCTCACAGGATCTCACCAAGCTTCAGAAACTGACAGCAAAATTCAGAGAGATTATGAACCAACCAAGCTTGTTCAGCCCTGATCCAACCTCTTCAGTTTCTCATCCATAAAACCAGAATCCACTAGACACAGTTCGATGCACATATGCCCATATGAGCCAAAACCTGCATGTGTAGGCTCACACATCCAAAGCTCATGGCAGAAGTAGGAAATGTCCCAAGGTCCCCAGGAGAGAGGAAATGACTCAGTTCATTAATTGGGTTTTGGCTGAGAAGAAATTATAGGAAATCACTTCTCTTTCTAGAGAAGCAGATCCCAGGGTGAGGCCAGTTGAAATGTAGAGCTGATGGATGTTACTGGAGATGGTGCCTGATTTCGTCAGTCTCTGGGGACTGCTGCCAGCTTGCCCTGCATTGTTAGCTCAGTCCTTTACAGGGGAAGATGTCCAGCTACCTCTACAATGTCAGTGAAGCATGTGGATCCCTGGCTTGGGTTTTAAAGAAATATGACCCTTACTAAATAACCCTACTAAATAATAAATAAATAAACAAAGCACAGGCCTACAAAGGCTCACAGGAAGAGACCTTGATCCACAAAATAATTGAGAAATAGCACATTGGAGGGGCAGGGAAATCAGGGCATTTAGAAATGGAGCAGGGACCCTTGAAGTATTGTCCATAGAATTGTTTTTAATGCTTTAAAAAAGAAGTATAGGTTTAATTAATAGTATCTATAGTGACTAAGGAATTGTGCCCCCCCAAACCCCAAAACATTATGTGATCTTCCTTCCCCCATGGTCCTCCTCTCTTTTTTCTGCCCTTTCAAAAAGGAGCAATCTGCCTCAACTCAAACATACTATTTTTGATTTATCATTAAGTGGGTCTCCCAAGCCACTGGAAGCCAGGACTCAAGCACAAGGAAGCACAAGATTATATCACAAAAATGATTTATTTTTCTAAAAGGAGGAAAGTTATTAATGAAAATTAAAAATAAAACAAATGAAAAAATAGGTATAAGGGTTAATAATTGCTATCATCTCAGTTGATTTTTTAAATGTAACAGTGCTGTCTGTGAGCTTTTCTTTTTAAAAAACGTAACTTTACCCTCTTTGATATAATTTTACTACACAATAAATAAAAAATAAAGACTTTGTGTTGAGGCAAATTGCTGCTTTAAATTTTTTTTTCTTAAAAATTTATCCCTGAATGCCTTTAAAATTGTGTTGTACTAGCTGTTCTTTGTGGCAGCAAAGAATTAGAAATTGAAGGAATGTCTATCAATTGGGGAATAGCTGAACAAGTTGTGGTATATGATTATGATAGGATACTATTGTGCTATAGGAAATGATGAGCATATGAATTTCAGAAAAACCGGGAAAGACTTACATAAACTGATGCAAAATGAAATGAGAAGAACCAGGAGAACACTGTATACAATACAATATTGTATGATGATTAACTGTGAATAGCTTAGCTATTCTCAGCAATACAATGATCCAAGACAGTTCTGAAGGACTTATGATGAAAAATGAGAAAGAATCGATGGAGTCTGAATGCAGATTGAAGCATACTTCTTTTTACTTTATTTTCTTGGGTTTGTTTTTTTTTTTTTTGGTCTGTGTTTTCTTTTGTAACATGGCTAATATGGAAATATGTTTTGCATAATTGTATGCATATAACCTATATCAAATTGCTTACTGTCGCAGGGAGAGAGGGAGGGAGAGAATTTGGAACTCAAATTTTTAAAAAATGAATTTTAAAGATTGATTCTACTTGTAATTAGGAAAAATAAAATATTATTGAAGTAAAAAAAAAATGTGTTATACTGCCTTCTACAGCATTTGGGTCATGTCTACCTACAACCCTAAGTAGAAATTACAAGACATGAAACAAGTAGAGCTTAACAATAAAGGGATGGGGCAGAAATTCTAGGATATTTTGAGACTGGTATATGCCACAATGACTACTGATCGCAAGATCTGTGACTCTGGATGTTCCATGTGTCAGGGGTCCCCAGAATAGTTACTTAACACTAAATGTTAAAATAGCACACCCTGATTGAGTACAGTTTGATGAGGATATGGTGGCCCAGGGGAGAGTATGATGGCAAAAAGACTCTTGGAGAGTGGTATCAGACAGAGAGTCCTCCTCAGAGTCCTGATATCCAGGGGGTATATATGCTTCCCACCAGTGCCCTCCATTGGCAGTCTCTGTGGCATGACCACTAAAGAAAGAAAGAAGACAGAGGGGAAAAAATCCAAGATGTATGGAAGTGATTGATTGTAGAAAACTGAAAACAAATAAAATAATTTTAAAAAGTAATTAACATAGTGCATTGAAAGACAACTAAGATGTCAGTTTATATCAAAATTTCAACCAAGTCCTATTTTTTTTTACTGTCTACATACTTGAAAGTCACAAACATGGAGGAGAAAAATCATATATTAAAGTCATTTTTTCAGCAGATCATTTTCGCTAATGAAAATGTTCCCTGGATTGTTTTGGAGCTATGATCGATTGAAATGCATAGCACTTTATTATATTGTGATTTATATAATGCACTCATTCAATGACAAAAAAAATAAAGAAGATTGTTAAAAAGAACGAAAGCCCTTGTTACCCTATCCTAGGTATGGCTTTAGGTCTAGTCACTCTTCCTGGTTTCATCTGTTCAGTGACATTGCTACTTCTCATATTGAGTATTGAATTTATAAAGTCTGAATGCAATGGTTCTATTGCCACTGATGAGAAGAGACGCAATACTGGATCTGTTTCATTTCTCCTCTATTTGTTGTCTTCTGGTTACATCTACGCCTTTGGCATTATCTGACTTAGTCGAATCTAATAAAAGCTCTCTAAAGATTCATTTTCTCCTTAACTTCTTCTCCCTGTTTTGTTTTATAATACTTATAATCTTATTTCATTCTCACCCATACCATTTCAAAATGAGTTTGTGCTTTTAACTGATGCTGGGCTTGGTTACCATGTTTCTTCACTTGGCAAGGAGATTGCTGGCTGAGGTAATTCCTGGGATCTTTTAGTTTCTTCCTTTCCATTTTGCCTTAGCCTTTCCTGTGAAATCTTGATAGCATCATTGATTTTACTGACAAGTTCTTTAAACAAGTGAAGTTGTAGCTGCCATAAACCTCCTTTTTTTCTACTAATTTGGTGTTTGTTTTGGCCTTTTCTCCAAATAGTCAATATCCGACTGAACACAAACAGCTGATTCAGAAATGACTGCTAAGCAGAGAGGCAATTGATAGACTAGAAGCCCATGATGAGACACATTTTCAGACATAGCAGATGCATAAATTTATTTTGCTTGATTATGTTTATTTGGCACAAAAAAGGGCTTTTCCTGGATGGAGAAATTACATGTGAGAAATGATAGAGATATCACAAAAAAAGGAAGGAAAGATAAAGAAAGGAAAAGAAAAGAAAGTGAAGAATTTCAATGAAATATTAGGAAATACATAGCAGAGAACAGAAGGAAATCCAGATGGGAACACTGACAATCAGGGCAAAAATGTTGGTGCTAGTGCATTAAATTGAATATATGTGCTTTAAAAAGCTCTATGTTCTTTGCTATTTTTTGTGTATAGATGTGTTCATATTTTTTAAAAACATGAGTTAAAAAGAGAAATTATTGCTGTGAATTTGGCATTACATTAAGAGATTTATTAAAATGTCCATGCCCTTTGGCCCAGAGATTCCATTGCTAGGTATATGTATGAATACATTTATATGTGTGTGCATGCATGTGCATATGTGTATGTGCGTGTGTATAGAGTGTTCACGAAAGACCAGCACCTCTAGTGTGAGGGCTTGCCAAGACCTTTTCAGGGCTGCTCATCCACATTGGTGTCCACCTGTCACCTAACTCTCACATGTGACTCCAAAAAGCTGTGGCATGCAGAGCGGCCACATCTCAGTAAAACCATCTTGGTAGACAAGCTAAACCAGATTGAGGATAATTGATGGTTTTCAAACCCCTCAGTGAATTAGGGGAATGTCTACCCCAAGTATGTAAAGACTTCCCCTGGAAGAATGGGTAGATGAACACAATGTGTTCCAAAGGCCACAAAGACGACTGAAACAGGTGCTGTGGATCACTTAAAGCTTGGTCAGACGTCAAAGACACCGAGCTCATCCACTGCAGCCTAGGACATCGCCAGTCATCTTGACTTTTGCCCTACCATTGAACTTTGATGATTCAGGAAGGGAGAGTGAAGTTACAGCTTTGTACAAGTCTGCCTCACTTAAATCCAATTCACATGCTAGTCATGACATCGCCTATGATGTCGTTGGTCCTCTTTGAAAATGAATGACAAACAGCAAATATATATGTATACACACATACATGTATATGCTCACATATGTATATATACACATTTATGTATACAGGTATATATATATATATAAACAAATCTACCCAAGGAAGCCAGAGATAGAAAGGTACATTTGCAGCAAAATATTACTAGCATTACTAGCATCACATTTTATGATAGAAAAGGACTGGAAAAAATTTTGCTTCTTATCAGTTGGGGAATGACTAAATGAACTGTGGTCCATGAATGGGATGGATTGCTACTGTCCTGGGAGAAATGATGATTATGAAGACTAGAGAGAAGCATGGGAAGGCTTATAAAATGATCTGCTGCAAAATGAAGTAAATCAACTTTTTATCAAAGTCATTGAGTATCAATCTTGTTTGAACAGATCAGGATGAGCTGACATAATAGGTATTACTGAATAGGAGACAGAGAGTGGGGCTAATTATAGGTTGACTTAGTTTGGAGGATCTTATTAAAACATTCACAGAATGCCTCTATTTCTTCATCCTCTGTAACAAAGTTTGACAAATAAGCTACTCATATTCCATAAACCATTTATTCCATGAGTTGACATTCCTTGAAACTCCAGTCTCTTTTACTTCTACCCTGTTACCATCACTGAAGTGGAAAGAGGTTATGCCCACTGTGTATTTTTTATGCTTTATCCTGATCGATTTGTTTCATACTACAATGAAGCCATGGTCTCCTCAGTAGTCCTCCCCAACACAGATTGCTAACCAGTTGTACCTTCTTATCTTGCTTGATTTTTATCTATACTATCATGTGCATTTTTCAGCTCTTAGCACAGTGCTTGGCACATAGTAGGCACTTAATCCATATTTATTAATGAATTGAATCTCCACAGAGCATCTAACTAAAGCACTATAAGTCTTCCTTTAGGTCTTTTAATATTGTGTGAGTACTAGGGCATTGTTTGAATTATACATGTGTTATCCGTGCTATGTGATGTGCTCCCCTCTTTTTCAAATTATATTTTCCTGGATAAACATTTTTATGCCCATTCTTACACAAAAGTCACTAAGAATAGTATGCTACAACTGATGAATGTGTCTCCATTGTCTTTTGAGGCACCTACAATTTTGTTTCTTTGGATATTATGGTCTTCTGTTCCCCAGCAAATAGTAGCAATGAAAGAATATTGAAAGTAGAAGACGCGGTTTTGTGCTAGAGATTGGTCAAAATACTATTTCCCAGAGACATTCCCAGTCGTTTTATTCTTCCTACTAAGTAGTTCCTATTATAATAACTCCAACAGCCATTCAAACAAGCTAGTCACTTTGGTTTCAAATAAGTATTTAAGTGGATTGTACGTAAGTATTTTATATAAGTATATAAGTATTTTAGTGGATTGTCGTACTTTCAAAATATAACCCCATCACCTCTATGATCATTTATGGGATGATGGAGAGTTTGAAATTTAGTAATAAAGAGTATGAGGAAAAAGAATTTTTCACAATTCCACCTCCATGATCTGTCTGCTCTCTGTACTTTATCTGACAGTTGGTGGTAAAGAGAATAGTTGCTTTGGTTTTTGTTTTTGGTTTAGCTTAAAAATCAATAACGATGAACTTGAAATCGACAACCACTTTGTGAGTAATGACTCAAGGGTAGACCTGCAGAGAATTACTATCTGGATGGTTACTTGTTTCCCACAGTTAAACAGATGCATTTTTATGAAAAATCTAACTGCTAAATCTTTACCCCAAACAAATCAAAGCTATCATTGCTTCTGAGAAGTTGGCATGACTCCGTTGCCTAAGATTCCACTTACCATACCTGGAAATTCACACTTCCCTGGCCAGCACTCCCCCCCAGATATATTTTCTCCCCCTATCAGAATGTGAATTCCAGAGGGTAGGGAATGTATTTTACATTTGTATTCCAGGGCTTAGCATAGTGTCTAGTATATATTAAGCATTTCACAAGAGTTTTTCATTCATTCAAATGTTTGGCTTTTTTTTTTTAAAGTATTCATAAAAAAGCAATGTGTTCACACTTAAAACTTTTTTCATTGCTATCTTTTGGTTTTACATCTCAAATTTTCTCCCATTATCCCTTCCCTTCCATTGTCCCAGACACCCAAATCAAGTAGTGTTGCTACAAAAAAAGAAAGAGGATTAAGAGAAATAAATCAGCAAAATCAATCAATACATTAAAAAAAAGGTGGGAAAATATATGTAATGCTTCTCTCTTTCAAATTCCTACTTCTGTTAAGGAGTAGAGTGGGAGTGTATTTTTATAGCTCTCCTTTGGGCCTATGTTTGTTCTTTGTAATTTTGCAACATTTACTTTTAATTCCTTAGGAGTTTTTTTTTCTCTCCACACCTACCAGATTGACTAATATGATTTAAAAAAAAAGAAGAGAAAAGAAAATGACAAATGTTGGACAGAGTGTGGAAAAATTGGGGCACTAATGAACTGTTGGTGGAGTTGTAAATGGGAGAGCAATTTGGAACTGTGCCTAAAGGGCTATAAAACTGTGCATTACCTTTGAATGAGCAATACCCCATTAGGTCTGTATTGGAGAGATTTTTTTTTAAAAAGAAAAGGACCTACATGTACAAAAACATTTTTAAAAGTTCTTTTTGTTGTGTCAAAGAATTGAAAGTGAATCTGATGTCCATGAATTGGGGATGACTGAACAAGTCGTGGTATATGATTGTGATGGAATACTATTGCGCTGTAAGAAATAAGCAGGATGATTTCAGAAAAAACTGGAAAGACTCACATAAACTGAAGCAAAATGAAATGAACAGAACCAGGAGAACATTGTACATAGTAACAGCAATATTGTATGAAAATCAACTGTGAATGACAGCTATTTTTAGCAGTTCTGAAGGACTTATGATGAAAAACGTTATCTACCACCAGAAAAGAATTGATGGAGTCTGAATGCAGATTGAAGAATACTTTTTTTTTTTTACTTTATTTGTCTTGGAGTTTTTTTGGTCTATTTTCTTTTGTAACATGACTAACATGAAAACATGTTTTGCTTGCCTGAACATGTTAAATCTATATCAAATTGCTTGTCCTCTCAAGGAGGGGGAAAGTTAGGAAGTAAGAGAGAGCATTTGGAACTTAAAATTTTTTTAAAAGAATGTTAAAAAAATTTTTACATGTAATTGGAAAAAATGAAGTATTAAAAAACTTAAGATAAACTCTAAATGGGAAATGTTTAGCAAAATAAAATTTAAAAACAATAACATATAAATGACCAACCTAAAAAAAGTGACTAAAATGCCCATATCCTTTGATGCTGAGATTTGGAATGTACTCCAAAGAGATCAAAGACTAAAAAAGCTGTCTCATGTATTTCAAAATATTCATAGCAGCACTTTTTTGATAGCAAAGAATTGTTGCTTTTGTGTTCGTCCTTCGTTTTCAAAGAAGACCATAACATCAGAGAAATGATGATGCAACTTGCACTTGACTTTGTTTTGAGTGAGGGAGGGCTGTGCAGGTCACCAGCCTCACTTTCTCCTCATGAGCCATCTGTATCCAGTGACCAGATATTCATCAGGGTGACTGGAGATGACCTTTAGGCTAAGGCCTTTTCAGCTGCTCACTTAGAGGGAGGTAATGCCCATTCATATATTGAGCTGACTGGTTGATAGTTGTTCTTTATTCTCAAAAAGCATCAAAATGACATCACTATGTTAGGGTCAAGTTACAGTGTGTCCACCTGTGGCTGATCAAACCAATACAAGCACAAGTTGGGCACAAATAGTTCATGTGAGCATTTGGGATAGATTCTCTAAGTTTGTGCTTCTTGCTTTTTTTTTAAGCTATTCAGTTTAAGCTATTCAATTCTACTTTGCTCACAGAACACAATTCTTTCTTTGATGTAGGCTTGTCATGCTGGGTGGTCCTTTACCAGTGTCTCCCATAATACATAATCGATTCCAGTTTATTCACAATTGATTTCAGAGAGACAAATAATGATTGTATTGGGAATGATTGGGGTTGATCTGGAGAAACTCTGATCAATATAGTGAATCCCTGCAAACAACATGATGAAATTACAGAGCACAGACCTTTGTAAGGTAGGGTTGTTTCCCATGAACTTAGACATGCACCTACCCCCTTGCTAAGAGATTTGCACACTGGTCCTGTGCTGAGAGGACTCAGTGAATTATAATTAGTGGCTAGGGCTGCCTTCTGATGACTGGTTCATTGAGGACCAAAGGAACAACAACCATATATACAGTTGTAAGCATGATCTCCAGGATGCAGTAACCTTTTTAAATCGTGTTTCTCCCCATGCTTTCTCACCCTTGGATTTCCAGACTGAAATGTAGCAAGGTAGAAAAGAGGAGGTTTCTCTGAAATGGCAGTTTACAGCAGAAGCACATGGCAGTGGGGAACACATGCTTACCCAGGGTCTAAGAAGTGAATTCTTGCTCATCAGTTCCAGTCTTGTAGCTGCCTAATGGGCAATGTTAAGTTCAAGATATTCCGTCTAAGAGTTCCTGAGGTCAAGAGCTGAGCATAAACTGACCCAAGCTCAGCCAATAGGATCACCCTCAAAGTAGAGAACTTGGGTCCAGGAGAACTGGATCTTGCCAATCCTGCACGGTATTACTGTGAGAAGGTATTTATGTCCTCAGTAAGTTACAAAGCACGTTTACTTTTGGGAAGAGACAAACCACAAGATGATACTATGAGCCTTGGAGACACTGTGTAAAGGAGAGACTCACTAGAATAATAGAGGGTTACCCTAACAGTTGCCCCAATTTCAAATCTCTTTTCACAGGAGATGATGTGTTATGTGAATATTCTGCTAAATTTGTTCATGGGTTCCTGTGTCCTTAGTATTTTTAAGCATATTCTATAGGGGTGAAATAAAGAATGTCCCATACCCAATAAATCTATTGCATGTTGAATGCCTGTGCAAGATTTGAGGGTGCTACCACCCATATTTGGAACTTCTTAGATGTGAAGGACACAAATTTTATTTTGACAACCTACTTAGGTTAATCCATATTGAGCCAACGAGCTGAAAGAAGTGAGATTTAACTTTTGGAGGCAAATTCTCAAAATGGGACTCAAATAGGTGCAGATGAAAAGTTCTTAAGGGAGAAATGGGATAGGGTTACATATGTCATAAAGGTTGTTGTGGGGAAAGCACTCTTCAAAACCTTAAAGATATATATATATAATATATACACACATATACATGCATATACATACATGTATGTATATACATGCATGCATATATGTGTATGTGCATATATACATATTTGTGTGATATTTGAATGAGTTATTATTATGGTTTCTAATATTACTAGTATGATTGCTAGTCACTAAGATGCATAAGTTGCAAGACCCTGAAACTCTCAGAGATGCACCAATCGGGGTAAATTCCTATGATAGGTGCAGGGTGATATAGAAGCCGGAAAACACTTCCTTGCCCTCAAGTAGCTACATTGTTCTAAGAAGTTCTATTTCTATCTTTTGTGCTTCAATCTCCAATTCTGATTCCCAATAAAGACAGCAGATTTTATTTGGGTACTTACTTAAGATGTGACATTTAAGAGTCTGTTAATCAAAGAGTTCCCTGGAAAGGCGCTTCATCAGAAGAGGAAGTTTGTGGATATTTGACTGTCAATTTAACTGCTTGAGGTCTGACTTGAAGAAACCCCCAACCACATTCCATTATCACAGAACATGGATTGATTGCCAGTACATGAGCTACACATGTAAACTATTAACCAGTAGTTTGTTAATTTTTATTGTAAAACACGTGGAGCAGACGAGATAGTAATGACCTTGAGAAGAGAGCAAAGGAGCATAGGAAGCAGGGGAAAGCCTGGAGATTAGTTAAGTGGCACTGTGTATGTGGGAAAGAAATGCACTCCTCAAACATTGTACACAGTTGCAGCCACGTTATGTGGTGACTGACTTTGGTGGACTTGGCTCTTCTCAGTAATGCAAGGTTCTAAGATACTTCCAAAAGACTCACGTGCTATCCACATGCAGAGAAAAAATTACAGAGTCTGAATGCAGATCGAAGCATAGTATTTGTCCCTCTCTTTTTTGCTTTGTTTCCTCTTTCTTGGGGTTTATTTCATTGTTTATAGTTCCTTTGCAACATTTCTAATGTGAAAATATGTTTAATGTGAATGTATGTATAGAGCCTACATCAGATTGCATGCCATCCTGAGTGGGGGGGAGTGTAAGAAAATTTGAAACTCAAAAGCTTGTGGAACTAAATGTTGTAAACTGAAAATAAATACACAAATTGTAAAGAAAAGAAGAAATACACTCCTCTGCTTTTTTTTGTTGGCTTTCATTGACTCAATCTCACTTTAGTGATTTGGCATCAGAATCTTTTACCAAAAAGTTGAGAGAAAAATTTGAGAATTTTCCAAGGTGGGTTGAGGAGAAATGGTCATAATTCTTTACAAAATGAAGTAAAATTTCACAATTAATTAATTGGGTCAAATATTAATAGGCACATTCAATAAAACTCAAAAGACAGTTATGTGTATAGCACAAAAGTTAGATATCAACAGGGCTCTCCCTAACTCATGGTATCTCTGTCTTGGACCCTTTTCCCTCTCTGTACATTTTCCCATTGCAAGGAGGGAGGAGGAAAGTAAGAGCCTAACAAATCCTATAATCCATATAACGGGGAACACTGGTAGCTATTAGTTTTATAGCAGCAAGCTTTTATTAAGTACCTATTGTCCACATAGGTGCACCATTTTCCTAGTCACCCACGAACATAACTTCAGAGTTATTTTGGAGTCATGCTCTTCCTTAGCACCCATATCTAATTAGTTCCTAAAATCCCACTGCTTCCACCATTGTAATATTGTCTATTTTTCACCCTTCTCTCCACTCACATGTCTACCATGCTAGTTTAGGTTTTCATTAACTCATGATATAGACTATCATAATTGACTCCTAATAAAGTGACTGCCTCTTCCCTCTCTGGTCCAGCTTCCATATAGCAGCCAAAACACTTTTCCTAAAATACAGGTCTCTCCATGTCCAATCTCTGCTCAAAACACCACTGGTGGTTCCCTATTTTCCACTCCTCAGCCTAGCATTTAAAGCTCCCCCTCAACAATCTGGCTATCTTTCCACACTCACTTCATGGAATTCTCCTTTATACAATTCATTTCAGTAAGATTGAATTGCTTGCCCTTTCCCAATCTGCCCATGAATTCACAGAGGTCATCCTTCTTTTGATAAGGCTCAGCTGATAAAGCTCACTGAATAGGCATTGCCTCATTCAAAGTGAGAATTTAAAAAGACCTTGGCTTAAAAGGGTCAAGGTCTCCCACTTCATTCTGGGCCATCTCTAGTCATCCTGATTGATATCTGGTCACTGGACCCAGATGGCACAGAAGGAGAGTGACTTTGCATAGCCCTCCCTCCTTCAAATAAAAAAGTCAGTTGCACTCATGTTATCATCTCCCTGATGTCATGGTCCTCTTCGAGAATGAAAGACAAACCACACATGCACACATGCACACACACACACACACACACACACACACACACACACAGCTCAGGCCTTATCATCTCCATGAGACTTTCCTCAAAGCTCTCAACTAGCAGTATTCTTTCCTTCCTCAAAAGCTCATCACTTCGTCCTTCCTTTGCCCCCATCAAAATCTACTTAATATAGAATTCCCTCAGAAAAATGTAAGCCCCTTACGGACATAGATTATTGATTTTGTCTTTCTATTCCTAGCACAGTGCTTTGTAGGGAAGGAGAAAAGGGAACAAGCATTTATTTAGTGCCTTCTATATACCAGGCAAGCACTTTGTAACTATTATCTTATTTTCTCCTCAAATAACCCTGAGAGGGAGGTGCTATTATTATCCCCATTTTACATGTGAGTAAACTGAGACAGAGAGAGATTAAGTGACTTGCCCAGCTAAGTGTCTGAGGCCGAATATGAACTCAGGTGTTCCTGATTCGAATCCCAGTTCTCTATCTACTGAACTACCTAGCTCCCCCTTGTACATAATAATTACTTTTTAAACTAGCTGCAGAAATGAATCGAAATGAAAGGTGACTTCTTGTGCGATCTTTTCTGGATTTACTCCAGCTGGAAATTAGTTCTCTTTTCATTAGGTTTTTCACAGTGCTTTGAGCTCCTTTTATGTTCTCATCTTCTATTTTACATTCTCATTCTTTGAATACCATGATAATTTCTCTAATAGAGTATAATAAGCTCCTTGAGGGTAGGGTCAGTGTCTTACTCATTTTTTTGTATTGTTGTGTTTCCATGAAATAGCATTTGAACTGGGATTTGATGAGTAAGGTAGTATTTCAATAGACAAATTTCATACCTCAAACCTAAAATCTATTAAGGATTTCAACTTAACCCTGAATTATTCAGTCTAGCTGCTTACATTGGTCAAATGAAATGGTTTGATTGCAAGCTTTCCCTTCCTGGTGGCATTATGTAGACCACTTATAGGTAGTTCCACTCAGTCTTTGTCATTGGTCAAATAGACATCCTCTGCCTCTTAGTGTTGATGAATGTCCAGGAAAAAGGCTGGAGTTACTCTGTATTCCGTTCCCAGAATGAATGCAATCCCCTAAGGTTAGGGAAGCTAGGCATTACAAACAATTTCTGATTGCTTAATTGGAGCTTTTCAAATTCTGATTTTCCCAGCCTCAGATTTCACTGACACGCCTGAATGAATCTATCTCTCAGCCTCACTTAACAACTACCTTTTCCAGAAAGGTTCAGGCATGATTGATAAGCATGCATAGACAGGTAAGCAGCCGACTCAGAGCATTAGAGAGGATATAATTGCATTGATAGAAGCTCCCCTTCCTCCTAAATGTGAACAATTTACCTGAAAGCCGTCAAGGAGGTTTCATGTTAGCAGATTCCCTACTGAAAATGACTACTGGGCCTTTTTAGAAACAATTCTTGAGAGAGAGGTACACTCAGAGGGTTCTAATTCCAGTATATTAACTGTACTCACTGTCCCCCTTTGCCCTTAGGGTCACATAAGAGGCCCCAAGAAAATAGACAGGGCCAAGTATAAATTTTGATTTTTCTCTCTGTCATTTTCCTCTCCTCATGTACATTGTAAACCACGAAAGTTTGTATTCATTTTAAGGACACAAACCATAAATACACATTTGAAATGAAACCACAGAGTCAATGAATTCAAGTATCCAACGTAATAGTCATAATTACCAGTATTGACAATTTCGTGGAATTTGGCCTCATCTTTTCTTTGGGTTATCAACAAGAAGAAGCAGCATTGAGACATCCTAGGGAAAAAGGAGGGAAATGAGAATGAAAGACAAGGGACAGTAAGCCTTCAATGATTTATTGCTCTACTTCTGTCTTGGACCCCAGCAGGCAAGATAGCTCAGAATGATTCTATTTCCTGGATAGGACGATGGATGCAGGCTACTTCACTGTTGCCCTGTGTATACTCACTGGGAGGCTTTATAATTCTGTCTGTTCTGATCTACTCTGTTTCTCCAGTGTGACTTGTTGAAATGATAATTGGTCCTGAGCTTACATTGCCTTGGGAACATTTCTGGGATGACCCCAGCCAAGCTGTTACCAGACAGACGCATTCCTTGAATGGTAATGCTCTCACTGAGCACTGACTTTAGGGAGAAGGGAAGAGGCTTTGCATGAAGAATTCCAGCGAGCGGTGGGGCTTTCAAACCATGATGTGGTTCTTATTCTTTTGGAGTTGTTATCTCATCTTCCTCCCACTCTCCCCAGCCTTTCTCTCCCCCAGACTGAAAGGGAAGAAAGCCAGAAGGTACAAGGAATGACTCACTCTGTGAATAGCAGTCAGATCCCCAGACAGACAGGCGAGGCCTATTCACAGGCTCCAAATAGTTTCACTTGCTCTTTTTTTCAAGTAGAAAAACTGGCTATGTTACAATGTGGCTCTTTTTTATTTTTATTCTTTAACATATTTTTATTTGTTTCATTAAGTAGTTCCCAATTGCATTTTAAAAAATTTCAAATTTCATTGTTTTAAACTTTTACTTCCAGATTCTGTCCCTCCTTCCAACCCCTCCACCACCCACTGAGAAGGCAAGGAGTATGATATGCATTATACATGTGAAGTCATGCAAAACATATTTCCATATTAACTATGATGCAAAAAAAAGGAAGAAAAATAAAATGAAAAAATGTGCTTTAATCTGCACTCAGAGTTTATCAGCTCTCTTTCTCTCTGGAGGTGATGGCATTTTTCATCATGAGTCCTTTGGAATTGTCATGAATCATTGTATTTATCAGAGGAGATAAGTTTTTCCCAGTTGATCATCATTATAATATAACTGTTACTTTGTACAATGTTCTCCTGGTTCTCACTTTGCATCAGTTCATGTAAGTCTTCCCAGGTTTCTCCAAAAGCAGCCCTTTTGTTGTTTCTTATAGTACTCCATCATACTGATACTACAACTTGTTCAGTCATTCCCCAATTGATGGACATCCCCTCAAATTCCAATTCTTTGCCACCACAAAAAGAGCTATTATAAATATTTGTGCACATATGGGTCCTGGTCCTTTTCCTTTTTCTCTGATCTCTTTGGAACAAGGAACAGAAAGAGCCTTTAGGCAAATTCTCCCTAGTTACAATTTTCCCATCAGTCCATGCTGACTAGGCATGGATGTGACCTAAACACATGCTTTTAACTAAAAATGTTTAAATCAAATGTAAGGATCTCTTGTCTTCATTTTAAACGCTAAACTACTTAAAAACACAGAGATTCTATGAAAAAGCTGTCATGTCAGCCAGTGGAGGCAGGTCATCTTAGAGGCAGAATGAACAAAGTGATAAGATTCTTATGGTAGGGAAAGGGTTCCATGTTGTCAACTCAAGACCACCCAGAGAAAATGAAGCATAGATAATATTCCATTCTTTTTAAAAACATTAATATTTTTTATTTATAAATCTTCATTTTTGAGTGTATCCCTCCTCCATCCTCTACCCATCAAGTCAGGAACAAACAATAAAAACAGAAGGAGGGGAGAAGGCAGTTCAGCAAAACTAGTCTGCATATCAACTGAGTCAGAGTGTTATGGTATGTTATTCCATACCCACGTTTCTCCACTTCTTTTAGTTTGAAATCAGATGATCTAGAATGAGTTTTTAACCTGAAACCTCTGAACTAGCCTTCAAAAATATTCTGATAAATATATTTCAACATAATTGGCATCCTTTGCACTCCTATGGATTTTGCCTAATACCTTTAAGAACATGACTCTGAGGAGTTCATAAATTTTACCAGACTTTCAAAGGGAAATTTCCTCGTCTTGTCTGGGTTGAGGCCCATCACTATAACTAAAGAGCATTCAGTTTCATTGTTTCCATTTATATTGATATAATCCTTTCATATATTGTTTTCCAGGCTCTGTTCACCTTCACTCTGTACCAGTTCATATGCTTCCTTGTGCTTCTCTACAACATGATCCCATTACATTCATGTACCAGTCTGTTCAGCCATTGACCCCTAGTCGTCATCTTCAATGTTGGTAAGGGTTGAAATTCAGTTCCTCTGAGACCTTGGGCAAGTTCATTGTTTCTGTCTGGCTCCTCATTTTGGACTGACCAGATGATCCCTAATATGATACTTTAGGGAAATTGGGGGATGGTGAGTTTTGGTGAAAGAATGACTTCAAATCCTTTTTTCAGCTCACTGGCTCAAATCCATCTGGTTGCTAACAAGGGTTATCCTATCGCCACAGTAAATATGGTTTTTGGTGTCGAGTGAGAAATCAATCGCAGTTATCATAAAATAACAGATTTAGAGTTGGAAGGAATCTTAGAGGATATCTAGTCTAATTTCTTCACTTTAAAGATGAGGAAACTGAGGCACAGACCAGTTAAGTGACTTGTCCACATCCATAAGTCTAGGGCAGGATCTGAAGCCAGGTCTGAGTCTACTAAACCAAGGATTCTAAACCTTTTGTATGTCATGGACCACTTTGATAGCCTAGTGAAAACGATACACGCCTTCTCAGGATAATGTTTTAAATGCGTAAAATAGGACATCAATGGAAACTAACTATATTGAAATGAAATTATCAAAAAAATTTTAAAGTTCATAAACCCTAGGTTAAGAACGCCTGAACTAAGTTATGTTGCTTCTAGCCTGCCTAGTAAGCTGCCAAATGACCCAGTTCCTTTGGGTATAGACGTATGGACAGCCTCCCCCACCTCCCGTGAGGGTCCTGTTTTATCCTAGGATCTATTTCTCTTTAAAGTTTAAAGCCTTACATCAGTCTGCGCTATTATTACTTTTGGGTCATGACATTTCATATCAGGGGTCTTCCACCTTTTTTTATGCCATGGATCCCTTTGGAAGTCTGGTAAAACTGATGGATGGACCCCTTCTCAGAATAATGTTTTTAAATGCATCAAGTAAAATCCGTAGGAATGCAAAGGATACCGATCATGTTGAAATACATTCATCAGAATATCTTTGAAGACTAGTTCAGAGGCCTCAGGTTAAAAACTCATTCTAGATGATCTGATTTTAAACTAAAAGAGGACTTACAGCTCATCTAATCCATCCTCCTCACTTTATAGTTGGAGGACCAGAGCCCAGAGGAATCAAGTGATTTGTTCATGCTCGCACAGGCAGTAAGTGATAGAACTGCGTCTGGAACCCAAACCTCCTGACTCCAGGACTGGGTTTTTTGCACTTTACCTCACTACCTGGAATTTTTCTTTCATCCTCTTCTCCATGCCCAGGGAGCATACCTTAACTCATCTTTCATAAATCTTCTCTGCATTTTCTTTCTTTTTATCTTTTCAGTTTGAACCTTTTTATTCTCTTTCTTTCCTCCCCTGATTTTTTACTCCTCAGACTTTTTGCATTTTTTTTTTTATTTTTTAGTCTACTCTCCAGTCATTCTGGGTCCATATTTCTACAATTTCAGATGGTTTTCTCCTAGTATTTGTACTGGGCACCTTTGCTTGACTCAATTACTTACTTTTAAAATGTCTCCTCTGCCTTTCTGAGGTATTGTATTTCAGCTGCTGTTATTGTCCTTGTTTGTGTACAGAGTCGTGCTCTTTCTGTTGCACAAGGGCACTGGGATGTGGACTGCATACTCCCATTTTGGTTTCAGTGTTTATTTTCTTATACATGAATCAGAAAACCTATCTCATTAAAACAATGTCATCTATATAAGCAGGTGCCTCCACAATGATTACCTTTATCAGCTTCTCACTTTTGGGTTGTTCATCAATAAGGTAGTGTGGTATGGTAGAAAGAACTGTGGAGGATCCAAGGTCAAATCTCACAAGTAATTTGATCTCCCTGGACTTCAGTTTCCTCATCTGTAAAATGAGGAGATTGGACTAAATGACCTTTGGAATGCCTTCTAGCAATTTGGAGAGCAAGCCTGTCTTTGGGAGTGGGGTTGTTTTGTTTTGGTTTTGGAATTTATTGATGGATATTAAAATACCACAAGGGATTTAATTTCTCTCAATGCATGAATCATAAGATTATGGATCAGAACTAGAAAGGATGTCAGAGGACAGATAATCCAATTTCCTCATTTTATAGATGAAGTGTCTGACGAGCCCCAGGAGGGGCAGTGTCTTCCCCAAGTTCACCCAAACAGTAA
Organism: Bettongia penicillata ogilbyi; assembly: GCA_023548195.1. Lineage (NCBI taxonomy): Eukaryota > Metazoa > Chordata > Mammalia > Diprotodontia > Potoroidae > Bettongia > Bettongia penicillata. Next base: position 277,552 of record JAJHZJ010000382.1, on the reverse strand, counting down.
ATAGCAGTCAGGAGTTGAACTCTGGGATGCTGGCTCTAATTTAGCCCTCCTCCAATGCACCACTGGGCAACCCAATCTTTTCCTAAGGGGAGGGATCCATTTTTAATTCAATCCAACAAACATTCAACTCAATAAGCATTTATTTAGCACCTCCTATATATCAGGCACTGTGCTAGACCCCAGGGTACTAAGGTAAGTATTGAAGGAGTCCCTGGCTTTTAAGGAGCTGCTAGTCAAAGTTACCAGCAGAATGGTTCTGTATAGTTTCACTAAATTAAAATGACAAAACCTTAGGTATTAATTTAGTGTTTCCCAGCAGGAAGGGAATGTTAACTCTAATTGCTATCACCAACAACAAAAGCTTCTTATCTTCTTTGTGAATGACAATCAATCAACAGCAAGTCCCTTGAGCCCCTAGTGTATACAAGGCGTTGTCGTCATAGACTCTGCCAACCAAGAACTTACAATCTCAGTTGAATTGACAGGTCAAAGTGTTTAAAAACAACAATAACCTTCTTCCAAAGTCCAAGTACAAACTGACATATGGTACATGTATATCTAAGTGCTGAGGGAACAGACAACATCTGTACACAGTAGCTTCTCAACCTTTATTTAATGAATAAATTAAGTCAGATTTGGGCTGGGTTAGATTAGTGACAGAAAGGCCTGAACTGGGGTTCCTGGCTTAGCCTACTATATGACCTTAGGAAAGTAATGTGGGTAAGTCTTTCTGTGCCTCAGTTTTCTAATCTAGAAAACAGAGACAATAAAAGCACTAACCTCCCACGGTGAATGTGTGAATCAAAGTAGATAATATTTTTAAGTGATTAGCACAAGTCCTGCACTAGTAGGTACTACTGTTGTGGTTCAGTGTCTGACTCTTCACAACCCCACTGGGGTTTTCTTGGCAAAGATTCTGGAGTGGTTTGCCATTTCCTCCTCCAGCCCATTTCACAGATGAAGAAACTGAGGCAAATAGGATTAAATGACTTGCCCAAGGTCACACAGTGAGTGTATGGTCTGAGGCTAGATGTTTAACTCCAGAAGAGGAGTGTTCCTTATTCCAAGCCCAGTGCTCTATCCACTGTGTCACCTAGCTGCCAGAAAATATAAGGAGATAAAAATCTTTTAAAGTGCTTTTAAAAAGTGAAAGCACTATACAAATGCAAAATAAGACTAAAAAAGAGAAAGTTTCTAAAGGACTTTGGTAGGGATAGGGATTGGTAGAGAAGATACGAATTGGCTTAGATAAAAATAAAGATATAGGATGTTAGGTAGTGTGGTCTAATGGAAAGAATATTCACTGGCTTTGGGATCAGGGAACCAGGGTTCACATACTGACACTTTTCCTTACAAAGTACAAACTTTGATAAGTCACCTCAGTTTTTTCATCTGTGAGATGAGAGAGTTGAACTAAATAATCATAGCTAGTGTTTATATAACACTTTAAGGTTTGCGAAGTCATTTACATGCTATGTTATTCAATCTACACAAAAGCTCAGAGAAGTATGTCCCACTTTACAGATAAAGAAACTGAGGCGCATAAAGGTTAAGTGACATGCCTAAAGTCACACAGCTAGTAAGTCTTAGGAGGCAGGATTTGCACTAAGGTTTTCCTTAATACAAGTCTGGGCTTCTACCCACTGTACCACCTCACTACCTACATGGTCTATGTTATCCTAGCCAGCTCTAAATATATGATTCTATGCTGCTATGAAGATCATAAGCCAAAAATCTCATTTGAGATGCCTGCCCATCTGACCCAGCTTGACCTCATCCTGGAACTGTCTGGGGTTCATCCTGGGCACCTACAAAACCTGATGATGATAAGAGATGACTAAGCCTCAGCAGAACAGATAAAAGGGAAACCTGAAACCCAAAGCAGCCTGAGTCAAGATCCCATTCAAACTCAATAAGACCTAGAAAGTGGAAGGAAGCCTGCCCAGTGGGAATTGTTAAGGGAGAGCATTTCCCAGGTTACTTTTGACAGAGCAAATAAACTTTGTGGCCCCAACATCTTAAAGGAGCTGGAGCTCCCATAATCTTATTGGTAAAATAACATATACATAGATTTACCTGTGTGAGTAATCAGGTGTGATGTTTTTTATGTACATTTCTCAACAACAGTTTGATTGCAATTTGCAAATCCTATTGCTACCCCTTTAGAAACAATATCTGTTCATTCCTTCTTTGACTTTTAATAGTCCAATCAGTCATCTAGATATTTAAATGCAGAAAAATAATCACCTACCTTTACATAGCAATTTGGAGAGCCAATCTGTCTCTTGGAAGGGGTAGGGGGTAAGATTGATTTTTTTTGTTTTGTTTTGGGAAAAGCGACACGATAGGGGCCTGCTTCGGAATCAGAAAGGCTTGGGTTCCAATCCAACCTCTGACACATAATTGTATGACTGGATAAATCACTTAACTTTGCATTACCCCAAGGCAACCCTCTAAGAATATAAGCAGCAGAGAAGGTGCTGATCTGAATTGAAGGAAAGAATTTCCTTATCCTAGAGTTCTCTCTATCAGGCAGCTTTGAGTAAATGTGCCTGAAGTCAGGAAGACCTGAGTTCAAATGTGATCTCTGACCCTTACTAGCTGGGTGACCATGGGCAAATCGCTTAACCCTGTTTGACTCAGTTTCCTTATTTGTCAAATGAGCTGGAGAAGGAAAAGCTGAACCACTCTAGTATCTTTCCCAAGAAGACCCTAAAAGGGGTCATGAAGAGTTGGACATGACTGAAAAAGTGACTGAACAACAAGAGTTATCTATAACAATGAAATGTCAGTCAACTAACATTTATCCATCACCTATTATGTGCCAGGAACTGGTTTAAGTTGCTAAGCACAAGAGATACAAAGATAGACAGAGAGAGAGAGAGAGAGAGAGAGAGAGAGAGAGAGAGAGAGAGAGAGAGAGAGAGAGAGAGAAATTTATATATATATATATATTCCTGCTCTCAAGAGGCACACATAGGTCTAGATTAAGATATATGTGTGACCTTTCTTGAAAGAGTAATTGAGAATGGAAATATAAGCTTAAGGATGGGTTAGGTCAGCAGGTAATGAAGCTGGACATATAATAATAACTCAAGTTTTTCCCCTGGCTTTAAGATCTACTACTGAGACTCAGCAAAGTCATGTGACTTGCTAACGGTCACCTAGCTAGTGACTGTCAAATTCCGTTTGGGCATATTTTTGAGATGCCTAGAGGACTTTCAATTTGAAGTGTTCAATGGGCAGTTGGAGATGTGGGATTGGTGCTAAGGAGAGAGAGCAGAGCTGAATTTATACACATAAGTCTGATAGTCATCTGTAACAAATCATAACTGAACACGTGGGAGCTGATGAGATTACCCAGGTGAGAGAGTCTACAATGAAAAGACAACTGAGCGTGGACAAAGCCTTGGGCTAAACCCACAGTTAGTAGGTATGACATGGATAAAGATCCAGCAAGAGTCTAAGTAAGAGTGTTTGGACAGAGAAGAACCAAGAGAAACTAGAGTCACAAAAACCCACAGGAGAGCATATCCAGGAAGAAAAGATGGTCAACAGTGTCACATGCTGCAAAGAGAGGTCAAGAAGATAAACCACATTCTGTACAGCTGTTTACGGAAGCAGGGAAACATTATAAAAGCAATTTTCCACTAGAACGTGCAAGCGTTTGTTTTTTGAAGGAGGAGATGTTTGAATCTAATTGTTGTTTTGAGTCCTAGAAATTAAAATCTGAATCCTCAGTTCTCTTTAACAACTCATTTGAAAGGGGATCTGGGTAGTAAAAATCAGGAGTATCTAAGTTCAAATATTAGCTTACATACTTAATAGCTGTGTTACCCTGGGTAAGTCACTTAACCTCAATTGCTTCCAAAAAAAAATTCAATTGCGGTATCCAGAATGAGTGATTCCAAAGGTGATCTGGCTAGCCTATGGTTTACTTTATCTCTCTTAAACAAAGAAGATTCATTCCAATGACATACTTTGCTCACATTGCTATGATCTAGTATGATGAATCAACTTTAACTATGTCATCCTTCCATAGTTTTTACAGGATCAATAAAATCACCAGGAACATTCACTAGGTTTTCACTGATGTGCCCCCAATGGCATTTTGAAATAAGTCATCTGTAAAATCTAAGTTTTGATAAATGTCTATCCAGTGAGCTCTGGTATAGAGGATTTGAAAAAAATTGAGTCAGTTGGATTCTATGTGTAACATTTCAAAAGCTAATGCAATTTTATATCAACTGTAGATTTTAGTTCTATTAGAAATTGAGACTTTTTATCTCATGTGAGGAGATCATATCCACTATGAATTTAAAATGCATTTCTGATTTTTGGAAGGCCACTTGGAGACCAAAACCATTACCCTCTGACTTTTCATTTGTATCTTTATGTTTGCCTGTCTTATCTTTCTCAGTTGTAAATCTGGTGGGAGAAGGGACTAAGTATTTTTATAGCACAGTGGTGCTTAATATGTCAAAGAAAAGAAAAAAAATGAGAGCCTTATTTAGCATTAATAGTGCCCTCTCATTCCCTTTCTTCCCTTTCTTTTTATATGTACATAAGAGAGGGGGTTGGGAAAGGAAGAGGAAAAAAAGATGGGAGAGAGAGAAATTAATATTCCCCAGGACAAATGTCACATTTCTCTCTCTTACAGAGGAGATATACAATTCTTTGATAATAAAAAAAGGAAAAAAAAATTAGTGACTAGTCTGCAAGAAATGCCAAAGATAACAAGAATAAAAAAGGGTTATTTGTGACCTGCTTCTAGAAAATTATCTTTTAAATTAGAACTTGAAGGAGATCCCAGTAATATATATATGCTCCAGGCTCAAGGTACTCTATGGATTTGAAGCCGTTAAGAACAGAACTCAAAAGCCCCCACCAATAAATTTACTTTTTATAATTATCTAGATGACACAATTAATTCAAAACAAAGGCATTGAATCAAATGGCACAGTAAGAAAAATAGCAGTAATACATTTCCTAAATAACTTAGGGCACATTCTCCCATAAATACAACATCCATGGGAAAAGTGAACATGCATAGGAAGGATATGTAATGATGCACACATATAGTGGGCATGTAACAGTCAGGATGCAAAGCATAATGGGGCAATCCATGTCTCTTTGAGATACAGTGAAGGCAAGAGTCCCCCTGGACTCCTAGCTATGAACTTCTGGCTTCAGCTAAAGTCCTCATCTACAGTACCTTTTCCTTATCGGAAGAGTGAGCTTTGCAGTGCTCTTTCAGTTAAACAGTTAGAAGCTTTTATAGTTCTTCAAGGAAAGTAGTCACATAGCTATAGGACCAGCAACAAGGGGTTTTGTTGGTTTCTTTTTGGGTGGGATAGAGACTCTCTCAGGAGTAATTTGCTTTATTCTGTTTCAGAATCTTGCCTAAGAGATTTCTTTTCTCCATCAGAAGATCCTTAGCCCCAAGATTTATACTCTTTAGAAAAAAAATAATACTTCTAGCAAAGAGCTAATGATCTTTTCTTTGGAATAAAGTCCTGGTTACTAGGCTTAAAGAACTATCTCACTGCCTCACTCTTGACTTTTAGTGAGTATTTTGTACATATCCTGATTTTAATCTCTGAAGGATAAACTATCTCTACCATTATCTATATGAGGTCTAGTAATCCATATAATTCTGGGGTTCTAGGTTCCCTAGTGCTTTTTAATGCCAAGTTATTTCTACTTTTACATGTAGATGAGTGGTTAGAGAAAAAGGTACCAAAATGAAGCTAAGCCTAGGGGTAAGGTCATTGTCTCTGAACCTTTCTGGGCTTTTCACATGAACAGCCAAGTCTCTAAAGACTTGAGCTCATCCTGACATATCTACTGGCTGCCTTCCTCAATGCCAGAAGCAATGAGAAATCCAGTTTAGAAAGGGAAAAGGCCGTGATGGGGGAAGGTAAACAGAATGTTGTCCTGGATCAGGCTAGACATTACAGAGCAAACTCAAAAAGCTGAACAAGAATTATAGTAGAGTCCATTTTATATTTCAAAGGAAGAGAGGGGAGCACCGAATAATTTAAAAGGTTATAGCCTGCAGAAGGGTCTGTTAGGATGTTAAATCCACCAAGTGTCCACATTTTGGCATTTCCAAAAACACAATATGACACAACAAACAATTCACTTCTCAGCTCTTTGAGATCTAGTTTCTGTTCTTACTACTGAACAGAAATTTTCTCCAAGGTCACCAACAACCTCTTTATTGCAAAATCCAACAGCCTTTTCTCATCTTCACCATTGCCGACTTCTCTGAAGCATCCAGGACTGTTATCCACTCCCTCCTTTTAGATATGTCTTCTCCCTATTTCTCTTTTTATTATAATGCTATTTCAAGGTGAAACAGTCCTTATTGGTTTTCTTTTCAGATTCATCACCCTTGTCCTAATTTCTAAGTATGAGTATACCCTGGGGTTCTATCTTGGGGTCTCTCCTCTTCTTACATTCTCTTTTGGAGACCTCATCAGCTAAAATGAGTTCAAACATGTCTCTGCAAATGAACCCCAAATCCGCATTTCCAGACCTCATACCTCTCCTGAGATCCAGTCTCCCATTCTCAACTACATTAATGGTACCTTCATCTGGATAACCCATAGTCATCTCTTCTTTTTTCTTCCCCACAGTCCTCTCAAATACAGAACCTATTATCTTTCCCCCTAAACTTACCCTTCCTGCTAACTTGTCTATTTCTTTCAGTGATACAACTACCCTTCTAGTCACTCAGATTTCCTTCCTAGAAGTCTACCCTGATTCTCACTTATCTCTCACAACCAAGCAATTTCCAAGTTTGTCTTTAATATCTCTAGCATCAATCCTCTTTCCTCTATTCACAGCACAAGCCTAATCCAGTCTATAATTACCCCTTTCTTGGACTATTGATGGAGAATAAGATCAATTAGCAGAGTCAAAAAGAGAAAGACCTCCTAGGGGAAGAGGGTGTGGAAGATACTAGAATATGCCAGGTCAAGCCTGAGTTCATGGACCAAACAAACAAAAAGCTTGCTAAAAGTTATGATCTTTCCCAGAACTTTGATCTAGAACTTGAGAAGTTGGGTGAGGGTAGAAAAAGGGTCAAGAGTGTAAGGGAAAATATTCTAAGACCTACCTTTCATGGGATGATGACTCGTCTTCTACAACATCTCTAGTGGAGGTAGAGTTCTCTTATTAGGGAAAAAAGCCACGTGCCCTCCTTGATCTACTGAGTCAGCATCGGTATGGGTTCTAACACCAGGCATATTCCATGGGTTTCTTCTTTTGAGATTCATTTTGAAACCTGCAGGTTACTTTTTTAGCATCATTATATCCATCTGCTTGTCCATTCATCTAGGCATTAATTATGGTTCATTATGGAATTCTAGCTAATTGTCAGCATTGAGGAAAACACAATTAGCAAATTCACAGTTTGTACTTCTAATTAGTGCAAATATATTTTGTTGGGAGCTATGATTTCATTTGTGTAGGAAAATCCCTACAATAATGCAGACCCAACTGTTCGGTACCTTAAACACTGAAAGACTTGCCTGGAACTGAAAAGTTAATTATCTTGCCTAGAGTCAAAGAGAAAATATGTTCCAGGAATGACACATGAAACTAAGTGTGCCTAACTCCTAGGCAATCCTGCTGTTCACCCAGCCAGGCTTAGCAAATGAAGATGTGCTTCTATTTCACAAGGCTGGACACTCATAGCATGAAGTCAAATCCCACAATGCTCTTTAATGTTTTAGTAAAGGCAGAGCATTATTTTAGACAAATAACCTTGAAAGAGAAGGTTAAAGAGATACACAGCACACAACATTTTCCCTCAGTGATATCTATGCTTTCTAACTCCACTTAGTTTCTCCCAGATTCCCCTTTCCTAACTCCTTTTGGTTCTACAGATCAGGAACCATGGTTCTCTCTAAGTCCAGGCCCTGCCTGGATTCAGTAGAATTAACCATCTCTCATATTGTTACACTGTCTTTGTCAGGCAGTGGTGAAAGTAAATGTCCTAATGTTTCCCGTCTATGCAAATTAAGCTAGTGATTCCTTAAAAGGTATTGAGACTGTCGTCATGACCTGATTAACTCAAGGAACTAAAGGCTCAGGCTGTTGACATCACTTCTAGTCACAAAACAGCCCCAAGAAGATCCAGGAACTCTGATTCCTGACTGATGGAAAATGATGGGAAACTCAGTCAAGAGAGTTTTGCTCTCTCTAATCTACTCAAAACGTTTTCATTGAATATCCTTGTTGAATGTTTTCTTCCTGTCCTGGCTAGACAAATTTCCTTTTGTTAACTGTTGGATGCTCTCAGTGCCTTTTATTGTTCCAGTATCAAATGTACTAAGGACAGTCAGGTCCAGCCCAGAAAATTTCCCCTACATAATCCAATTAAGGTATTTAGTATTCACAAAGAGCTCCCTGGGTCTGGTTGCATTAATTTAGTTCAATTTTGTCCCACTCATTAATATGATTAATTCCAGGCTTTCAAAGATCAGCTCCCTCATACATATATTTAATTTTTAACTGATCACATTTTATAACTTAAAGGTCTCTTTGAACTGAACCAGGAGAAAATTATACACAATAACAGCAATTTTGTAACAATAATCAACTATGAAAAACTTAGCTACTCTGATCAATACAGTGATCCAAGACAATTTCAAAAATGTTTTCTACCTTCAGAAAGAGAACTGATGAACTGAGTGTAAACTGAAGAACAATTTTCTCACTTTGTTTTTCTTGCCTTTTAAAAAAATTATCACTACTACAGACATGTTTTGCATTATTTTGCATGTTATGATTGACCTATTGCTTGCCTTCTCAGTAGGTGAGGGAGGAAGTATGAAAGAGGGAGAGAATTTGGAACTCAAAATTTTTAAAGAATATTAAAAATAAATAGATAGATAGATGAATAGGTAGAGAGATAGATAAAAGAACTTAGATCAAAGCTATGACCAATCACAGCTCCAGAATTAATCTTGCTTCCCACCTCTTGGTAGAGAGGCTAAGGACTAAAAGTACTCATTGAAATTGGTGTTTTCCTGGTTATTGAGTGTATTCATTTTGCTTGACAATACTTATGTCAATCAGTCAATAAATGTTCATTAAGCACCTTCTATGTGTCTTGTCCAGAGCTAAGTGCTGGTGATACAAACAAAAATAATAGAACTCCTGATTTACTTATTTAGAAAGCTGAATGTAATTGAAATTCTTGGTGTCTTGTACAATCCTCTTTCTCTAATCTTCTTTGTATTAGAAAATATTCATATTCAATGTTAATGTGGAAAGCAGATTTTTTGGAGGGGAGGGAACGTAACTGACTCCTTTTTGGGCTATATTTGCTGTTAGTATATTTCTTTTTCTGTGCTACACTGAATGTGCTGAATGCCTTCTTCAGTACCTCCCTTCCCCCAATCACTTTACTGTTACAACAGAAAATTATAGGGCTTTGAATAGTTCCAGGAAGTCATCCCCTTCCCCTTTATCCTATCTAATTTTACAAATGTTGATTAGCTAGCAAGATATATCATTTTCCACTATAAATGGCTATGCTAAAAACATTTTTTTGAGAGTCCCTTGGCCTGCAAGGAGATCAAATCAGTCAGTACTTAAAAAAATTAATTCAGACTACTCATTGGGTAGCTAAGTGGCACATTGAATAGAGTACCAGGCCTGAAATCAGGAAGACTCATCTTTCTGAGTTCAAATCTGACCTCAGACACTTACGAGCTGTGTGACCCTGGGCAAGTCATTAAACTTATGTTTGCCTCAGTTTCCCCATCTGTAAAATGAGCTGGAAAATGAAATGGCAGACTACTCCAGAATCTTTGCCCAAAATACCAAAACAAAATGAGTCATAGTCAGACACAACTGAAAAATGACTGAACAACTCACTGGAAGGACAAATACAGAAGCTGAAACTTAAATACTTTGACCACATGATGAAACAGGCCTCATTGGAAAAGATCCTGATATTGGAAAACAAAGACGCACATATGTATATATGTGTGTGTATAATGTAGATATGTATATACGTATCAGCGTGTGTGTCTGTATACTGGTATGTGTTTGTGTATATATATAATATATATATATATACAAATATAAATGAAACCTGTGAAAATCTGAGATATGTATCCATCACCTACTGATGGTATGTAACATGCTCGAGTGGATAAATAAATTGCAGTGTTCTCATCTGTCTTTAACTTGTGCTGGTTTACATGTGAAGTGGTTAGCAAAGACCTTGAAAATTTTTGCAATATTAATGTCATAATAAAAAAAAAGAAAATTTTAAAAATTATTTTAGTAGAAAAAAAAGCACCTCTCTTTTCAAAATATTTGCTCTACTTTCCTGTTGGAATGAACCCCTGCTCAGTTCAGCACCATGCTTCTGCTTCTGTTTGCCAAGACATCATGGATTAAAAGTTCTCCCAAAAGCAAGTCACAAGATATGTAAGTTCAGCTCTCCAGCTCTCATCTAGTATACATGAAATAATTCCTATAATGACCAATATTGTCCTTGAAGAAAAGTTGAAAGAATGTACCTCCCTTCCTTCTTTGTAGGAGGAAGGGACCATGAGTGTGGAAAAAATGTTTATATACATACACATGTATATATGTATATATATATATAAAAACACTTATATGTACATATACACATATATCATATATACACATACACACATATACATACACTATTAATGTATGCATATACACATATATGTATGCATATATACATATACATATGTAAACTATTATATTGGTTGATGGGTTGATGTGTTGATTGGTTTCATTTAACTGCTTTTTTCTTTCTTTTTTTTCTTTGTTACAGGAGATAGCTGAAGAATATATTTGGAAGTGAAAGTATTTTTTAAAAGCAAAAGATATCCAGACATTTAAAGAAAGAGTTAATTCCTTTGCGGTTAAGACAGCTTATATTTGACATCTCCAGTTTCCTTCTGATATGTTCATGGTGGAGTTAAATTTTATCAAGTTACAGTCACATTTAAAATTTCTCTAAGGCAAACAGACTCCTCTTTGCCACAGACACACCCAGGCCTCCTACTCCTTCCTCTCCTTCCCCTGAAGTACAAATCTTGGGGGGTTGGTGGGGAGGGAAGTGCATACTGATGTAATGAGCATCTTGGAGGGGATTTTTGTAAAGCCTTGGAGTAAGATTTTCCAAATTCTTCCACTTGAACATTCACTAACCAATGCAGTAAAATTTGACATCTGGAATGTCACACACAGTGGAGAAGAAGAAAATGGATTTCTTTCAGACCATGTTTAATTTTAGAGAACCTAAAACTTAGTAGTGGTGAGTCTAGTTCTTCCAGGTGCAACCTTGTCATAGAGAATAGATCCAGAAAGATAACTAAAATTTGGAGAGGGACTAATAAATATTTCATGCTAAGTCTCCAGGCTCTCTCCATTTTCTGCATACTCTTAGAGAACAGCAAATGTCAGGTGGTTACATGTACTCTGGTGAATGCAGCTGGGAATAGAAATATCTGCATAACAACAGAATTGCTCTTAAGTATCCACAAAACAGCAAGGAAATAAAAATGGAAGCCTGAACAGCTGAGTTATTGTCCCCATGTGCAAGTCTCCAAGTAAATCAAGCACTTTTGGTAACTCCATTAGTTCTTGCAGCCCACGAGGTAGACAGAAAATGATTTATTTTTTAATTAATTAATTAAGTAATTTTCAGTTTTCAGCATTCACTTTTATAAGATTTTGAGTTCTAAATTTCCCCCCCTCCTTCCCCTCCCTTCTCTCCAACATGACATGAAATCTGATAGAGGCTATACATGTACTATCATATTAAACACATTAGAAAATTATTTCTTAAATGCATAATGTAGTTCTCTACTGGGTCCTGAAAGAATTAGAATAGCTTCATTTACTCCTGGGATGTACCTCACTGTACAATCTCATTGTAGCAACAGGAGAGCTTCCATTGTGTGAGCTCCTTTCACCAAAGTTGGAGAACTTCTCCCTGATTTAGCAGAAAACCTCTAGGGAGTCACCTGAGGTGACAGGTGAAATGACTTCCCCTGGCTCTTTCAGAGGGTGTCAGAGGGAAAGTTGGAAGTCAGTTCTTCACTCTTGCCATTTCAGCACTATCCCTTGCTCCTGAGGCCGCTGGCAGCTTGGTGGATAAAGCACCAGGTCTGGAATCAGGAAAACAAGTTCAAATCCAGCCTCAGACTATTAGTTGTGTGATTCTGGGCAAGTCACTGTTTGCCTCAGTTTCCTCATCTGTGAAATGAGCTGGAGAAGGAAAGGGCAAATCACCCCGTATCTAAAAGAAAACCCCAAATGGGTTGTCATAAAGAGCTGGATGGGACTGAATAACAACCTATTGCTCCAACCTCTGGCTTTGTCAGTCAGTCAACAAGCATTTATTAAGTGTTTACTACACCTAAGTGCTAGGCATAGGAAAAAAGGTAAAAAGAATCCCTGACCTCAGGAATCTCACATTCGGGGGAATGGGGTAGGGAACAACATGGAAGTAAGTGGAAACATACAAAATATAGACAAAGTAGATAGAAGATAACTCAAGTGGGAGGTACTAATAGGTGTGGGGGGAGGAAATTTAAAGGTTTCCTGCCAAAGGTTAAGATTTGAGTCAAATCTGAAGGAGTCAGGCAAGAGTGTGCTGGTAAATGTTTAACAACCAACTCTCCGGAAAAAATATGAGTAACTACTTTGAAGTTTAATCTGTGATACTAACATTTTCTCTATCACATTCTTAAGTATAGACTTTCAACAAAACCATAAATCAAATCCTGATCAGTAGCAATCAGCTCTCGAAAGCCAGTATGACCTGGTTCCATCACACTTTAGTAAGAAAAACTACAAAGCAAAGACATGGAGGGAAAGCATTCCAGGAATGAGGGGTTGTGAAATGAGATAATGTTTGTAAAGCATTAAGCAAAGCACCTAGTATGAGGTAGGCAGCTAATATATGCTTATTTATTTCCTTCATTTCTTTTTTTCCTTTCCTTTCTTCCTTCCCTTTTTCCTTCTCTTTAGGAAAATCATATTTGCAGCTGAGAGGAGAATGGACCGGAGTGGGGAGAAACTTGAGACAAATTAAAAGTCTATTGCAATAGTCCAGGCAAGAAGTGATGAGGACCTGAACTGGAAGTGGTGCTGAGGGACTAGAGAGGAGAGGACATGTGGAAAGTCATTGTGAAAGTAGAAAAAAGAAATGGCAACAGATTGGATTGATGGGATCAGGGAGAGCAACAGGTCATGGTACATACATACAGAGTTAAATATGTACATAATAATTTCAGAAGGGGGAAAGGACTAACCACTAAAGAAACTAGAAAAAAATTCCCAGAGGAAGAGGCATATTGTTCAGTCATTCAGGCATATTCAACTCTATGGATTTTGTCCATGAGGTTGTCTTGGCAAAGATACTGGAATAGTTTGCTATTGCCTTCCCCAGTGTATCCCCATTTTACAGATGAGGAAGTGAAGCAAATAGGGGTTAAGTGATTTGCTCAAGGTCGCATAGCTAGTAAATGTCTGAGTTTATCAATTAGAAGTAGTTGTTAACTATATAGAGACAGGCAGAGAGAGTTCAGTAATGAGGTTGGAAGCAAGATTACAAAGAATTAAGTGAGTGAAAAGAAGGTCACATTTTGTTAGGGGCTTTAAAAAAATTTGAATTGGTGACTGAGTGGAGGGAAGGGAGAAAATGCAAGAGATGTTAGGGGGATAGCATCCACAGGACTTGGGGACTGATTAGATATGGAAAGTGAGGGAGAAAAAGGAGTGTAACAGTATACACTGCAGCACACATGGTGGGGCGGGGCTGCTATCCCAGGTTCTTAGATCTGCTTTTCTAAAAGGAAAGGCCACTTTTGAGGAGTCAACAATTATTTTAATCAAGCACATGTATCATTCACTCAGTTCAGGGGGAAAAGTCAGCACCCTGAACTTCAGAGAAAATACAGAGAAATCAAAATCAGCAGACAGGGCTTCCAAATGTCTGACATAAGCAATACATACATCATAGATCAACAGACAGATCCAACTGTTTGACCATAGTTACCAGAGAGGGAAGCACCAACATTCAGGGGCTCCTTAACTGCTTCCCAGAGTCTTGTCTGACCAAACAAACACTTCCAGGCAGTAAACCCCAAAGTAAAACCCCACCCTGAGAATATTTATACATTGTTTAGAACCAGAGGGCATCACAACCCTTGAGAACCAGTGCTTCTTTAACAAAAGGTGTGGGCCTTTCTACAAATTTTCCCAGGCCCATTAAGTGGTGGGGAAGATTTTTAATCACGTTAAAATAATTAGTCAGTAAATACATATACTGTTTCTAGTATAGAAGCTCTTGTTTCTGTACTTTACTCCTAGTAAAGACTCTTGGTTGATAAGGGCAAGATTCAATCAGGGCACTTAATTATACTAAAGTAAAAACAGCAAAAGAGTCTACTTTGCTTGCCATTACAAGGAGTCAAGAATACCTCCAAGGTTTCAATCTAGGTGCTTGGAAGAATGATGGTGTTCTTAACAGATATAGAAAAATTTGGAAGAAGGATGATTTTGCCAGGGAAGATAATGAGTTCTGTTTGGTGTATGTTTAATTTGAGCTATCTACATGATATCCATTTGGAGCTGTCCAACAGGAAGTTTATGATATGAGACATTGGCTCCTGAGAGAGCTTCGGGCTATATATATTGATTGGGAATCATCTGTATGGAGATAATTGAATGGAAGGGAGCCAAAAAGATAACCAGTGGAAAAGGAGTGATAAAAGGGGCCAAGACAGAATTGGGGGACATCACAGTTAGGAAGCAAAACATGGATGATGAGTCAAGAAAGGAGGCTAAAAAGGAACAGTCGAAACAGGATAGAGGAAAAGCTAAAAAAGCAAAAAATCAAATAAGGATAAACTACCAAGGAGGAGACACTGACCAATAGTTTCAAATATTATCAGTTAAGAAATAATTGTTAACTATAGAGATGGAGAGACAGAAAGTTCAGCAATGAGGCTGGAAGCAACCCCCAAGTGCCAAGTTGGAAAGAGACAAAGTAACCAATTTTTATAAATCTTTCCTTCTTCTGTAGCACAAAGCAGGTTGCCTTCCATACAGTAGAACTCCAATAAACATTTGTTCAATGAATAATGCAGAAATATGCTTAATATGATTTTACATGTATAGGGGAAGTGGAGGGGAGGAAGGGAAGGAGAAAAAATGAAACTAAAAATCTTATAAAAGAGGATGTTGAAAACTATCTTTACATGCAATTGGAAAAAAAAATAAAATACTATTAAGTGGAAAAAAAGATTTGTTCAAAGAATGAAAACATGTATAAAAAAAGGGGAATTCTATCACCAACATTTCCTGAACACTCATTATGCACAGAACATTACACTGGAGGGAGTTAGGAGGAAAACAGAAGACTCTGTCCCCGCCAACTACTGAAGTGTTCTAGATTATAGCATTCTGAAATGAAAGGGACTTTAAAAATTTACTCTCCCTTCTCACTTTACAGATGAAGAAACTAACTTCCAAAGTGATTACTGTAAGTGACTTAATTAAGCAAGATCACAAACATAGCAATTAGAAAGTCAAGTCAA
Source organism: Bettongia penicillata ogilbyi (assembly GCA_023548195.1). NCBI lineage: Eukaryota > Metazoa > Chordata > Mammalia > Diprotodontia > Potoroidae > Bettongia > Bettongia penicillata. The sequence goes on along the minus strand of JAJHZJ010000382.1, from coordinate 261,938 downwards.
GAAGTTAATAAATATTTATTAAGCATTATGTTCAAGGCACTATACTAAGTACTGGGAATATAAATATAAGCAAAAAAAAAAAAAAAGAAAAACTTACATCCTAATGGGATATAACCTAACATAGATCCTGGAGAGGAATGAAGACATGACTGGCCTAGAGGGGCTAGGAGGAAACAGCCAATCAGAGGAAGGGGCTGCAGAGTACCTTAGGATGGACTGAACGTCCAGGGTGATGAGGCTTCTGTGACATGACAGAGGAGGTCCAGAGTGTCAGAAGCAGAGCTCCAAAGGGAAATTTCCCAAAGACTTCAGTGTAGAAACCTGGGAATGAGGTTATATCAAAGTGCTGGCTCCTCTACATGTCAGCTTCTTCTCAGAATCTTTCTTGACCTTCAAGGAACTCTCTCCCTGAAGAGAATCTGAAACTGAGTTCTTTCTCTCTCCAGATCCAGGATTCAGAAGCAAGTTATCCACATGCAAATCCAAGATTTTCCCATTTGTCACATTGGACCTTCCTAAGACATTGACATATATGAGAATTGGATAAATGTGAATAGCTGAGTGGTGAAATGGACTGAGGTGATTGTTGGGTTGTTTTCAAGTCATGTCTGACTCTTCATGACCCCATTTGAAGCTTTCTTGGCAAAAGATATTGTAGTGGTTTACTATTTCCTTCTCCAGTTCATTTTTCAGATGAAGAAGCTGAGGCAAATAGGATTAAATGACTCGTCCAGGACACAGCCAGAAAATGTCTGAGGTTAGATTTGAACTCAGAAAGATGAATATTCTTGACTTCAGGTCCATCACTCCATCCATTGAGCCACTTAGCTCCATTTAGGAGATACAGGGTAAGGAAATGGTCTCTTGTGATTTCTCAAATCCTCAGAACCATCAAAATTTTTCTGAATGCAATTAATTATCATAATAGATTCTCCTAAGTTCCAGGACTATAAACTCCATACTTTTTATTCAATCCTCACCTACTCCCCAGTGTCTCAGTTCTGCACCCAGTGGTTGTTTGGCAAATACTAACCAGTTGTGGTTGGATCCTATACTGATGTTTCTACTATCTCCAGTAGGATTTTTTTAGAAATCTTGGTATCCCTGGTAAATGAGAACTATTAAATTTCTCAGCCAAGACAAAGAGTTAGGGATGAGAGGGAACAAAACTCCTCCTATATTTATATGCAAATTTTCAGATGAAAGGAAAGCAGAGGAGTGAAAGGTCCAAGAAACTCAGTTTCCCTGAAACCTAGCCAGGCTGGTTTTGTGGAGCAGCTAGGACACGATGGTATTACCCAGCCTTAATAATACAGTCACAGATGTAGATAAAGAATGAAATAATATTGGTTTCAAATTTTATTCCAAAAAAAAGACACAAAATTATAAGTTATAATAATGATGATTATTTAATGCATGTTATACTTGGACACATATATTTTAAAATTCTGAGCTTAGGAAGTGACCACAAGTTCTCGAATTTATAACTGCTGCTTCCATAATTATTCAGTTAGTAGCACCTACGTTCGTTTTGACATGAGAAGTCCCCTGGTCATTCTTCCCAGTAGATGAAAAACATATAGAGATGACGTGTCAGTAAGTCACATCCTTCAACAAGTCCCACTAGATTCCTAGCCTGTTAGGGAATTAAAGTCATTAATCTTTTTCATTCTCTCTCTCATTTTAAAGCACAAGGACATTGCTGGAGTGGTGATTAACACATTTTACCCTCAAAAAGAATTTTGGCAGGACTGTGGAAGAAACAGATCTAGGGACAGCTGGTTAGACCTATTTAATTTCTACTTTCCATTTGGTTGGCAAAACAAAATTTCCTTTCTCCAAGAATCTTCCCCTTCTCTTGAGCTTTACTCAGAGGCATCCTTTCCCCCTTACTTTACTTTTTAGGATTACCTTATGCCCTTTTCCTTTTCTGCTTTTTCTTTCTCTTCAACATTTATTTTTTCTCCTTTCTTGAACATAGTTCTCATCATTCTCATCACCATTGTACAAAAGTATTTCTAGCACTGCCTTGTTATACACAATTCTGTCCTATGTAGGTATTGTCAAAGAAAACACCTCATAAGCTTGGCTTATTCTTTATCCTTCTTGGGTTTTTTTTCCCCTTTTCCTACCATCTCCGTCCTCTGGAAATAAGTATAAAACCATGGAAACATAAGTCATTGATTTATCCATTGTAGCCTTCCGAGTAACTTGTTCTGTGGAGAATCACGTGCTGTGTGACCCTGTGCAATATACTTCATCTCTCTTTTCCACAACATTCTCACCCATAAAAACCATAGTAATACCTGGCACTAAGTGCCTGCCTCCACAGATCTCTATGAGAAAGCAATTTTGTAAACCTTAAATTGCTATGGAGATGTGACATTTTGGTTATTGCCTAACATTTACTATCTGAAGGTACATCCTTGTGGTTAATACAGACCCTTCCTGCTCTATTTCAGCCCTATTTCTTTTGAAATACATGAAAAAGGAAACTAACTGGTCATTAGATTGCTGTCCACATACCTTTTACTCTCCTGTTTCACAATTTGGACTCCTCTGTTCAGTCTGTTCTGTTCTTGATTCATTTCTGGCTTTCCTGTGCTATTGTAGCTGTTTGCCTGCTCTAATGATTTTTCTTCCTTCCCTGACCATATTAATTAACCAAGTTACTTCCCAGGAAAGTGAACAGCTGCCAAAACTGGTCCTCAGATGTATAAGCTCAGTTATCAGCAACGGTTCAAATTGCAGAATCAGACTTCGTGCACCTAGAGGAAGAACGATGATATTAATCCTGAATAACATTTGCATAGCACTTTATGGTTTACAAGCACATGTACATGTTACACACACAAACATATTCACTCATGTTACACATACAAATATATACATATACATATGTATACATACACATATGCATACATATGTATTTATTTATATAAAGCATATATAAATATATGTATATATTTGTAAATTACTTTGCAAAAATTTAAAGTATTATGTAAATAATATTGTTCATAAGCTCATTCAGTCCAGGTTTCTGGACTGAATATATATATATATAATATATTATATAAAATAATATATGTGTACATATATATGTGTGTGTGTGCATACATACAAACACACACTTTATCTGACCCTCACAACAACGCTGTGAGGTAAATGTTATTACTTATCCCTATTTTACAGATGAGAAACCTGGACTAAAAAAGGTTAAGTAATAATGCTGATAGTACTTTAAAGTTTACAAAGTGCTTTACAAAGTTTGCAAAGTACTTTCTTTTTATCCTCGCAACAACCCTGAAAGATAGATACTATTGTTATCTCCATTTTAGAGATGAGGAAACTGAGACTGAGAAATTAATTATAAGTGACTTGTCCAGCATCACACAGCTTCTGAATGTCTAAGGTGGGTTTGAACTCAGACTCTCTCAACTCCAAAACCCGTTGCTCCATCTACTACAACAACAAAAAGGGAATTTAATGGATAACTGTAATCGTTGCCAAAAAAACCTGTTTAAGCATTTTCTTAAAGTCCAGAGAACAACTCAGCTTTCAGAAAATGAAGATGACCTTAGGGGAAAATTGTAAAACCAGAGCGGACAGGCAGGTATTACATACAATTAATGTAGTTGTCCGGTACTGTCTAGCTTTTCATGACCCCATTTGGAGTTTTCTTGGCAAAGATACTGGAGTGATTTGCCATTTCCTTCTCCAGCTCAATTTACACATGAGAAAACTGGGACAAAAAGGTAAGTGACTTGCCCAGGGTCACAGGCTAGTTAGTGTCTGAGGCTGGATGTGAACTCAAGAAGATGAGTAATCCTTACTTCAGGTCCAGCATCCTGACCACAGCTACCTAGCGGCTGTTGTGCAAGTAATACATTTTTACTAATAGTGATCTGCATGTAACAAGTAGCATAGAAGCCATCCTCAGATAATTGGACAGAGAAGGTGATGAGTCCATTATACTGAAAGGACAAGGGATAATAAACAGACAGCTCAGGTGCTATAGTGCTACCAAAGAGTCCAGTGCTCTAGGTTGTTCATCCTTCACGTTCAAAGAGGACCACTGACATCACAGAGTGTATGTGAATTGGATTTAAGTGAGGCATAATGGTGCAAAGTTGTCAGCCTCACTCTTTCTTCCAGACATCAAAGTTCATTGGCAGGACAAAAGTCTAGATGACTGGTGATGGCCCAGGATGCCTTAGATGACCTTGGAGTCTCCTATGTCTGACTGAGTTCTAAGCTTTCCCCGGCACCTGCTTTAGTCACCTTCATGGCTACTGTTCTCATTCATCCATATTGTTCTTATCCACCCATTTCCCTAGGTGACATCTTCTCATATTTGGGGTAGACCAAAGGGTTTGAGGCCTATCAGTTACCCTCAAGCTGATTTAGCCTTCCGCTGAGATGGCTTTACTGGGATGTGGCTGCTGTCCATGCTACAGCTACAGCTACCAAGGACAACAGTGCTCTGGATAGATCCTTTATAGAGGATTTATAGGAGGATATGGCCATGGATCACACAGGAAACAGAAAGCATAGAGTGATTAAAATCTGTGACTTTAGAGGCAATGCTCATATTGATAGGATCATAGATCTGTTGGAGTATTTAAGTAATATGAATAAAGGAAAATACTCTACTCAATTTCATGAGATTTTCCCAAAGATTCTCTGATATTTATGTCACAGAGAAATTGATTACAACACCCTTTCCATAGTCAATACGATTAGTTGATCAACAAATCACCAAACAAGAATTTAAGTGCTTTCGATGTCCCAAGCCCTGAACTAAGCTCCAGGGATACAGATATAAACTAAAAGAAAGAGAGTTTCTGCTCTCAAAGAATCTGCATCCTAATAGAAGAAGACAGTACATAAAAAAGATACTGAAAATCAAGGGAAGGGGATGCAGCGGCTAAGGAGAGTTGACTGGTCCAGGTCCTTCCTCAAAATGGAGGTTTCATGAAGAACTCACTAATGGGAGAAGGGATCAGGAGGATGCAGTCATAAAAGCAAGAAGTGTATTATTGAAGTAAGTAGGTATTAGTGTAATGGAATATGATTTTGCCTTAAGAAATGATGAAATAGACAATTTCAAATTAAATTGGGAAGACGTAATGTGGAACTAAGTGAGCAGAGTTAGAAGAACAATTTATACATATTAACATTCCCCGACTCATGGACAACATCTTAGTTTCCAGCTCTTTGTTATAACAAAAAGTGCTATTGTTAACATTTTTTATTTGTATGGGTCCTTTCCCTCTATCTTTAGTCTTTTTAGTATATAGACCTACTAATGGTATCACTGAATCAAAGCGAATGCACAATATGGAGATTTTGGGGGGGAAGGGAGGTAGCTCTGAATTGCTTTCCAGAATGGCTGAACCAGTTGATAACTTCAGTGTTTCAGCATGCCTATCCTCACCCTGCCACTTCAACAACTGTCAGAGTTGTATAACATACCTCCCTCCCTAAACTTCCATTAAGAAAAAAAATTTTGTTACATTTTATATCTCAGTCATGTATATATTTGGAGCTTAGGGGCAGCTAGGTGGTGCAGTGGATAGAGCAGCAGAGCAGGAGTCAGGAGGACCTGAGTTCACATCTCACCTCAGACACTTGACACTCACTAGCTGTGTGACCTTGGGCAAGTCACTTAACCCTAATTGCCTCATCCTGGGTTATCTCCAGTCTTCCTGATGAATATCTGGTCACTGGATTCAGATGGCTCTGGAGGAGAAGTGAGGCTGGTGACCTGCACAGCCCTCCCTCACTCAAAACAAAGTCAAGTGCAAGTCATGTCATTATTTCTCTGATGAGATGGTCTTCTTTGGCAACAAAGGACAAACACACACATTTGGAGCTTATCTTAGTGTATCGTATGTTGTGTTGGTCTAAATCCGATTTCTTCCACATCATTTTCTAGTTCTCACAGCAGTTTTTGTCATGTAGTATATATAATCCTTTCTTCAGTAATCAGGATCCTTGGGTTTATCAAACACTGTGCTGCTATGTTAGTTTGCTACTGGAGCTTGTTTATCTAATCTGTGACACTACAACTTTTCTATTTTTTAACCAGTGCCAAATAATTTTGGCACTTCCTGCTTTGAAAAATAGTTTAAGATCTGTTTCTTCAAAGTCCCCTTCCTCCACCCTTTTTTTCCCCATCATTTCCCTGGAGATTCTTGACTTTTTTTTCCTAGATGAATTTTATTACCAGTTTAAAAAAATCTGCAAAGTAACTCTTTGGTAGTTTGGTTGGTAAAGTATTGAATAAGTAAATAACTTTAGACAGTATTGTAATTCTTCTTATATTGGGATAACCCAACAATAAGAAATTAATATTTTCCCAATTTTAGGTCTGTTTTTATTTCTGTAAGAAGGGTTTTGTTATGATCTATTCTAGAATTTCCCCATAAATGACAGCTGGACTCATTGACCTATAGTCTGCAGATTAAGTTTCTTCCCTTTTTAAAAAATCAGGACAACATTTGCTCTTGTCTAATATTCTGGTATTTTTCCTGTTTTCCAAGATCTTTCAAATATGATTAACGGTGGCTCAGTAATCACATCTGCCAGTTCTTTGTACCAAAAGATACAGTTCATCTGGGTCAGGTGATCTGAGTTCATCCAGGGCAATCAGGTACTCCTCTGCCATCTTCTTATTTATTTGAGTTATCAATTCCCTGTTGGCTATTTTTATTCTGTCATTTCCGGTGCAAAGATAATTTTCCTTCACAGAGAAAACAAAAGCAAAATAAGACTTGAATCGAAAGCAATAAACAAACCATAAAATTGAATCTGAAGTAACAAATAAAAGGATTGGATTTCTCTAATCGTTGGCTGGGGAGCAAAATGAGCTCGAAGACCTGGGTTCTAGTCTTAGTGGAGATCTTGACTCTCTTTGTGAACTATAGCAAACTGTTTAACAGCTCTAGATTTCCTCATTGTAAACTGAGGGAATTGGAACTTGTGGTCTTTAACCAGTTCTAATTAACTCTATGACAAAAAAAAAAGGAAATCAATTCCTTCCTCCTTCCTACACCTCTGAGTGTCCAACTGTTCAAGCAGGTTGGTGGTTAGAAAGGATCTTAGGAAGATTTCTTAGCTAGTAATTATTTATTATTATTTATGTTGTCAGAAAGTTGCAATATGGAATTTCATGGGCTGCCATAACATATCCAGTTACTGTTTAGCTAGGAGAAGTCTTTTGTTTTTCAGAATTGGTTTGGAAATATTGTGACTGCCTTCTCAAAGTCCCTTATGAATGGACCGTCTCCTTTCTTCATCTCTGCCTGTTAAAGTCCTTCAAAGCCCTACACAAGAGCTACTTCCTCCAAGAAACCTTCCCTGATACATCCAGATTTGAATGAGTTCTCCTTCCTCAACATTTCCCATAGCGCTTTGGTTCTTATTTGTGTGTGTGCCTCTCCTCTTAGAGTTAGTTCATTTGTTCGTATTTACTCATTGTTTGTCCTTCGTTCTTGAAGAGGACCATGATATCAGGAATTTGACTTTAATTTAAGTGAGGCAGATCTATGCAAAGTCACCAGCCTCACTCTGTCCTCTGGAGCCATCTGGGTCTAGTAGCAAGATATAGATCAGGATGACTTGAGATGGCCAGAGAAACGCCCTCCCCTTATATTCTGTCTTGGAATATACTTATTTTTGTGGAAGCTGTATTTCCCATCAGACTCTAAATTCCTCAAGGGAAGGAACTGTCATATTTAATCTTTGTATCTCCATTGTCTAGCTGCTTTTTTATATATATCTGGTTTGTTGAATAAAAGTTTGTTGAATTGAACTGAAGAACTGGATCTTGGGTCTTTAAGAGCTGGCAGGCACACTTTGGAAAATGAGCTTTTGCATTTTGCATTGGGCAATCTGATGCCCTGATACTTAGCTGTAGCCAAGATAGAGCTCTGTTCAATTTTCCCCTCAGTCACTATATCCTGACCTTGGTCTAAATGGGTTTGCCCACTCCACCCACCTTTCCCAGGAAACTCATCTAGGCCTGCAACATGTCATTTACCATTCTCTTGAGACTCTTACCCCTTGTTTCTCCTCAGCTTTGTGCGTCAAGGGGAAATTAGACTGCAAATGAGACGTGTTTTCAGAGAAGGCTAATGTGGTGATTTATTCTGTTCAACTATGCATATTTTGATACAAGTCTTTTGATATTTTTTCTTTCAATTTAGAGAAGGGAATTTTGGGGGAAGAAGAGGAACTAGTGATAGGGTTATTAATTTTTTTAAAAGTAAGAAAATTTGGTCATTGAAACGTTTCTTAAATATGCACAGAAGAAAATGGAAGGAAATAGGAAACACAGACAAGCAGGACAGCTTTGAAAGTTATATGCTGAATTTGTTATATTCTTAGAGTAAGGTATAGATTCATGAATGTATGTAAAATCTATTTCTATTCTGGTTTGTATATGGAAATGCTCATCTGAGTTGGTGTTTGTTAAGTTCAGAGTAAAAAAAAGAAATCTGAAAAAGGAAAAAAGAGAGAAATGATCCAGCAGATTAGAGATGAAATTTCTGTAGTATAATGTGATGTTCTTCAAGTAAGAAGTAAATTGATCTCACTACCACCACTCAAAACACTTACTAATGAGACAATGTATCAGACCAAATCTTGATCAGGAAATCCAAGAAAGAAAAAATCCTAAGTGAATATTTTTCCAGCTCAGGTTAACAAAGGGAGACAGACAGATCTGTAGAGGCTAGGGATAGGGATAGGGTCTATCCAGGAAGGGTTGCATATAGCATTCCAGAACAGAGAGAAGCTATGTACGGAGGGAAGAAAAGATTCACCTAGCCTAGAAAGTGCAGAAATAAATGCAGACTGGCAGCTCTATTTCTCACTACTCAGTGCTGAATTAGAGATCTAAGATAGACTCAGGACGGGGGAAGTAAGCGACTCCATGAAGAAAAGTTGTAAGTGTGAGACTCTGGATTGAGCTAGGATCAACTTAAGAAGAAAGCAAATTTAGTCATTTTTTGAATATGGCCAATTTGGGACTTTGTTTTGCCTGCCTGTGTTCATAACAGGAATTTTGTTTTTCTGGCTTTCTCATTTCAAATAGGGGGAAAATAGAAGAGGAGTGATGGAAGACTTTTACAGAATGAAAAAAACTAATTAAAAGCAAAAAGAAAAAAGAAGGGTATTACAGCATTCAGTGGGATCTGAACTTAGGTGGCGTCTGTGTGAGTGGAGAGAAGGAAACAAATGCAAAAGGCAATGTGGAAGTATAAACTGCAAGATAATTATTAACACCTTTCATCTTTTAAAATCTTCTCTTTATAATCTTTATAATAAGAGTATGATGTTAAATTTTACTTCCTTAGTGACAAATCCCCACAGCTAAAATAGTTCTGAAATAAAAACCCACATTGAAATAGTATTTTATTATGGTTTATAAAAATACTTTCCCTGCAACAGTCGATGGTAAAAGTGTACTAGTATTCTCCTTCCCTCTTTGTAGATGAGGAAAATGAGGTAAAGTGACTTGGCCAGGACTGGAGCTGGAATTTGAACCCTGGTCATATATAACAAGATACCTTATAAAAATACTTAGATTCAAATAAAAGTGTATTGTTAGCTGTGCTTGCTAAACCACAATACAAATTTGGGGGGGGAGGGGATATCCACAAATTATACCAAGGTTTTTGTGGAAATTGAGGTGGTAAATTTCCATTTTCCATAATATCAATCTCTTATTCTTGAAAACTAATCAGAAGATACTGCATTTTTAATAAGTAAATTGAAAATTGTAAACTGAAATTCTTTGGAAGATACATAAATAGGTTAGGAAATTGTTACTACATTTTTAAAGTATGATGAAAGTTTTATATATCATATTTGGCAACAGAAGTTTACATGTCTTGCTAATTATGACCGTTTCATATTATCATTAGCTAATTTCTCAAGGCACAATATACCCTTAGGACAAGCGTCATAATTAATATTAATGGCTACACATACATATTTCAAACATTTTTCTTGATAATTTTGGACTTTTTGGCTGATCTTGTGACATTTGATCTGACCATTATTGTTACCTCATAATGTAGGTGATGAGGAGGTCAAGTATGATATGTGTTAACTCTGCCGTTTGCTCATTATTTACAATTATTTAAATTTATTTTTCAATTAACTTGCAATTATTTTCTCTCCCTCCCCTCCACTCTCCATTGGGGGGAAAAAGGAAAACAAGCATGCATAGTCAAGCATCTTCTGGTTCTTCTCATTTCATTGTGCGTCAATTCAAACAAGTCTTCCAGAGTTAAAAAGAGATGTAAATATCTCTTATTATTTCATATAATAGTATTATATCCATTTGTATACCATAATTTGCTAGGCCATTTTCCCATTAATGAACATTCCTCTTGTTCCATATTCTTTACTATTATAAAAAGAGCTACTATAAATATTTTTGTACATACAGGCCCTTTTACTCCTTTTTTAAAATCTTCCTAGGGCATAAGATTACTAATGGCATTGCTGTCTCCAAAGATATGTATAGTTTAAGGACTGCTGGGGCATAGTTCCAAATTGCTTTCAAGAAGGGCTATTTTCCCACAGTCTCTCCAAAATTCATCATTTTCTTATTTTTGTCTTCTTTGCCAATATGATAGGCATGAAGAAGAAACCCAGAAGCTGTTTTTAATTTGCCTTTCTCCTATTATTGGTGATGTGAAGCAATTTTTTATTCATAAGACTATGGACATCTTAGATGTCTTCCTTTTGGCAACTGCCTGTTCATATCCTTTCACTATTTTCAATAGTGGCATGGCTCTTGTTCTTATAAATTGGAATAAATTTTTATACAAGGTGTTCTAAGTCTCAGTATATTTTTAAGCTATTAAAGTCTATAACTGCATCAAGCTTTTTCAAATACCCTGTATATGTGGGAAATGAGACCTTTATTAGAGAAATTGGTGAAAAGTTTTTCCTCAGTTGTTTCCCTTCTAATTTTTAGCTGCATTGGTTTTGTTTTCACAAAACAGCTTGAATTTTCTGTAACTAAATTTATCCATTTTCTTTTGTGATTCTCTCTAAAAGGTTTGGTCATGGACTCTTCCCCTATCATAGAACTGAAAGGAAATTTCTTCTTCATTCTTCTGTTTATGATCTGACATTTTATATCTAAATCATTTATAATTCTGGTAAATGGAATGAGGTGCTATTCTCAACCAAACTTCTATGAAATTGCCTTCCAGTTTTCCCAGTAATTTCTGTTGAATAGCTAGTCTTTGTTCCAGTAACTAGAATTTCTAAAACACCAAGCTACCACCATGTCTGTGATCAGCCACTCTATATTTTAATAAGTATCAAATTATTTAGATGATTACTGATGAGTAATTCAGCTTGAGAACTGGTACTTTCTGGGTCCCTATCTTCTCTCTTTTTTTTTTTTCATCATTACTATGGAAATTTTTAACCTTTTGTTCTTCCAGATGAATTTCATTGTTATTTTTTCTAGTTCTATAAAGAAATTTTGGGGTTGTTTAGTTAGTATCATTATCCACTTGTGCTTTTATTATATTATGGGAAGTGCTGATGTAGTGCCTTCCATGTGACTGGCACTGTGCTAAGTGCTTTATAAATGTTATCTTAGTTGATCCTTGCAACAATCTTGAGAGATAGGTGCTATTATTATTCCCATTTTAAAATGAAGGAAAGTGAGGCCAACAGAGGATAAGTGACTTGGTCAAGGTCACACCGCTAGTATGTGTCTGAAGCCAAATCTGAATTTAGGTCTTCCACACTTCAGGCTCAGCGCTCTATCCATTGCATCACCTAACTGCCTCCTTTTTAAATTTTATTTTATTATTTATTATCAGTAGTATCTTCAATCCATATTTCATTTCAAGCATCATTTTAAGTAATTTTTCCACTTTGTGATGGTCAGTTTAGTTCAAACCAGATAACATAATTTGAAAATGCATTTAACTAGGAACACATAAATTCTATTACCTCATAGACTGATCATGAATAAACATGAAGGCTTCATAGTCAGATCCTCCACATTTGCAATTTCCACACTTCCCTCAGAATGCCTAATGTACTAAATATGATATACCACTCACTGTCTGCCATAATGACTGATAGTATCTTTTCCATCTATATATTAAATATTAATAAAATTTATTTTTTAGATAAAAAATAAATATAGAGGCGGAGCCAAGATGGCAGAGTAGAAGGACACACGTTTACAAGCTCCGAAACCACAGCCCATGGAATTAATGTAAAAAGAGACCCCCATAACTTCTGGACCACTGAAAGGTGTACAGAAACGGAGTGGAAGAGATTTCCGTTCCAGAGAGCCCTGGAGACCCGTCCCCAGGGTCCGTTGCGCCCCGGAAAGCGGACACCACCCCAGCGCTGCCCTGGCCATGGCCCCCAGAGAAGCTGACCCGAGCAGGCTTCAGGGATGGAAGCTCCGGCAGCCGGGAAAGACCCTCCACCCACAGAAGCTACAGGTCAGTGAGAGAGAAGGCTGGGCTGGATGAGAGGGAGAGCTGAGTGTCTCCATGACTCGGACCGCCTCGGGAGGAAGCAGCGCGCGGGCAGGAAGGGGCGGAGGCAGAGGCGTGGGCGGCAGCGGAGGCAGCAGCGGCGTGGCCATGGCCCCAGACTCCCCCAGCAGCAGGCAGGATCTTCATTACTGAAAGTCTCTGCATAAACAACCTGAGGGAGCTGAGCCTGGGAGACGGCCCTGCCCCACCCCGCTCTATTACTGAAGGCCTCTGCATAAAGCCCCTGAGGGAGCTGAGCCTGGGAGGTGGCCCTGGCCCCACCCCAGCACCAGAACTAAAGCTCACATTGATTAGCATCTGGGCGGTGCCGAAAGCCCATTTGAATCTCAAACCCCAAGCACTAACTGGGCGGATCTAGGTGGGGGTGGACAGGAATCTCAGAAGTCAAGTAACTGGCTGGGAAAATGCCTAGAAAAGGGAAGAAAAATAAGACTATAGAGAGTTTTTTCCAACAAATGCAAATGATCCCGACATTCGGATCTGATGACGAGGACGTATTCTTGCCATCAGGGAAAGACGTGGAGGGTGGGGCCTCAGTACCCCAGACACCCCAGGGGGATGTCGGGTGGGCTCAGGCCTTGGAAGAGCTCAAAAAGGATTTTGAAAAGCAAGTTAGACAGGTGGAGGAAAAACTGGGAAGAAAAATGAGAGAGATGCAAGGAAAGTATGAAAAATGGGTCAATACCTTGGTTAAGGAGACCCAAAAAAATGCTGAAGAAAATAACACCTTGAAGAATAGGCTCACTCAATTGGCAAAAGAGGTTCAAAAAACCAATGAGGAGAAGAATGCTTTCAAAAGCAAAATGAGCCAAATGGAAAAAGAGGTTCAAAAGCTCACTGAATTTAATAGTTCTCTCAAAATTAGAATGGAACAGATGGAGTCTAATGACTTTACGAGAAACCAAGAAATCACCAAACAAAACCAAAAGAATGAAAAAATGGAAGAGAATGTGAAATATCTCATGGGAAAAACAACTGACCTGGAAAATAGATCCAGGAGAGACAATTTAAAAATTATAGGACTACTTGAAAGTCATGATCAAAAAAAGAGCCTAGACATCATCTTCCATGAAATTATCAAGGAAAACTGCCCTGAGATTCTAGAACCAGAGGGCAAAATAAGTATTGAAGGAATCCATCGATCACCACCTGAAAGAGATCCAAAAAGAGAAACTCCTAGGAACATTGTGGCCAAATTCCAGAACTCCCAGCTCAAGGAGAAAATCTTGCAAGCAGCTAGAAAGAAACAATTCCAGTACTGTGGAAATACAATCAGGATAACCCAAGATCTAGCAGCTTCTACATTAAGGGATCGGAGGGCGTGGAATAGGATATTCCAGAAGTCAAAGGAACTAGGACTCAAACCAAGAATCACCTACCCAGCTAAACTGAGTATAATACTTCAGGGGAAAATATGGTCTTTCAATGAAACAGAGGACTTTCAATCATTCTTGATGAAAAGACCAGAGCTGAAAAGAAAATTTGACTTTCAAACACAAGAATGAGAAGAAGCATGAAAAAGTAAACAGCAAAGAGAAGTCTTAAGGGACTTACCAGAAGTGAACTGTTTACATTCCTACATGGAAAGACAATATTTGTAACTCTTAAAACTTTTCAGTATCTGGGTAGTTGGTGGGACCACACACACACATGTACACGCATGCATGCACACAGAGACAGAGAGCACAGAGTGAATTGAATAGGATGGGACCATAGCTTAAAAGAAATTAAGGTAAATGGTGAGAGAGAAATGTAGTGGGAGGAAAGAGGGTGAAATGGAATGGGGTAATTATATGTCATTTAAGAGACAAGTAGGAGACTTTTTAGTGGAGGGAAAAAGAGGAGAGCTGAGAAAAAAAAAACAATTAGTATACCCTCATCACATTTGACTCAAGGATGGAATAAAATGCACACTCATTTTGGTATGAAAACCTATATTACAGTATAGGAAAGTGGGGAGAAGGAGATAAGCAAGGGGGGGATGATGGAAGGGAGGGCAAAGGGAGGAGGGAGCAATTTGAAGTCAACACTTGGGGAGGGACAGGATCAAAAGACAGAAGAGAAACAATGAGGGGCAGGGTAGGATGGAGGGTAATTCAGTTAGTCTTACACAACACGACTATCAGGAAGGTCATTTGCAAAACTACACAGATATGGCCTATATTGAATTGCCTGCCGTACCAAAGGGAATGGGTGGGGAGGGAGGGATGGGGTGAATTTGGAACTTAAAGTTTTAGGAACAACTGTTTAGTATTGCTGTTGCTACTAGGAAAGAAGACATACAGATAATGAGGAATAGAAAGTCATCTGGCCCTACAGGAGAAAAGAGAAGATGGAGACAAGAGAAGGGAGGGAGGACAGAAGAGAGGGCAGATTGGAGAGAGGGAAAATTAGATGCTTGGGGTATTGGGGTGGGGGGAGGGGATAAAAGGGGAGAAAATTTGGAACCCAAAATTTTGTGAAAATGAATGTAAAAAGTTAAATAAATATAGAGGTTCTATGTTTTTTCATTGTTTCTTAAGGTTATGTTATGTCATGTTATACATTGTCTGGTATTCTCGTACCTTCTCTACTTTGTATTATGTTTCTTCTCACCTTTAGAGACCATTGTTTTGTATCACAGTGCTCATGGTCTTATCTGTCTCTATAGAACTTCTATAGGAGTAAAGGTGGTTCTGTGTCTCTAATAGAGGAAATTCTAACAAACATGCCAGAATACTTCAAGATTTTTCTCAATATGCCTTCCAATAGTAGAAGATAAAGTTCTACAAAGCATACAAAGACTCAAGAGACTGGCCTTTCAATTTTCAATGAAAAACATAGAACCTTTATATTTATTTTTAATCTAAAAAATAAATTACTATTTCTCTGAGTGTCATGAAGGACCTTGGAAGGATCTCATATCTTCATACCATTTAAGTAAGCCTTTTTTGTCACTGACTTTACCTGGGATACTTCATTCTCACTGTCTAATGATTGTCCTTATTTACAGAGAATAGAAAATAGGCCAGTACATCTATCAGGAGTCTAATAGATGGCATTTGGTATAGAGCTCCAAACCAAACACAAGACTTAGACAACAGTGATTCTTTTCAATTATCCAGAAAGCTGTGCAAGGAGTGACATCTAGAAAAATTTCAGATCTGAGTTTCTGAGTAGTTTTGTCATAGTCCCCTGTGACAGGATTGAGTCCTGCAGTTACTGGGAGGGTAGGGCTATGTCTTATCAACTCTCACCTAAGATACTAGATGCAATAAAACCCATTCTTTCTGTAGACTTTGTATATCCACACCTAGCATAATTCTCTGCATAAGAAGTTGCTTAATAAACGTTTGCTGAATGAAGCTGCTGATGGAGCAATATTGAAGTTATACTAGAGAAGACTAGAAACATCCTAGAAAGAATTTGATAAGCATAGCTTCAAAAGGTGACATAACTTGAAACTACTTGGGGGCAGGTGAGTAGAGATCATAAATGGAGACTAATCAAAAAGCCAGTTTGTGGCTATAAGGAATAGTATAGCTCTCTCTGAGTAAAGATACCTAATCACTAAGGATAACAAATAAGAATGACCTTTTCAAATGAATCCTACAAAATTCAAACAGAACAACACCCTTCACACCTGTATGTGTGTTGTTGGTATTGACTTGGTCTTTTCAGTCACACCTAAATCATAATCATCTTTGAAAACAAAGGACCCAGAGGCAGCAATTAAGATGTTAGACAAAACATCAGTAAAAATGAGCTAAAAGAGCAAAACAATGAAATTACATTATGCTTAGAAGCACCATAAATAATGAAACAAATGTCAATAGTAAATATGTGGCATAGCATCTAAATACTTAAAGGAAAAATACTACAGGAAAAAATAAATAGTAGAGCAGTAATGACTAGAGACTTCTTTGTACCTCTTTCAGACTTAGACAAATATAACAGAAAAATAAACAAGAAAGCAAAGACAAATAGAATTTTAGAAAAGATAGATATACCAGAGCTCTAATACATATTGAATCAGAATCATAGGAAGCATACATATTTTTGGGGTAGCAAAGTGGTACAATGACTAGAGTATCCACCTGAAGTCTGGAAGACATCTTCCTAAATTCAACTCTGGCCTCAGACACTTACTAGCTATGTAGCCCTGGGTAAGTAACTTAAGAATTCAGTGAAATTTGAGATCAGTACGAACTAATGAAGACTGAAGAGGACCAAAAGACCACCCTACACAATGAACACAGTAGCACAGTAACACACACACACACACACACACACACACACACACACACAAACCACCAAAAGACTTCTGAACTCTGATCAAAGCAGTGAATAGTCATGAGCTCAGAGTACTTTGATAGAAAGCATCCCTCTTGCAAATTGGCAAAAAAAAAGAAAAAAAAAGAAAAAAGAAAAACAAAGATTGTAGATAGATACAGAATGAAGCATACATTTTTGAATAAGGCCTATGTTTTGATTTTTTTTTTTTTGCTTGATTGTACTTTTCTATCATAAGGAAAGTTCTATGGAGGCAGAGAGTCATTGGAAGTGAAAGCTACTTTAAAAATAGAAAAGAATATCTTTAAATCTTTTTAAAGGCAAATAAAACAAAGAATGACTCTATCTTTTAATAACAATAGCCTGAAAGTGATTTTGTTTTTGTCTCATTTATAAAAGCAAAACTGAGGACAAAGGTGGATTTCAACATGGTAATAGGTGATGAAAGGCAAGCAATTCACATAATTAACTATAATAATAAAACCAACAGTAATCTTATTATTATGCCAAAAATGCAACAAAAACAGTCAAGATTTCAAAATACTAAAAAACACAAGAATAAAAGGCATTTTCTTTAATGTTATCAAAAGTACTTACCATAATACCAAGAGCTAGCATTATTTCTAATGAACACTGAAAGGTTTCACAGTAAGATTAGGGTTGAACCTGAAAATGTCTCCTATCTATGCTAGTATCTGACAGCACTAGAAATGTTAGATGCACCAAAAAGGCAAGCAAACAGAATAGGCATAGGCATAAAGGAGGAAAACTACTCTATTTACAGATGATATAATACTTTATTAGGAAAACACTAAGGATTAAACAAAAAAATTAGTATTTGAGGAATGAAAAAATTAATTCAGGATAAAGCATTAGTAACCACTTGTTAGGTGCCAAGAACTATGCTAATTTCTGGGATATAAATAAAAAGAGAGACAGATTATGTTTTATAACAATAATGGAATTCTTTGTGGGTTAGGTGAAAAATATGAAGGATTGCATAGGGCAAGATGGCATAGGGCAGATGTGAGGAACCTATGGCCTTGAGGCCACATGTGGCCCTCTAGATCCTCCAGTGTGGTCCTTTGACTGAATCCAAACTTCACAAGAATTCCCACCTCTAGCATAGTGGATAGAATGCTGAGCCTGGAATAAGGAAGAGTCACCCTCCTGAGTTCAAATCTGGCCTCAGAGACTTTGTAGCTATGTGACCCTGGGCAAGTCATTTAACCTTGTTTGCCTCAGTTTCCTCAACTGTAAAATGAGTTGGAGAAAGAAATGACAAACCCCTCCAGCATCTTTGCCAAGAAAACCCCAAATGGGGTCCTGAAGTATCAGACACAACTGAAAAATGATTGGCCAACAACAACTGAAGAATATATAGAATTGACGGAAACTTGAGAAGTCTTATATTAGACTTCTGATAGAAAACGAAGTAAGTAGAACCAGGGAACAATTTATGTCATTATCACAATAATTGAAAGGAGAAGATTACTAAAGACTTCAAATAGCAATCCATAAAATAACCAATAATCATTGATCACATTATTAGCTTTATGAGCTTTAGAAAAAGTAACAAGACAGACAATAAAATCCCCCAAATATCCAAAACTTCTATACCAAACTTAGAAGGGAAAGATAGAAATAGAAATTCCATGTAAAACAGAAACAAATATACTAAATATATGTGTCAGAATTCCAATATACACACATAGGATTATGCAAGTACAACTACAAAAAAATTTTTTTTTATAGAAATAGGGATATGTTCATTGTTCATGACTAGGTTGGGCCAATATTGTAAAAGTAATAGTACTAGTTAAATTATACAACAAATTTAACTCTTACGCTCATTAAATTACCAAGGAGATGTTTCAGAGAATACGACAAAACAAAAACATAATCAGATAAAAGGGAGAGTGGGTGCACTTTACAACCCTCTCCTCTACTATGCCTTCTTCATGGAATTACCCTGACCTCTGGCAGGCTTTCACTTTATTTTGCCCGGATCCAAGCATCTACCTTAATTCTTGGACATCTCTAAGCCACGCATTCACAGGCTCTCTTCCCTCACCCTTCTAACTCTCTTTTATATATAGTCTTCTCCCATTAGAACTTAAGCTACTTGACATCAGAAGCTATCTTGCTTTCTTGAATTTGTATCCATTCATGAAATCATCCATTACAACAAATGGAGAAGTTTTAAATGCTGTGGATAAGTTCACTTACCTTGGTAGTATACTTTCCAGGGATGTACACATTGACAATGAGGTTGATGCACACATTGTCAGAGCTAGATCAGCATTTGGGAGGCTCTGAAGAAAAGTTTGGGAGAGAAGAGGTATTAGACTGACTACCAAACTGAAGGTCTACAGAGTCATTGTGCTGACCTCATTGTTGTATGCCTGTGAAACATGGACAGTCTACCAGTGTCATGCCAGGAAACTGAATCGTTTCCATTTGAACTGTCTTAGGAAGATTCTGTGGATCACCTGGCAGGATAAGGTACCAGATATTGAAGTCCTCGTTCAAGCTGAACTACCAGATATTCAAACTATGCTTCAGAGAGCGCAACTCCAAAGGACTGGCCACGTTGTTCCAATGCAAAATGTGTGCTTGCCAAAAAGACTATTTTATGGAGAACTCACATGGGGCAGGCTATCACATGGCAGAGAGAAGAAACGATACAAGGACACTCTCAGGATCTTTCTCAAGAACTTTGGATTTGACTATGCAACATGGGAGACACTGGCACAGGACCTCTCAGCATGGCATGCTCACGTCCTCTTTGGGCAAAGCAGAACTGAGACAGCACGAAGTAAATGCAGGATGCACAAATTTGGAATGTTCACCCCAAATATTCACACGGACTATCTGTGCCCAACCTGTGGTAGAGCATTCCAAACTCATATGGGTCTGATCAGCCACAGTCGAACACACTGAAATTTCACTTTACAATGGTGATGCCATTTTTGTCCTCTTCGAAGACGAAGGACAACAACCATCCTCAAAATCTACCACAATGTCTGGCACATAATAAACACTCATTAATATTTGCTCTGTCTATTTATCTATCTATCTACCTACCTATAAAATGGAAATAATAATATCTGTAGTTTACTGTCTTCCAGAATTGTTGTGAGGAGCAAATGATTATATATAAAGCATTTTGGTGTTATATAATTGTCAGCCATTATTATTCAACAAGTAATTGTTAAATCTTACAGCGTGCAAGTGGCTTGGTAATGTTCAGTAAACCCAAGAGCACAAACTACAGGAAACGATTTTATTCAAGAAGAATAACTGAGGAAAAGGGAAAGTAACTCAGCAGAAAATCATTTTGAACCAAAAATGGAAGGTTCAACCTTTCACATTTTAATAAGGAGAAATTCATAACCAGAGGAAGAATAGAGGACATTATAAAAGAAAGCAAGATAAGACAATTCTAATGGTTATGTACAATGCTAAGTATTTTGCACCAACAAAATCAAGAAAAAAATATATGCTAAGAAAACTATTTGCATTAAACATTTCTGATAAAAAAGTACATTGATGTAAAACTTTATGATGAAGAACTATTTACCAATAGACAAGTGGTCAAAAAATATGAACTAACCATTTTCAAAAGAAATTGAAACTATCAACAACCATCAGAAAATAATATAAAATCACTATTAATAACTGTTCATTAAAGCAACCATGAAGTTTTACTTTATGTCAGTTCTTTGCCATACAATGGCAACGTTTGTAAGAGACGGAAAAAATACCTATTAAAGAGAAAAATTGCCTATTAGAAAGAAAAATGACCTATTAAAAGTGCCTATGAAATATAATTGCTCTCTAATTTGCTGTTAAAACTTTTAAGTGCCACAGTTAATAGGAAACAATTGGAAACTCCTCAAGAAAAGTTATTGAATTGTTCCTACTCTAATAAACAGTGATCCTACTGATGATTTTATACCCCAAGTTCAATGACAGCAAGAAAAGATGTATACATTAAAAATATTAATAATATTATTTGTAATAACAAAAGCCTGCAGGAAAATTATGTGCCCACGGACTGAGGAATGACTGAACCAGCTTGTGATATTCATGAATGTAATCAAATATTTCATAAGAATTCAGAGAAACATTGAAAGACTTATATGAAGTGGTACAGAGGAAAGAAAAGACCTAAAAGATCTTGCCTCCAATGTTTACTACCTAAGTGACCTTGGGCACGTCAATATCCCTGGGCCTCTGTCTCCTGGTCTGTAAAACAAAAGGGTTGGACTAGAATGGCCTTTGAGGTTCCTTCCAGCTCAACAGCTGTGATCTCATGAACAAGATACAAAATTACTACAACCATATAAATGATGGCTACACTAAAAGGCAATAAAACTCAGGTCAAATAAAAGAGACCATGTTCGTGCCGAACTGAAAAGCTAAAGCTTTAACATCGTCTTTCTTTCTATTAACAACGTATAAAGTCCAAAAAGCAGAAAGTGACATGGCTCCATATTATTGAACTCTAGGGAGAATGTTGTTGGGGGAGGAGGGAGGGTTTGTTTCGGTGTTTGTTTGGAATGGTGTGTGTTGTGTCAAGACAAAATGTATCAACAATAATTTTTAAAATGATCAAAGATGTCTATGGTCCATTAGTGCTAAGTGGCCAGCTGTGGGGAGAAACCTAGAAAATGAAGGCACTCCTATAACTATCACTAGCTAATTCTACCCCAAGGACAAAGAGTTGCCTCTGAAAAGAAGAGTTTTAGAAATTAATATTTTTTACAACAATTATGTACAGCATAAAGTTATAGAAATGAAAAGGGCCAGAGAAATGTATGACACAAATGCTTCCTCAACCTTGTCCTTTCTTTTTTGCAAATTGCAAAATGCATCTTTAACTCCTCCCCTATTGGATAATCCTCCATTTTCTCAGAAATTATTAGCCTTGAATACATGTGTGGATTCTATTTGAGATTCTCAAATGTCTCAGTTTTGAACAACTGTCCAGAACAAAGCTTTGATCCTAATAGTTTACTTGCCTTTCACTTTATTTAGTCTCCCCTGGCAGTAACTCCTTCTGTCTTAAAGATCTAAAGGATAGGCAAATGTGGTAGCACAAGCCCAAAAGGGTGCTCTAACAAACACTTTTACACTTCTGACAGGCGCCTGGAAGCAACAGCTGAGGGAGGATCGGAGGGGGTAGGGATACAAGAGAATCTAAATTTTGTTTCCCCCTTCTGGAATCTAATGGAAAAAAAAAATCCCCTAAGTAAATAAAAAGAGGTAAATGTGGACCGAGGATGAAGGAAAAGGGGAGACAAGAGAAGGAAGCTAGGGTGAAGACTGGAGATCAGGAAAGGGAAAATATTTTGGAGGCAAGAAAGAGACTTGAAGGAAATCTGTGAATTAATAAGTGGGTAGACTTGAAAAAAGACATTGAAAGTTAATTTTGTTGTTGAATCATTTCATTCCAACTCTTCATGACCCCAGAGAGACAGGCAATAAATAGAATAAATCTGTGTAAACGTGTCATAGATAAATATAGATATTCGCCTTTCTTAGTCACAGTTTGTTATTATTTGTCCCAACAGTCCTCACTTTTCAGGATTTCAAGAGGCTCCATACAGAGCTTCTGGCATTATTAAGAGCCAGAAGTATCCATGAAAGCCATTTATTTAAAAGCAAACTTTTCTGACCTTTTGTATATATACACCCCTCTCAAAGATACCCCTCCACTCTTCCCAGAACTTCCTTTTCTCCCTTTTGCATTACCAGTATATATATAGTGACTACACAAATCATTCTCAGTGCATTTTTCATTCTTTCTTATTTTTCTCTAAAAATGCAAACCATTTTGAAACCGTCAGTTTGTCCTATGACAAAATGAAAATGGAAATCAACAATTACTGAGTTCCTAGGACATGCAAGAAATATAGAGCCCCCAGTGTTTTTTTGGGGGGGGTGGGGTTGAGAGGATAGCAGGATACAGAGATATATTAAGTACATGGACCTAATCCTAAAGGACCTTACAAATTCTGTAGGTGAAACATGATTCAAAAGTATAAAAAGCTGAATAACTATATGAGATGCATAGTAGTTCAATAAAGAGTGGTCACTGATTTAAAATTCCTACTTTATTAATATAAATAAAACTTAGTCATCCTGGGGCAATGGTCATTCCTTAGGGATCAGCCTACCAAATACAGTCAGTAATTCCAAAACGAGAGGATAAGTACAATAAACATAACATTAATTTCGCTGATTAAACATTATTAGGTTAAAGGAAGCCTTTTCACATTCTAATTCTAAAATTTAATTACAATTGGGTATTGCAGAAATAATTAAATCCTTCACTTTCTTATTAACCTGGTTGGAATTTCCTTTTAGATCTTTTTGGGCTTGGCTAATCTTGGTTACTCACAGCTAAACAATTGTGTTCTTTACAAATGTTGATTTACTCACTACATTTCAAGTGCCTAACCACTTCCATTGTCTGAGTAACCAATAAACTTTTCTTTGGCCTCCGAGACAAAGTAGCTATTTCCACAATCGGGTGTGTTTATCTTACCTTTCCTAGGCCCTTGGTTATAAATGCCTTCTGAGCTTCTTGGGGAAATGACTTTCTCTTCCTAAGAATAATACCCTTTATTTCTAGCCCCAAGAAGCCCTCATATCAAAGTGACACTCCATAAGGTGATTTAAAAGTTTATTCAGAAAGTTACCTCTAAAAATAAGAATGATCCTATAAGCCCCAGGGAATTCTGGATTCCTAAACAACCAACAAAGCAGGGCAAAGAAGTCCCCATTCTATTTACAGTTATAATAAAAATTGGATGGAATTTAGTTATCCTTGCTATGACATCTCTCTGACCTCTTTGATCTTTCAACACAAGAGTTCACACTTGCTAAAAAACTCTCTCATTGGTTCTCTTTTATAGCGATGCTTTCATTGAAAAATTGTTTGGCATGAGTGGGAGGTGGGGACATAGCTGGATGGGAATTACTTCATTTCCTAATCATACTTCTTTCTCATAGTGCTGAACCCTGACCTTGTGCTGAAACCAAAAGGTCTGACCACAGCATCCCTTTTGATGAAAATCTGAATAACACCATTGGGATTTCTATCTGGTGGGTTCTGATACAATAGCATCTAGTATCATTTCGGGGAATCATCTCCCAAAAAGAAGATATCAGGAAAACACTTTTGGCCTACTTGGTGACAACAAGGGATGTAATATTTAATTATTAAATTAATATTTAATTATAAAATAAAACATTTGTAATATTTATCCTTGAATATTCAAGAATCATTCAATAGTCTTTGAATAGCAAAGTTTTCACAGCATTTATGACATCTGTGCATGTAGTATTAATATTTTCAACTCAGTCTACAAAATTCATGTAAATAATGGCAAAGTTGGT
Organism: Bettongia penicillata ogilbyi; assembly: GCA_023548195.1. NCBI lineage: Eukaryota > Metazoa > Chordata > Mammalia > Diprotodontia > Potoroidae > Bettongia > Bettongia penicillata. The sequence continues at coordinate 237,699 of JAJHZJ010000382.1, read as the reverse complement.
ATTATTAGCTGCAATTAATCAGTTTTCATATGCAATACATTAAATAGGTCAATATCTTAGGTAGGGACTGAATAAAATAATGTCAGTCAACCAACATTTATTAGACACCTACTATGTGCTAGGCATCATGCCATCACCCTAGGGCATGCATAAAAAGGCAAAGAGAAAAAAATGCTCCCTCCCCTCAAGGAGCTCAAAATCAAATGATGGAGACAAGGTATAAGCAACTAGGTACAAAAAAATGTATACACAACGGAGGGAAGGCAAGTATTAAGGGGAATTGAGAAAGGCATCTTGCAGAAAGTGGGCTTTTATCTGGAACTTTAAAAAAAAAAAAGTCAGGGAGGCCAGAAAATGGAGGTGAGAAGGGAGAGAATTCCAGACATCAGGGACAGCTATGGAAAAGGCCCAGTCAAGAGATGGAATGTCACATGTGAAGATAGCAAATAAACATTGTTTTTTAAATGTTTTCTATTTCTAGCATCAAAAAAAAATTATCCTAAGTATAAGAATATCTACTCTCTGGTGAATAAGTGATATAGGTTTTTATACATTGTCCCCATGGAAATTTTTCAGAGAACGTGATTATGAAGGATGCCTTTCGCCTCTCTTTATAGAAATGTCTGACAATAGGTGCTGATTGAGGCATATTTTTCAGACATGATCAATATGATCATTTGTCTTGCTTGATTATTTGTTATAAAAGATTATTCTGTTGGGGGTAGAGTAGGGAGAATAATTGGATAGTAATAGTGAAGGAAAAGAAAAAAAACCTCAATGAAACATTTCTATTCTCTAGAAGCACAACCTCACACAATGTACATCCTAGTAGAAAAATGTTTCAGATAAAGACCAAGGAGGCAATTCCAACAATAAAACATTCAGTTTTCTTTGTGTCATTTTATAAAAATCATAGTGGAGGTAAGTCCTCTTTCACTTCCTACTTCTCTTACATACAAGTTGAGTGAATCAAGACCCTAACTTTTTTTTTTGCTAACATTTTTGTTGGGAAAATAGTCCCCAAATATAAGAGTCTGCCAATTTCTAATTGATCTCATCCATTACTTAGGATCCCACAACTACCTTGTAAAGATGAGCAAACAGATGCAAGTCCTCGGTTCTTTAATCTGGCATTAAAATCCCTAATAATCCTCCTCAATATTAGTTTTCTAATATGTTCTCTTTCCGCTAACTGTTAAGCTCCATGCAGGCACAGGTTGTATCTTATTTATGCAAACAGTTACCAACACAAGCCTCTGCATACCTTATACACACAATATTCCCCCGTATATACTCTAAGTTCCAGCCAAACTGATCTGCATGTGTTTCTCCTATGAGACAATCCATATTCTAGACTTTGCTTCTATCTCTGTAGCCTTTCCTCCATTCCTAGAATAAACATCTCCCTGCCTCCTCTTGAAACTCCTAGTTTCTTTCAAAGCTCAGCTCAAGCTCTCTTTCCCTCAAGAGGCCTTTTTGGATTGTTCCTCCAGTTTCTTCCCCTTCTACCTTAGTGTTCCCCCTTCCCCCAAATTATATTTGTTATATATTTTGCCATTATTGTGTCTAGTAATTTTTCACTGGTGTCCTTCATGACCCCTTTTAGAATTTTCTTGGCAAAGAGACTGGAGTGGTTTAGCATTTCTTTCTCCATCTCATTTGACAGATGAAGAAACTGAGGTAAGCAACTTGCCCAGGGTTACACAGCTACTAAGAGTCTGAGGCCAGATTTTAATTCATAAAGATGAGTATTCCTGGCTCTAGGACTGGCAGTCTACTGTGTCACCTAGTTGCTCACTATTACATAAACACAATAGAATATAATAGTACTGAATTATCTATGTATCTGTGATCTCTCCCCAGTACACCATAAACTCCTGAAAGGCAAGTACTATTAAGTTTTTGTTTTTGAATTGCCAATGTCTGGTAAACAGCAGGCAATTAATAAATGTGTATTGCATTGAACTGAGAATAGGATCCATGGAAAGCATCAGTTGTGATCAATTATCTTATGAATCAACTAGCATTTTTTAAGTACCAACTCTATTTAGTGCGAGGTACTATGTTAAGAGCTGGGAATAATCAGATTGGTTAAGTCCTAACTTCTGTACTGGTGAATGGTGGTATTTAGCTGTGGGAAAATGCTGTAGCCCATTTATTAATCACAAAATAACAATAAATCTGTGATTAAATTAAAAAGAGTTGGTAACACAAAGAAAGTCCAAAACCAATGTCTGGTTTTAAGGAGCTCACAGTCTAATGTGTGAGATAACAGGCAAACAACTAGTACAAACAAGTTATTCACAAAACAAACTGGAGAAACAATGGAGGGAAGGCTCTAGCTTTAAAGGAGGATCAAGAAAGGCTTCCTGGAGAAGTGGGATTTTAGCTGAGATTTGGAGGAAAGTTGAGAAGCCATGAGGCAAAGATAAGGAAGAAGAGAATACACAGAATGATAGCCAGTGGAAATTCTGGGAGTTGGGAGATGGAGTGTCTTGTTCAAGGAACAGCAAGGAGACCAATGGCTCTGGATCATAGAGTACATGGAGGGGAGAAAGATATGAAAAGACTGGGAAAGTGGGTGAAGGCTAGGTTATGAAGGGCTTTGAAAACCAGAAGATTTTATGTTTGATTTATATTTGATTCTGGAAGTAATAATGCTGCACTGAAGTTTGTTGATTAGGGAGTGGGAGGCAGGTAGATAGTGCAATGCATGGATGGAGCACATGCCCTAGAGTCAAGAGGATATGAATTAAAATATGAATGAACTAGCTGTGTGACCTTGGACGAGTCACTTATCCCAGATCGCCTCAAAAAAAATTAGAGGGGTGACCTGGTCAGACTCATGTTTTAGTAAGATCAAGGTAATAGTTGAGTAGACTAGAGAGAGATTTGAGGCAGAGAGACCAACCAGAAGGCTATTGAGATAGTTCAGGTTGGAGGTGAAGAAGACCTGTACCAGGATGGTGTCAGTGTCACAGGGGAAGAAAGGGACATATGGAAGGAATGTCATGAAGGTAGAAACTTCAGGACTTACCCTCTGATGATATGGTGGGTGAGACAGAGAGCAAAGGGTGACACTTAGGTTGTGGACTTGGGTACTTGTGAGGATTGTGGTGCCCTGAACAGTGATAGAGAAGTTAGGACCAAGGGAGGACTTGTGCAGGAGGAGGGAGTCAGTTATTTGGGGACATGTTGAGTTTAAGATGTCTAAAAGGTAATTAGAGAAGCAAAACTGGAAATCAGGAGAGAAGGGAGGGCATGTTGATGTGAAAATCATTAACATGCAAATGATAATTGAATCTATGGGAGTTAATGAAATCACTCTGAAGGAGAAAAGGAGAGGATCCAGGACAAAACCTTGGGGTGTGATATAAATGAAGATCTAGCAAAGGAGGTAGCAGAGGGCTCAGATAGATAGGAGGAAAGCCAGGAGAAAGTAAAAAGGAGGAGAAATATAGGATGAAAGCTAGGCTGAATGGAAAGAACAAGGGAGGATTTTTTTGAGGGTGAGGAAGCATGTTTGTAAGCAGTAGAGAAGCAACCAGGAGACCAGAAGTGACAATGAATGCCATTGTTAAGTAATCTACTTCATTATTTTTTTTTATTTATTCCTGTTGGGGCAGGAGTGTCAAAGGAAAATCACTTGGTAAGTGCTCCATATGGTGACTGTTTTCCAAACCAAAAAGCACAGAATCTACAGTTAGAAGGAACCTCAGAGATCATCTAATTAAATACCCTCATTTACTACTGAAGAAATAAAGGTAGGTTAAATGACTTAAGATTATAAGGAGAATAGAGATTGAACCTGTGATTTCAATTATGCAATTTTAGTGAACTCCCAGTTGGGAAAAGTCCTTCTTTTAAAGCAGATTGCATAGAGCACTGAGAGGTTAAATGTTTTGCCAAGGGTCACACACCCAGTATATGTCAGAGGTCTTCCTGGTTCTGAGGCCCTGTTCTCTATTCTTTTCTCCTAAAGAAGAGGCAAAGCCAGGATTGTAACCTAGGTCCTCAGACTTACCATTAATACTCTTCTCATACTATGGATAACAGGAGCTACAGAAAGACTAGTCAGTTAGCAAGGTTTGATGGGAGATCATTTTTATTGATATCAGTGTTGAGGTTTAGGGGTGCTGAGACCCCAACATTCAAGGGCAAGCAACACATGAATTGAATGAATTCGACACAAACTTTCTTTCAGCCAAAGACAAGGTTTATTAGAACACTAGTCCCAGTGGACAATATTTTAAGAATTGGAATTAGTGGCCAAATTTTAAAAATCTAAGCACTGGCCAGACTCTTAAGGAATTTGAGCAATTTGATGGAGGGCAAGATGGACCTTATATACAGGAAGACTGTGGGAAGGATCCAGGAGTGGCCAAGTAGTCTGGGGCAACTGGCAGGTAACAGAGAAGCACCTGGAAGGACCCAGTGCCCGAGGTGAACACCAGGGACCTCGGTCATGAGGAAATGTCCAAAGGCTTTTCTTTTTTGGGGTCCAGATCTACAAGACATCATCTTTTCCTTTAGGGCATTCCAATCCCATCCCCATCCTCAGAACTCTTTTTAAGAGAATCATGAAAGGTTGCCCACTAGACTGCCCAAACCAAACTAGGTTGGCACATTCTACCCTTCCACCACTCAGTTCTTCACCACCACTGTCTATGAGAAGACTCCCAGGATGCTGCTGGCATCAATCCTTGGTCTATGCTGTTTTTTGAGAGTCTAGGACTTTCAGAGCAGTTGGGTCAGACAGAAATAACCCCAAAAGGGAGTGTTTGATATGTTTCCCCAAGATATGCTCTATTGCTCTGTCTGCCTGAAGAAAGCATAGGAGGGATAAGAAAAAAAGAGGAAAGTTTTAAAAGCATATTAAAATAAGACAAAGTTTTTTATTAGGAACATAGAGGCAGAAGAAAGGCACCAGTGGATGGAAACTAAATAAGTCCAAAAACTGAATGGAGAAGGAAAGTTTTAAAAGAAGGTTAAACTTTTTTCAATTACATCTTCCCACCCCCTAAATGTCCTGAATTCTAAGTTGCTGGGGCTTAGAAGGGGAGTGACTCTCATTTTATTATCATCTAGCTTTAAATTCTTTGGTGACAATTCACTGAACGGAAGTTGCTCTTATATCATTTGTGTTGAGAAAAACAGTATTATGTGTAAGGAATGGTATTTAAATAATAAAAGTATTCGTTCTTCAACTCAGTTGCTATTTTATTCAGACAAATGGTGAACCGGTCCCTCAAATAGACTCCTGGAGCTACTTCTTTTAAGCAGCAAAGGAAGTTCAGAGAGTCTTGCCTCCCTAGGCTGGCAAATAAAGTATGTACATCTTAGGATCTTAGACTCAAATATAATAATAATAGCTAACATTTACACAGTGTTCCTATGTGCCAGGAACTCTGCTAAGAACTTTGAAGTTATTACCTCCTTTTGATCCTCATGTCAACCGTGGGAGGTAGATTTTATGATTATCCCCATTTTACAGATGAGGAAACTGAGATTAAGTGACTTGTCCGGGCTCCAATAGCTAATAAGTGTCTGAATTTGGATTTGAACTCAGGTCTTCCTAGGGCTAGGCCTAGCACTATGCCTACTGTACCACCTAGCTGGAAGGAGAGCAGAGATACGGCAGATCTATAGAAAACCTATCACTCTCAAACTAATTCTGAAAGATTAGCTGCATATGTATGTTTATAAGTATATGTATATGTACACACATGTAGCTAGGGAATATGGGTCTCAACTCTTTTTCTCTTTGCAATTATTTCCTACTTTTAGTTGGAGGACAACTGCTAGGTCAGCATCTATGCTAAGGATGCAGCCAATCAATTTGGCATTGATGCCCTAGGTGAAGAATGATCTTTGGCATCTAGGCTAGTGATAGTCTATGCACTGCATTTGAATTCAAACTTAGTGGGACAAATGCTATATAGGAATGCATTAAGCCCAAATCCACTCTGATGGGAGATCTATGTAGGATTAGCCCTTATAGGTGTTAGGGGTAAGGGAAGTCGGTGCTTTTCTTCTTTCTATAGCTTCAAAATAAGTACATCTTTGTAAAAGCTAATTGATATTAATAGTTAAGAATGAGGGGGGCAACACATTTGTCTTGAGGCAATATTATTAGAGAAAAAAGACTCTAACCCTTCAGAGATTCCTCTAGAAGGGAAAGTTTTGGGGGAAAGATGAGCTCATTATAGGACATGTTGAGTTTAAATTCTCTAAAAGGCAACTGGAGATTCAAGACTGGAAGTCAGGAGAGAGGGGAATACTAGACAAGTTGATCTAAGGATCATTACCATACAAACAATCATTGAATCCATGGGAGCTGATGAAATCAACAAGCAAGACAAGATCGAAAAAGAAGGAAAGAGGTTCTGGAACAGAACTTTGGAGCATGATACAGATGTAGATGCAGCAAAGGAGGCAGAAAAGGAGGGGTCAGATAGGTAGGAGAAGAACTAGGAGAAAGTGATATCATGGAAACCAAAAACAAAAAGAGTATCAGGGAGTAGAGATGGACATGTAACTATGGGGGACATATAACTGGTCTCACTCTGGGAATGAAGTCATAGCAGAGGATTATAAAAATTAACATTTGAAATATGTTTTATTGATGCCTGTTACCTTTTTGTCTTGCACAGAATAACAGAATTTTAGACATGAAAGGAATCTCAGCAGTTATCTAGTCTAATCCATTACCAAAAAGGAAATTCCATTATAACATAGCAGTCATCTAGCCTTGAGACCTCCAATGAAGGGAAATCCATTATGTTTTGAGGTAACTCATTCCTCTTTTGGACAACTCTAATTGTTAGGAAATTTGTAAATACCACCCATCTATCTTAGTTCTGCTCTGTGGTGCTAAACAGGGGCAATTAGGTGGTATCATAGTGTACAGAGTAGCAGGTCTAGAATCAGGAAGACCTGAGTTCAAATCTGACTTCAGACACTTAACTAGCTGTGTGACCCTAAGCAAATCACTTAGCCTCTGTCTGCTTCAGTTTCTTCTTCTGTAAAATGGGGATAATAATAACACGTACCTGCTAGGGTTATTGGGAGAATCAAATAAGATAATAATTGTAAGGCTCCTGGCACATAGTAAGAATTATATGCATATTAGCTATTAGTATTATTATTATCTATTAAGTAAAACTGGTGTTATCCCTCTTTCATATGACAGCTCTACAGATACTTAAAGATGTTCCTACCTCCCAACTCCCCAGTCTTCTCTTCTCTAGGCTTTCAATCCATATCGTCTCCAGATTGACCATGTGACAAAGAAAATCAAACAAAAATATCATTAAAAGTAACATCAGACAGCATTCCCCACATTTTGTCCTTTTGTATATTTAAATATTTTGAAGTCCACCGTTGTAACATCTTTTGGAGTAGTTGGGACCTTGCTGTTCTGGCAATAGTTTTAGCTTTTCAGATGAAAATGGCTTGGAATTCTTAGACTTTGAGAAATCTATTTGCTAATAATTATAAGCAACAATAATAGCTAGCATTTATATAGAACTTTAAGATTTACAAGGCATTTTACATATGTTATCTCATTCCAAACATCATTACCCTGGTGCCTAGCGTAAAGTAAATGCTATAAAAATGTATGTAGAGTTGTTGACTTGATTATGGTTGGGGTGGAGGGGTTTATTTGTTACAGTACTACTTTTGTTTATTCATCTAGAAAGTTCTCTGCCATGCAGCAATGAATATGGAAAGGGTATATAGAGCCAAATTCTGTTCTACATCAAATATATAGCATATGAATGTTTTGTGTTTTTCCATTCAGAAAATAGAAATCATGCTCAATTCAATGAAATGTTACTCTAGACACATAACAGATTGATTCTGACAGCTAATTTTTCTTGAAATTAATATGACTAATAAAGAAGGAAAAAATAAAATCAAATGTATTGTATTTTCTTTATTTGTTCCAATGTATCTAAAAACCGTTCTATTATATTTCAGAATTTCAATGTGTTTAGTTTTTAAATTGAAATTGATCTCAGTATCATAAGAAGAAGTAATTGATTAGAAGGATACAAAACAAGTATTCCTGGAAGAAACCTTCAGTTTTGACCTTTCCCCTTACAGATCTGTTCATCTTCCCATACCATGATTAGATTTCAGCTATGATAAAGGTTTTGTTGATTTCCTTCTGACAATAAAAAAAAAATGCAAGGAAATTGAGAGGTCATGTCAGTTCAAAAGAGTGTTGGGATTCCTTATGCACAGAGAGCTTATTTATAAAACAAGGCATATCTGTTATATATTATTATATGATTTTATGTGTTTTATAGTGTCTAAGCATTTCATAGTTAGGAAAGAAAAAAGAACACAGAGTGTTTCACAACATTATAAGCTGGTATTGAAGAATAGTTTGAACTGGGTAGGAGCTCAGGATCTCAAATCTGTTCTTCAAGTAAAGGTTTTGTATTTCAAGAGGCCTTTAGATTGAAGGCTAACCATAACCTTTTCTATTACAATTTGAAGTCTTGTATTTAGCATTTCATCAGAAATTATTCATTAATTTACTGAAAGAAATATATTAGGTATTTATTGTATATATAATACTGTAATGATTAAGTTGGAAAAATGCAAAAGAAATTGAAGACTAACTTTCCTCCACTCATACTCTAGCTAAAAACTTTACTAATTTTATGATTAAGATTCCACTGCTTTTGACTTGCCAAAAGCATTTGTTTTATGATTTTACTTTATTTTTAAAAAGTATTTTACTTTATTTAAAAACAGTTTAAAATAAAGGATTTTACTTTTAAAAAAAAAATATTCAATATATCTTTTCAATTAGATGTGTCTGAACTGCCTACCTAGAAATCTGATGAATGGTACATAGCAATCAACCCACAAATATTTACTAAGTACCTAACACATGCTAAGCACTGTGCTTGGCCAGGTTCTAGATGTAAAAGAACAAAAATGAAATGAGGTTCTAGAGATAAAAGAACAAAAATGAAATGATCTCTGTTCTTAAGGACTTTCATATTCTATCAGGAGAATCAACATGCATACATCGAACTATATCTAAAATATGTACAGAAAAATGTAAGATAAGACACTACCATGTATGAAGGGGTGCATGAGCTGTACTTTAAAGGAATTTAGGGATTCTAGGCAGAGATGAGGAAGAAGGGCACTCCAGAAAGGTGGCATAGCCTCGGCAGGGCAACTAGGTGGTGCAGTGGATTGAGGCCTGGGGTGAGGAAAACTCATGTTCTTGAGTTCAAATCTGTCCTCAGACACTTCCTAGCTGCGTGACCATGGGCAAGTCACTTATTCCTGCTTTCCTCAGTTTCCTCATCTATAAAATGAGCTAGAGAAAGAAATGGCAAAACACTCTGTATCTTTGCCAAGAAAACCCTAAATGGGGTCAGAAAAAGTTGGACGTGACTGAAGAATGATTAAATGACAACAACAAAAATATATAAAAAGAAAATATAAGGTAAGAGGAGACACTAGCATCTGGAGAAAGAACTATGGAGCCTGAATGCCAAAGCATACAGTTTTCTCTCTTTTTTTTCTTTCTTACGACTTTCCCCTTTTGTTCTGATTCTTTCACAATGTGACTAATGCAGAAATATGTTTAATATGATTGTACATGTACAGCCTATATCAGATTGCATGCCACCTTGGGAAGAGAGGAGGAAAATTTTATTTTATTTTTTAATTTTAAATGTTTATTTATTTTTAGTTTTCAACATTCATTTCCACAAAATTTTGAGTTCCAGATTTTCTCCCCATCTCTCCCTCCTCCACCCTGTAAGACTGTGCATTCTGATTATCCCTTCCCTCAATGCATCCTCCCTTCTATCACACCCCTCCCTTCCCTTATCCCCATCTTCTCTTTTCTTAGAGGGCAAAATAGATTTCTATGCCCCATTACTTGTATTTCTCATTTCCCAGTTGTATGCAAAAACATTTCTCTATATTCATTCCTAATACTTTGAATTCCAACTTCTCTCCCTTCCTCCCTCCTCACCCATCCCCGCTGAGAAGACATGCAATTCAATATAGGCTGTATATGTGTAGTTTTGCAAATGACTTCCATAATAGTCATGTTGTGTAAGACTAACTGTATTTCCCTCCATCCTATCCTGCCCCCCATTTCTTCAGTTCTCTCTTTTGATCTTGTCCTTCCCCATGTGTTTACTTCTAATTCTTTCCTTCTCCCATTTGCCCTCCCTTTTATCATCCCCTCACCCTACTTGTCCCCTTCTGCCCTACTTTCCTTTAGTGTAATATAAATTTTCATACCAAATTGAGTGTGCATGTTATTCCCTCCTTAAGCCAAATGTGAAGACAATTTTCTGAAGTAAGCTGCACTTTTTCCCTCTCACCTCCTCCCTTTTCAAGGAAGAAAATTTTAGACTCAAAATCTTATAGAAGTAACTGTTGAAAACTAAAAGTAAATAATATTTTTTTTAAAAGGTGTGCATGCACTGAGTTTTGAAGGAATGTAGTGATTTTGATAGGTAAAGGTAAGTAGGAAGGGCACTCCAGGCATGCAATACATACCTGGGCAAAAGTATGGAGCCCGAAGACAGAATATTGTGTATAGGGAATGGCAAGTAGGTCACTTTAGACATAACAGTACGTGTGAAGGAGAATAATGGGTAATAAACCTGGAAGCATATGTTGGAGATAGAGTCCAAGGGCCTTAAATATCACTTAGAGGAAGGGTTGGGAGAGTGGGAGAAAACACAGCACAGAACAAGGGAAAAATTAGAAGGAAACACAGAAAAGCACGGTAGCTTTGAAAATGATGCAGTATTTTTTATATAGTTTTCAAAAAAAGTAAACAGCGTGCAATGGAAGTTTATAGTTTTATGTTGAATCATCTTGTGTTGTGCTGTGAATATGGAATTTTTTTTTCTTTTTGAATTTAAGTTCAAAATGAATAAAAAGTTTTAAAAAATAAAAAAAATCAATAAAAAGATAGGGAGTCACTGAAACTCTTGAAGCAGGGAAATGAAATGATCAGATTTTGAAGGACAGATGATAGTTGACTTTTTGACTCAGTGAATTTGAGGTTGAAGGACATTCTAGATGGATACATCCAGCAAACAGCTGGAATTCATAGGAGATGCTGAGGCTTTGCATGGAGAAGCTATTTGCATCAATGGGAGTGAATAAGATAGTCAAGGAAAAAAGCATAAAAAATAGAGGATTTAAAATAGGGCTTGAGGGAAAGCCCATCCTTAATTGTGTTGAAGTTAGATAAGAAACCGGAAAAGGAGATTAAGACAAAATCATCATGTAGATAGCAGAGAATCCTGAAGGAAAAGTGCCATGGAATTTTGGAGATGATGTGTACAAAGAGAGGTGGAAACATCCTTAAATATTATATAAAGACCAAAGAAGACAAAGACTAAGAAAAGACCTTAATCTATGACAAGCTTAATTTTCTGGATCACTGGAGACCTTGGGGAGAGTACTTTTAGTATAATGGTAAAGAAACAAGCCAGACTGGAGTGGATTGAGGAGTGAGCGGTTGGTAAGGAAGTAGGAGCAGTAAATGTAGACACCAAGAGACAACTGACTGTCCAAAATTTTTGTAGTGAAGGGCAAGAGAAGTATAAGATAATAACTTGAGAAGGTAATAGGGTCAAGAAGAGGTTACTTTCTTCATAGTCATGTGCAAGGAGCCAAAAAGAAAGGGAGAGATTGAATGTGAGAGAGAATGACTGATGTGCCAAGGTTCCAGAGGGTGCAGGAAGAGAAGGGATAAAGAGAGTCAACTTATTCTGTGAGGTCAGAAGGAAAGATGACAAGAGGGGTGAAGATATAAAGGTTTTTGAAGTATGGAGGAAGGGAGATCAGGAGATGACAGTAAATAGACTCACAATAAAACAGATAAAAATACAACATAGGATGGAATAAACATAGCACACAGTTCATTTTGAACCTCTTCCAAAGGACTCAATTATAATGAGTGGTGCTTTATTGTATATTTCCCCACCCATTTCCCCATAACATGATAGGGTAGCAAAACTTCAGAAAGCTGAATATAATTACTTAGTCATTATTAGCTGAAATAATGGGGAATTTACCTTCATTAATACTTAATGTCAGAAAGAAATTAAAGCTGTCTGTAGTCATGAAAAAATGCTCTAAATCACTATTGATTAGAAAGATGCAAATTAAAACAGCTCTGAGGTGCCACATCACACCTATCAGATTGGCTAACATGACAAAGAAGGAAGATGATAAATGTTAGAGAAGAAGTGGGAGAGTTGGAACACTAATTCATTGTTGGTGGAGCTGTGAGCTGATCCAACCATTCTGGAGAGCAATTTGGAACTATGCCCAAAGGGCTACAAAAATGTGCATACCCTTTGACCCTGCAATATCACTTCTAGGACTGTATCCCAAAGAGATCATAAAAATGGGAAAAGGTCCCACATGTACAAAGATATTTATAGAAGTTCTCTTTGTGATGGCCAAGAACTGGAAATTGAGGGGATGCCCATCAATTGGGGAATGACTGAACAAGTTGTGGTATATAAATGCAATGGAATACTATTGTAATGAAATACTAATGATGAACAGGAAGACTTCAGAGAGGCCTGGAAGGACTTATATGAACTGATGCTGAGTGAAAGGAGCAGAACCAGGAGAACATTGTACACAGTAACAACCACAGCGTGTAGGAAATTTTCTAGTAGACTTAGTCATTCACAGCAATGCAAGGACCTAAAAAATACCCAATGAACTCGAGGCAAAATACCATCCAAAATTCCAGAGAAAGAACTATGGAATTGGAAAGCAGAATGAAGCAGAAATATTTTCTTTTGTGTTGGTCTGGATTTTTCTCATGATTCTCCCATTCATTTTGAATTTTTCTATGCAACATGACTAATGTGAAAATGTGTTTAATAAGAATATATGTGTAGAACCCATGTAAGATTGCATGCTGTCTTGGAGAGGGAGGGAAGAGGGAGGGGGTGAAAATCTAAGACTTGTGGAAGTGATTGTAGAAAACTGAAAACAAATAAATTAATAATAAAATACTTATGTTAGGAAATCCCATGTTCCTTATTTATTTCATCATTGTGCTAATGCAAATCATTGGAGCAAAAGAGAACTTTGAGGATTAAAGAGGTGATAAGAGTTTAAATTTATTCTGAAGTTTCTAAAGGTTTTAGTATAGTCCTTTGCTTTGTACTACTGCCCAGTGTCAACATCATTTGTCACAGTCTGCTAAGAACATTTTGGGTTATGTTGTTCTGTTGTTTCAGTCACGTCTGACTCTTTGTGACCTCCCCTTTGGGGTTTTCTTGCCAAAAATACTGGAGTAGTTTGCCATTTCCTTCTCCAGCTCATTTTACAGGTGAAGAAACTGAGGCAAACAGGTTTAAGTGTCTTGCCCAGGGTCACATAGCTAATAAGTGTCTGAGACCAGATTTGAACTCATGAAGATGAGTCTTAGCTCCAGGCTCTATCCTTTATCCACTGTGCCACCTGGTTAATAACCTGCCCCAGGTTATTACTACATGGAATAGTCATGAATAAGTCTTTTGATTGTTATCCTCGTATAACTGATATTCCCATAGAAAAAGTGGTAGTAACAGTAATCTTAATGAACTCTCTGGTGCTTACCCTGTTCATAATGGGCTGTGGGCTCCAGTCTTTTGTTCACATTTTAATTTACCTTAGCCTAGGTCCATATCACATCTGCCAAATAGTTAAGGTACCTTTAAAAATACAGATTGTTATCTTTTACATTTATATCGCTTTCATTTCTGAATATGGCCCCACCCCACCCCCATATGCAACTAGCCATTCCCTTTAAACAAAGAGTAAAAAGAGGGAGGAAAACCAGCAAAATTTGCCAATACATTGACTGTATCTGACAGCACATGCAGTGTTTCTCACCCACATTTCCTTGCCTTTGAAAAGAGGGGATAGTGATATACTTTCTCAAATTTTTTTCCCTAGGGCCAAGATCGGTTCATTATAATTCTTCCACATTTTGTTTCATTTGTTTATTCTCTCCATTTATATTGAAATAATTGGGTATATTATTTTCCTGGTTCTTCACTCTCTGTCAATTCATATAAGTTTTCCTTCGTTTCTCTGGATTCTTCATACTTACCATTTCTTACTATACTCCTTAGCCTATTTGGGTTACATTCATTTAGCCAATTTGTTGCACCATTTCCCAGTCAATGGATACTTACTTTGTTTCCAGTTTGTGTGACTTCCTTGCTACAATGTTACAAGGAATAATTGGGAGTGTGTGAGACCGTTCTTTCTGTTTTTGACCTTTTTGTGGTATATATCTGTCAGATGGATCCGGGGTCAAAGGGCACGAACATTTTATTTACTTATTTAGCATAACTCTAAATTGCTTTCCAGAATGGTTTGATCAATTCATAGTTTCACCAGCAGTGAGTTAGTGCGTCTTGTCTTTCTTTGCAATCCCTTCAGCATTGTTTATTTCCATCATTTGTCATTTTTTGCAAGGTGCCTTTTTTTTTAAAAAGGTTCTTTAAATCACTACAAAAATTAATTTTTAGGAAGTTGTCAACACTAGTAACCTTGAAACTCAAAGTAAATTGATACCAGTGTCTCTATAACTGTAGAGGTTGTATTTTCTAGCCTAAAACTGCAGACATTCATTAGTCCTTCAAAGCCACAGTTATATGCTATATCACTTACACAGGATAGATGTGTGATTTTTAGTAGTGTAAATATCCCTTCTGCTAGTCTTAATCCACACTTTTAAATCCGGGAAGTTTCCTTTTATACACATATACAAAAACCACACATACACACGTTATACATTGGTCACCTTACATAAATTTCTGTTTCATGCAATTTTAAGTCCTTTAGACATTGAAAAAGGTCAAGAATATGATCCAAGGCTCAGAATGAGATAGATACAGGCTTTTTTGCTCCAGAATAGAAAGTTTGTCTTTGAAGACTGATACTTAAAATTCCTATTCACTCTTAGAGTTTTCTGTAACTTGCCAGAATATTTCCCAGACAAAAACCAGTTTGCTTCCTTTATGCAGATAATAGTTCCAGAAATTTGGAGTAAGGCAAATAAGTACACTACTGGATTTGAGTTGGAGAGAGGTAAGTAGGACTTTTATTTTTCTGTGCATTTAGCACAATGCCTGAAACATTAAGTAGGTCCTTAATAAATGCTTTGGATTTGACTTGACTTCTATCTTTCTTCCTAATTTACCTCCAGGTTTCTCCTTCCAAAAATGCATAAAGGAGAGTAATCTATAAAACTATGTCTCCTCCACCATCTCTTTCTTCTGGTAGGGCTATTGGCATTGCATTCCTTAGGAATATAAAACTTCCTCAGGATATCAATGAATCTTGGGTAGTTAATCGATTTCTGATTCCTGTCAGGAGATTGGAAGTCAGATTGCAAGAGGTTAAGAAGTGAGTGGGAATTCTCCCAGCAGAATTCTCAGAATATCTTTTCAATTCTACCAGTACTAATAGATTAGGCATATTTATGTCTTCTCTAAACTTTTCTTTGTCCTTCTACATAGGCTGGTCATGCATATGAACTTTTACCTGGGTTCTTATAATTGATCAAATCAATTCCAGAAATTTTTCTTGAGAGCCTACTACACAAAAGGCAGTTAGATGGAACGAGCCTGGAGTCAGAAAGGAGAGCTAAGTGGTACAATGGATAAGGGCGCTGGGTTTGGAATGAGGAAGACATCGTCATGAGTCCAAATCTTGCTCAGAGAGCAGAGCTAAGAGCAATGAGTACAAGTTGAAATGATGTCTAGGCTTGATGTTAGGAAAACCCTTTGAATAATCAGAGCTTTCAAAAGTGGAATGGGATATCTTCAGAAGTTTGGGATTTCCCCTCATTGAAGATCTCCACGAAGAATTTGGAGTTTGTTATAGTTTGTATTCTTTTTCAGGTATATTTGGATTAGATGGTGGAGAGGTCTCTCCCAACTTTGAAATTCTACAATTCTGAAATCTCTCTTGAAGTTTTCATGTTATCTCATGAACTTCAGAGGACTGTAGAATTAGAGTTGGAAGTGATCTTAGAGATCGTCTAGTTCAATCTTTCATTTTAAAGATGGGAAAACCAGGAGTCAGAGAGGTTAAGTGACTTACCCAAAGTCTCATTGTTGGTACCAGAGGCAGGATCCAGAGTTAGGTGCCATGATTTCAAATGCAGAGCTCCTTACATTGCCCCATACTTCCTACCTTTTTATGTACTCATATAAACTGGCAGTCCTTACAATTCTCAAGTTGCTGCTGGCTTTGAGATTAAGTGCGAAGCCAGTTAAAGCAGCCCATGGCAGCAGACTGGCTTGGTGCTACTAGTCCACACCTCACTAAGTTGTATTCCAGGCAGAGTGAAGAAAGCAAGCCTTCCCTTTGTACTTTCCTAGGCAGGCTTAAAGCCAATGTTTACGCTGACTAATCTGATACCTTTTCACACTCTGAGCTACCCCTTACCCACTTCTTTGTTCTCAGATCAGTCACTAAACAGGAAGTAATTAAAAGACAGCCTGCAATAACTTTGGTACCTTTTGCCTCCAAAGTCAAACAGTAGTTTTCCACCCACATATGATCTTAGATGGAAGGTATGGCATATGATTTGCCCCACGTAATGAAGAGAGAATTTCTTAAGCTATTATACAGAAGGGTTTGGTAAATTATGGGTCAATTTATGGCCAATGATACTCACAAGGGACAAGATTTAAATTCCACATGGCGTATTTGAGGAAGTCTTGTTGATCAGGTAAGCCTGGGGTTGGAACCCCCAATAGCTTTCCACATCTTTGTAAGGACTTTGTAAGATCAGAAGCATTAATTGAGCAACATACCATTATCTTCCCTCACAATTTAAGGTATTTAAGATACAGATGGTGAGAACTTGAGAACTTTTATGTGCAAAGTAGAAACCCTTTGATCTTGGGGTTCTTATGCCCTATTTTTCCCATCCAAAGAAAAGATGGCCAATAAAGATTATTCGTTCAGCAAAGGGACTCTCTTCTATACCTGAAAATTCTCCACTTCACCCCTTGACTCTCTCGTACCTTTCATTACTAAACTCCTAGAAAGAGTTATCTATAATGATTGCTGCCTACGCTTCCTCCTCACCCACTCACTTAACCCCTTGCAATCTGACTTCCAATCTACCACTCTACTGAAACCGCTCTCATAGGTTATAAATGTTCCCTTAATTGCTTAAATTGGCAGTTTACAAGTTCTCAACCTCTCTGACCTTTCTTCAACTTTTGATCAGCTGAAATATTTGTACAAAAACAAAAACCCAAAATGCCTAACACTGTGCCTGGCCCACAGTAGGTACTATATAAATGGGTATTGCCTTGCCTTTGCCTTCCTTTTTGATAATACTATCCACCCTTTTCTTCTCCCCTGACTTCTGAGATACCTTTCTCTTCTGGTTCTCCTAATGGCCTGATGGGTCTCTTTCAGTTTCTAATGGAGGATTAGTACTAATTTTACACACTCTTAAGCATGGGTAGCTAGGTATCACAGTGGATGGAGCACAGGGCCTGAAGTCAGGAAGATTCATCCTCCTGAGTTCAAATCTGGCCTCAGATACTTTCTAGATGTGTAACTCTGGGCAAGTCACTTCACCCTGTTGACTTCAGTTTCCTCATCTTTAAAATGAGCTGGAGAAGGAAATGGCAAACCACTCCAGTATCTTTGCCAAGAAAACCCCAAATGGGGTCACAAAGAGTCAGACATGACTGAAAACAACACCAAATATAAGTGTCCCTTGTGGTTCTCTCCTGTGCCCTCTTTTCTTATTTCTATATTCTCCTTATTCCTGATGAGATTCCACTCCCAAGATTTCAATTATCTTTATGCTGATAATTCCAGGTTCTATATACCCAGACTTATGGCTTCCTGATTTCCAGTCCTGTATCACCAATTGGTTGGTGATCCACAATTAAAGTCACCATTTTCCTTCTTCCACCTATTCCTTCTTCAAGTTCCCCTATCCTTGCTGAGAATATAGAATGACAAAACTCAGTTGAAAGGGTCCTCAGAGGATCTATGATCCAACATCTTTCAGATCAGTAACCCTCAAAGATCCCTACAACAATACATCACTAACCTTTGCTTAAAGACCTCTAATGAGAGGTAGCCTACCACCTCTGGAGGCAACCCATTTCACTTCTGAACAGCTCTAATTGTTGGAAGCTTTTTTTCTGACATTAAGTTTAAATTCATGGATTTGTAATTTCTACCCCCTACTCCTAGATTGGTTCTCTGGGCTCAAACAGAAGAAATTTCATTCCCTTTCCAAAAAACAGCCCTTCAAAAACTTGAAGACAACCATCATGTCTCCATCTGAGTCTTTTTTTTTTTCAAGCTAAACACTCCCAGTCCTGATTAATCAAAAATATACAACCTCCATTAAGAGAATCAGTATGATTTAGTGGAGGTTTGGACTTGGAGTTAGGAAAACCTGGACTCAAATCCTGCTTCTGAAACACACTAGTTATATGACCTAGGGCTAAGAACTTAACTAAAAACTTAACCTCTCTATGCCCAGGCAATCCTTTAAGATTATGTATTTCAAATGAGTTTTTGATCAGCATCAGTGATGAGACTTTCTGTGCTATGGCAATTCAGGACCAAGCCTCCATTAATGTCTTCCTCCTCCTATGCCATATTGTGGTACAAAGGTGATCCAACTTCTGGAAGACTATGTCAATGGAAACCCAGTTCTGATACCATGTCAAGTTGAGAAAACTATCAGGTCAAGGTCCAGTGAAAGCCTATTTTCCAAGGACTAGTCCAGTAGTGTTCAAAGATGGGTGGCCACCAGGTGATGAATTTTGGCACAATTAACTCTTGAAGACTGTCCACTAAGGCATGCTCTCTCTAGTCATTTAAACCTCTTAGGGTACCTTCATGATTCCCTTCCAGTGCCCTTTCTTGTTACTAGTTGCTAGAACTTTCCAAAGTTCACTTGTGTCTATCTCCTTTCCAAATGTCATGTATATGTATATATATTTACATATATACATATATACTGCTTTTCCTATATATGTACTGTCTATCTTCTTTCCAAGTGTCTTGCAAGTACACATATATATCACATTACATAATTTTTTTCATATATATATATATGAGTATATGTGTGTACACTGCTTTTCAAATACAAAGATTGCCTTTTTATTTTGTCTTGGTATCCACAATGCCTTGCAAGATGACCTGGAAAATGGTAGGGGACTACTAACTTCTTCTTAACTTACTGATATGCATTGTCAGAGGAATGACTCAAATGCATAAAATCACAGACCCTTGAAATCTTGAATTATCAATATTTTTATGTGGACATTGATTCTGTTATGGCTAACACTACCAACTTCATGGTTTCTTTCTTTCTTTATTAATTTATTTGTTTTCAGTTTTCAATAATCACTTCCATAAGTTCCAAATTTTCTTCCCCTCCCTTTTACCTCCCTCCTCAAGATAGCATGCAATCTTATATGGGTTCTACACATGCATTCCTATTAAACACATTTTCACATTAGTCATGTTGCACAGAAGAATTAAAATGAATGGGAGAAACCATGAGAAAAACAAAACAACAAAGGAGAAAATATTCTGCTTCATTCTGCTTTCCAATTCCATAGTTCTTTCTCTGGAGGTGGATGGCATTTTGCATCGAGTCCTTCAGAAATGTTTTAGGTCCTTACATAGCTGTGAAGGGCTAAGTCTATCAAATCAATGTTGATGATTTCTTTGGATTTAAGGGATGTTTTGACATGTGCACATGACAATTGACAACGACAACAACCACTGGATTCTCTTAGTAAATAAGAGTGAAACCTTTATTTCCCAATATCCTCCTTCTCTTGAGATACAAGTTTTGCAGGCTATGCCAGGAGGGCTTTCATTTTTATGAAATCTCAAATGCTGTTTGTGGGAAAGGATGAACCTGAAGGAAACTGACTTTCTGTACCCACTATAGGAGAGGAAGAGTATCAGTATTTATTTGCTCCTTATTGTTTTAACTAAAATATTGTGAAGACATGACTGTTGCTGCTTCTACAGAGGAATAACTCAGAGCATTGCACCAGAAGCTTAAAGTAGTTTTTTAATGCTTTTGCCCTCTTTAAATTATAGTTGCTGATTTGTTTACATGCAGTATTCCTCAGGAGAATGTAAGATTCTTGAGTTCAGGGAGTGTTTTTCATTTTTGACTTTGTATTTCCAGCACCTCGCATTGTGCTTTGCACATGGTTAAGTGTTTATTAAGTGCTTGTTGAATTGAAATGAAATTGATATAGTTCCTTTTCTTCCAGCACCAAACAATTCTGGAAATATTTCATTCAAGTGGATTTCAAGAATCCAACTACTCTCCTGTTTTTTCAAAGAAATAAATTTTGGTGGACTTGGGGTTCAGCACTGCTTTACCTGCTCAATGAGGAGATGAATCTAAATGATCTTGAAGGTCTTTTCTTGCCAGCTCTTAGGTTCCATGATCCTCTACTGGGCTGAGAAGAACTGTGTCTTTCTAGTGCTTCCAAAGCAAAGGCCAGGTGATCAAAGAGAATGGAAAATCTTTTAGCCAAGATGGATATAAAATTATTTTTTACAACATTTCTTTAAGAATCTTCAAAGTAGAAGACGGCAGAGTAGAAAGACACACATATGCAGGCTCTCCCCACATAACCTGTAAAATACCCATAGACAGGGACTCTCAACAAATTTTGGGGCAGCAGAGGTGGAGAACAACAGAATGGAGGACATTTCCAGCCCAGGGTGACCTGAAAGGCCAACAGGAAGCATCTGTTGCACTGGATGTGGAGCAGAGCCCATCCCAGCCTTGGCCTCCCACTGGCTCTGGGAGGAAGACACCTCAGGGGCAGGGTCTTAGGTCGAGGAATCCCTGGTTACAGCAGCATCAGCAGGTTCACAAATCCCTTTGGGGGGGTGGGGTCAGTGGCAGGGTTTTTTCAGCTGGCTTGGAGGAGAGAGGGGCCTTCCCATGACTCTGACCTTGGGCAGCAGCTGCAGAGGCCACATGGGGCAGGCAATGGTTCCCGCAGCAGCCCAAATCCATTGTTGGATTGTAAAACCCCTGGCACTGAACGGCCCATTCTTACCTCAGCCCTGTGTAGAGGCCCCGAGAGATCTTTATCTCACACTGAATGGTGGCCCCGCCCCCACAGTTTAATTGAATCTCAGTACCCCAGTGCTGGCTTGGTGGAACTGGAGGCCAGGTGGCTGTGGAGAGGAAACTGCTAAGATTCTGGACACAAAAATCTCTTGTCTACTCCCAGACCAGTGTATGTGAGTACAACCTACTCTTGACAAAGAACCCAAAAGTCAAGTAATTGGTTGGGGAAATGCCCAAAAAAGGGGGAAAAAATAAGACTATAGAAGGTTACTTTCTTGGTGAACAGGTGTCTTCTTCCATCCTTTCAGATGAAGAAAAACAATGCTTACCACCAGAAAAAGACATAAAAGTCAAGACTTCTGTATCTCAAACATCCAAAATAAATATTCAGTGGTCTCAGGCCATGGAAGAGCTCAAAAAGTTATTTTGAAAATCAAGTATAAGAGCTGAAGGAAAAACTAGGAAGGGAAATGAAACAGATGCAAGAAAATCATGAAAAGCAAGTCAATAACTTACTAAAGGAGACCCCAAAAAATGCTGAAGAAAATAACACCTCTAAAAATAGGCTAACTCAATTGGAAAAAGAGGTTCAAAAAAGTCAATGAGGAGAAGAATGCTTTAAAAAGCAGAATTAACCAAAGAGGTTCAAAAGCTCACTGAAGAAAATAGTTCTTTCAAAAGTAGAATGGAACAGATGGAAGCTAATAACTTTATGAGAAACCAAGAAATCACAAAACAAAACCAAAAGAATGAAAAAAATGGAAGATAATGTGAGATACCTCATTGGAAAAACAACTGACCTGGAAATTAGATCCAGGAGAGATAATTTAAAAATTATGGGACTACCTGAAAGCCAAGATCAAAAAAAGAGCCTAGACATCATCTTTCATGAAATTATCAAGGAAAACTGCCCTGACATTCTAGAACCAGAGGGCAAAATAAATTTTGAAAGAATCCACCAATCACCTCCTGAAAGAGATCCAAAAAGAGAAACTCCTAGGAATATTGTAGCCAAATTCCAGAGTTACCAGGTCAAGGAGAAAATATTGCAAGCAGCTAGAAAGAAACAATTTGAGTATTGTGGAAGTACAATCAGGATAACACAAGATCTAGTATCTTCTATATTAAGGGAACTAAGGGCATGGAATATGATATTCCAGAAGTCAAAGGAACTAGGATTAAAACCAAGCATCACTTACCCAACAAAACTGAGTATACTACTTCAGGGGAAAAAAATGTCATTCAATGAAATAGAGGACTTTCAAGCATTCTTGATGAAAAGACCAGAGCTTAATAGAAAATTTGACTTTCAAACACAAGAATCAAGAGAAGCATGAAAAGTAAACAGCAAAGAGAAATCATTAGGGACTTACTGAAGTTGAACTGTTTACATTCCTACATGGAAAGACAATATTTGTAACTCTTGAAACTTTTTTCAGTATCTGAGTAGCTGGTAGGATTACACACACACACACACACACACACACACACACACACACAGAGACAGAGACAGAAACAGAGAGACAGAGAGAAAGAGAGAGACAGAGACAGAGAGCACAGGGTGAATTGAATAGGATGGGATCATATCTTTAAAAAATGAAATTAAGGGGTGAGAGAGAAATATATTGGGAGAAGAAAGGGAGAAACTGAATGGGGCAAATTATCTCTCATAAAAGAGGCAAGTAAAAGACTTTTCAGTGGAGGGAAAAAGTGGGGAAGTGAGAGAAAAAACATGAAGCTTATTCTCATCACATTCGACTAAAGAAAGGAATAAAATGCACACTCATTTTGGTATGGAAACCTATCTTACAATACAGGAAAGTGTAGGAAAAGGGGATAAGCAGGGTGAGGGAGATGATGGGAGGGCAATGGGAGGAGGGAGCAATTTGAAGTCAATACTCTTGGGTAGGGACAGGGTCAAAAGAGAGAGCAGAAGAAATGGGAGGCAGGATAGGATGGAGGGAAATATAGTTAGTCTTACACAACATGACTATTATGGAAGTCATTTGCAAAACTCCACAGATATGGCCTATATTGAATTGCCTGCCTTCCCAAAGGGAATGGGTGTGGAGGGAGGGATGGGGAGAAGTTGGAAGTCAAAGTTTTAGGAACAACTGTTGAGTATTGTTCTTGCATGCAACTAGGAAATGAGAAATACAGGTAATGGGGTATAGAAAGACATCTTGCCCTACAGGACAAAAGAGAAGATGGGGATAAGGGGGGGGGGAGGGATGTTAGAAGGGAGGGCAGATTGGTGATAGGGATAATTAGAATGCTTGGCATGGTGGAGGGAGGGGAGAAATGGGGAGAAAATTTGGAACCCAAAATTTTGTGGAAATGAATGTTGAAAACTTAAATAAATAAATCTAAATTGAAAAAAAAGAATCTTCAAAGTACCCCACTCATTTTTCCTTAAATCTATACAAAAGAGAAAAGAATATTACAACATGTCAAAATATAAGAGCTTATAGAGAAAACTCTATACTATGTAGTTAACCAGTGCCACTACTAGAACTGTTCACTAGTGCCAGCAAATTATTTTGTATTCCAAAATAACTGATCTCACCTGAGTAATATTAAGAATAAAGACTATTTGAGTTTATAAGGTTCTTTAAATTACAGTTTTGTTTTCATAGGTATTCTACTCTTTTACCAGTTTGATACATCTACATATCAGATGCTCATAGAAGAAAGTCTGGTCCTGGACATTTAAAACGATCCCCATATATGGGCTTGATTGGGTGAATTATGCTTGGTCAGCATGTTTTGACAACTTTTTCAAATGTAAACATAATTAAACATGAGGAACATGTAAAAGAATCTGCTAAAGACTCAATTTGGAAGCTAGGTTTCTCAATGGTTACAGCAGCCAGCCTAGAGTCAAGACATTTTTCAAGTCATTTTGGTGGTGTCAGACTTATTGTGACCCCATCTGTGGTTTTCTTGGCAAAGATAATGGAGTGGTTTGCCATTTCCTTCTCCAGCTCATTTGACAGGTGTGGAAATCAAGGCAAATAGGGTTAAGTGACTTGCCTAAGGTCACAAAGCTAGTAAGTATCTGAGGCCAGAAAGGAACATCTTCCTGATTCCAGGACCAGTCAGACATGACTGAACAATAACAAAGACTGGATTTAAATGGCCATTGAATATAATAGGAAAGTTTTGTTGGTAACAGAAATGACAATATTTAAATACTGGAATTTAAATAGTCTTAAAATTCAATCTTTCTTCCCCTCTCCCCACAAAACACTAAGATATAAATGAAAAGAAAATTGTTTAGAATGCTTTTCAATGTAATGTCATTATAGATTTCCAATTAGAATATGTACAAATGGAATGAATACTGATGAGTTTTCTAATCAGATAGTAATGATTGAAAATCAAAAATCAAAATGAACTGAATACATGGAAATCTTAACATCAAAAAGAAAAGAAAAAAACTTTCTCAAGGAATACATCCCAAAGGACTTTGCCCTTGTTCACTCCCTCAAAATAAACAAATTCTGATTCCGAAAACTTGAAAGTGGAGCACACAGATTATGCACTGATAGAATGATCTGTGTCCTTAACCAAATTGTTAAAAGGAATGATCTTCAGTATTTCCCTAAGATGTTTGTCACAATAATTAGTTTTGCCTGTCAGAACCTGGTACTCAAAAT
The DNA here is from genome assembly GCA_023548195.1 of Bettongia penicillata ogilbyi. Lineage (NCBI taxonomy): Eukaryota > Metazoa > Chordata > Mammalia > Diprotodontia > Potoroidae > Bettongia > Bettongia penicillata. The sequence continues at coordinate 212,901 of JAJHZJ010000382.1, read as the reverse complement.
ATTACTTTCATAAACGCTGTGGTCTGAGTAGGACTAAATCTGGGTAATTATTAAATTGAAAAAGAAAAAAGAGTGTGCTACTTAAAAAATAGTAAATTACTTGCACCCAATGATTCAAGTCATTCATTGAAACAGAGTTTAATTAGAGCTGGTGAAGGTGCTGGTGAGGAAAGGATGAGGGTTTCCTTTCCCACCATCATTTTGTCTGTGTATCAAGCAATACATCAATTACTTTAAATAAGATGATCATATCTAAAAGCATAATGTAATAGAACAAGGCCAACTTAAATTGGAATTAACTTTGTGCCTTGGGTTTAATTGAGCGTCATTTTATAAAGGGGGGAGGGCAGAGAATTGGCCACAATTTTTTATTTTATTTGTAATTTTCAACATAAGGTATTAAAATAAAGAGGATGGGCCCATGCTGTCACAGCTACATTTTTCTAATATGTTTCCCCAAGAAAGGAAGAAGGTCGATTTAGTTTATGAGATTAGATGCCATCACATCCTTTTGGATGGAGATTATGTGAAACTGAAACGGCACCAGTTGCAAAGCTTAGCCATAGTCTTAACGTATAGCTACTCCATTTGTTACTTCTCCCCTATTAAGCAATTTGATCAGGGTTAATGCTTCGAGGGGAGCAGTAAACCTCCACCTCCACCCTCCCCATCAAAGAGAAAGGGAAAACAAATGTTTAGAATAGAAAACAATTTATGAGAGAAGGGGAGGCCTTTGTTTGCCTGTTCGTGAGCTGAAGGTCAGGCACCACACAGAAGACCTTTCCTTGAGGTATCAATCACTTAATAAAACCCAGTTAATCCAATTTCGGGTGTGTGATGGGGTGACTTTGCCTTCTCCCTTCTTTCTTCATTTTCTCCTCCAGCAAATCTGGGGCGGATGTCCACGAAAGCCCTGGACTCCCTGGGTGGACAGGAGAAGCTCTAGGAGGTAACAAGCAGCTTGCGGTGAAAGTAGGGGTGAAAGCTTTCCCTGGGGGTATCTCCGCTAGCTGTAGTAGTCCCTAATTGCTTGGGGTGGGAGATGCTGCTGCTGCTCCTGCTGCTGCTGCAAGGCGTGTCTGGGGCTGAGCTCATGTGATGAAGAGAGGGAAAAACAAGGGTGGGGGAGGAGGCATAGAGGTGGTGGCTTTTTTTTTAAAGGAGTTTGCAGAGAGCCTGTCTCCTTCATTCGCAGTCCAGGCTCATCCCGAGGAGGAGGCAGGTGAATCCAAGTGGCTTGGGACATCGGTCCCTAAGGAGCCCGTCCTCCCTCACTCCCCAGCCGACCGCGGGAGCCTCCGCGAGATTGGTGGAAAGCGGATCGGTGCGGTGTGTGTGTGCGCGAGTGCGGTGTGTTGCGGCTGACCCAGGGAGAACCGCAGTGGAGCCATGGGCGCGGGAGCTCTACAGTGACGGCGCCGCAGCAGGGAGCACTGACGGATGCAGCCGAGCCGGGAGCGGCAGGGGCCCCGGTGCTGGCGGAGCAGGAGAACGGCAGCCCCTCTACCGAGGCTGCAGCCGCAGCAGCTGCTCCGGAATCTCCGGGGGACCGCGCCACGAGCGCAGCCCCCGCCTCCCCCAAGGTAAAGCGTCTTTCCCCCACCCCCATCACACTCTCTCGTTCTGCTCCTCTCTCCACGAGGGTGGTGGGCGCTACCGGCTATGGGATAGGCGGCAGCTGCAGGGAGAGCAAGGGGATGAGACCCTATGTATTATTGCCGCCTGTCTGGGAAAACTTTGTGGCGGTTCCAGTGGTCTCCCATGAGCTAGAGGCAAAAGCCTGCCTGGGTCCTCGTTGCCCTGCCCCCCAGGACTGGACACCCCGTCGGGTAGGGAGCTGGGCTAGGGAGGGCGTCACACGCTAGTCCTGGATTCGCGGGGGCTCGCTGCTACGGGGCGGGTGGTCTCCCCCACCCCCTCGGCACTCCTCCTACCCCGAGTTAGATGCTGTACTTCTTTTTCCCCAGGGATTAAAGGACATTTAATTCCTCTCCTCCCCGACCTCCACAGGGGAAATAGGGCCATTAGGTGAGACTGACCCCAGACTAGAAGTTCTTTCTCTTGTTCTGATGGGCGGGGATTTGAGAGAACTGGGTCCTTCCCACCCTCATTTCTCCTAGTATTTTTCGAGGGAAGGTCTACTACGCCTGGAGCGCTTGCCTGCGGCCCAAACCCGCCCCGGTATTGGTACCCTGTCCTGCGACAGCTGCCCTGTGCTCTGCAGACACCTCGCCTTCCTAATGCAGAGGATGCTTGCGGTGTAGTTGCTCCTTGCCAAGGGAGACCTGTGCAGGCTCGGTCTTCGCCAAGGGGAAGAGCGGTTCTGGAATTGACAAGTTGCCCAAAGTGGGCGGCACCCCACCCATTTTCTCTCAGTTCATTGTCTTTGAACCTAGTTGGTTAAATAAATAGCGTCTTGGAAGTTCTCACAGGATGTGTTTGTAGATTAATACATACGCAGTGTTTATACTTTTGTCCTGGGAAGATAACTTCGGTTGTAGAAGGTTTAGAAGTAGAATATTTGATTACACTGCTCGGCTTCTGCTTGAAAGACAACGTGTAATTAGTTGATTCTGGCCACTAGGGTTTTTGTTTTTTGCTTTTTTTTTAATGGAACTGAACCTGCAAAAATTTCCTAGTAAGTGTGTATATTTTAGCAAAACTATTACTGATACCCAGTTTTGAAGAGTGCATAAACTCATTTCTGAATATTTAAACTACTAAGATTAATTCCAGTTTTAAAGGGAAAAAACAAAGTTTTACTGTGTTGAAATTTCTCTAGACTTGTGTGTTAAAGATTGAAATCCGCCCCACCACACACATTGTAGGTTTCAATTGGTTTTAAATATGAGAATTAAGATTTTATCCCCCTTGATCTCAAAAAAATGAACTTTTCCTTTAAGCCAGTTATTTGTTGCCTGGTTATTTTGCTATGAGGGTGTTGACATAACTCATTTTATCCTAATGCCTTAAAGAAATCCTACTTATCATACAAGCTACTAGTATTTGCCTTCTGAAGCTGTATTTCAAGTAGCTGACAGGGAATGATAATAAACGGTATATTAGGGTATTTTTTTTAAATAGGTGATGAAGAGTTGGCTTTAAGAGAATGATAATATAACTGAGGTCAGAATAAATGATAAAATGCACTTATACTTAACATTTTTCAAGGCTATATCCATGACTATAGTTGTATGAGTCAGGTTATCACTGTAAAAAATAACTTAGGATTTAGATAACTTAAAATTTGAAAAGTGTTCAAAACTTGACTATTAATTTTCTGAGAATTCTGAGCTTGGAAATGATTTATGAATATGATTATATTCTTTTTTTTTTAGTGCTTCTACTCAAGAATGGCCCACTCTCTCTCTTCTCCCTGCCTTCAAATCTTGAAACAGCCAAACTCTACAGATAGTTATATACTGTGTCCCCAAAGTCTTAGTGCATGCCTAAGATTTAAGAGCTTAATGGCTTAGGACTGTACGAAGACTTTTGGGACACCCTGTATATTTTTTAAAGTGTTTTCTTAAAATGAAAAAAAAAATCCATAATTCATGGACTTTTTGGTATATTATTTGGACAGCAGTTTGACAACCAATATAAACTTATCTCTTGACTTAGCTCTATTATAGAAAAATGTACAGATTTTATTTTTTCATTTAAACTAGTCCTCCCAAATTTCACAAGGTGAATCTATTTGGAGGACCAGCCTAAGTGCGGAGAAACGCAATCTCAGATTCCTGTCAGCTGATGGATGTTTTTTGACTCCAGCAACTCTAAAAGACCTTGTACTAAAGGTTGGAGGATATGAAGTGCTTGTCAGTAAGTGTCAGTGATATAGAAGAAGCTTTATCAATGCAATCATGAATGGTTTTGAAGTATTCAAGAGGTGCTATGAAGTACTAAAGCAGTTTTTAAAAGGGATCCAAGTTGAGTGACTTCTGAGTTCTTAATCTTGAGACCTTTAACACTACAATTAGCATCAATTGAATCAAAATTTTTCTTGCTCTCTTGAGGTATTCTTAAAGTCTGGTCCTTTCATTTTATCTGGGTGCTAGTTAACCCAGTTTGAGAATTCCCATGGTTCTTTGCTTCTGCTCTTGACCATTTAATTGCTCATTAGCACCCCTCTCTTTTTTGGTAAAGGACAGAAGAGATAAAATTCCAATTAGTTTGTTATGTTTCATGTTGGCACATTGGCTTAATTTTCTTTGTAGGAGACCAAAACCTTTGACTAACATAGGTTTGGGGTATTTTTCTTGATTATTACCCTTGACATTCATGTGTCTCATTTGTATAGACAGTATCCAGTTAACCATACATAGCTATTGAAGTGGATTAGTTATATCCATTATTTTCGTTTCAGGTATCTTCATTATCCAAGTGATCCAAACAATATTTATAGGTTCAACTTGGCTTGAATTATATTTTGTCCTGTAATGTGTAGAAAGGTTTAAGGGTGTGGTTTGATCTGAGCTTTTTCCTTTATAATTTTCCATTTTAAAATCTTTATCTCATTATAATCTTATTCCTTTTATACTCCATTCATTCTTAACTTCATTGATACAATTAGACACAAACTATTAGACTTTCAATAACATTTTCACATTCCATTATCAATGTGGAATAATGGAAGCCACATGGAAACTTGGTTATCTGTTGCGTTCATCCATTCATTAGCTCCGTAACCTTGAGTGTCACCTCTGGGTCTCACTTTGGGGCTATTTCCTGGTCTGTAAATGAAGATATAATACTTGTAATACCTATTTCGACAAGGTTGTTGTGAGGAAAGCAGCATATAATACAAGTTATTTATTTACAACTGACAGAAATTGCACCATTGTCTTCTTTGTGATTTCTAGCTATTGAAGCAGCTTTGAAATAAAGCCAATGTGATTGATCACTTTGGACTCTGCCTACAGGTGCTATCTGTGATAAAAGAGAATTTTTTGAATTTTGTATACATGAACTTTTCTAAAATTCTCAGAGCAAATGTAAATTTAGTTGGATTTGTGTTACAATTGTATTTCTTTTCATTCTCAATCACTTATTGAAAGATATGTAAATTACTGTGTACACCATCAAAAGGTGATACAGTAATTACGTTATCTAGTCTGGCAGGTCAAAGGAAGTAGGTAAATTATTTTAGTTGCCCCACCTTGGCATTTTGTGCATACAGAGGTTCTATTATTACCTTTTAGACTATTTGAATTGAACTGGAGGGAAAGAGTATCTTCTACACATAGCTTGTTCTAAATTTTTTTTTTAAGGATACTTAAGAATTCTTCCAAGAATCTACTAGTCTGGGACTGATTTCCAGGATTGGTACTCATATGTCCTGTATTAGAAACAAGTGAAGTTCAGTAGCATCTTAATTTTCATTCATGTGGCCTATAACTTAATTTTGGGTAACATTCAGCCTAAGAATGGAATTTTTCTGTTACATCTTTGAAAGTGTTTTTATTTTTATGTTTTATTTTATAGTCACTAGTGACTACCTACTAAAGTGACTTCTCCCATCACATTTTACTTTCAGATCCTTAAACAATTATTTAAAATTTTGTCACTAATAATACCCTTGACCTATCTCTATCTCTCCCAGCCTTAAGATGGTTAAGTTTTAGAGTAAACTTAAAATAGGCCAGTGTTTTGCATCAGTATGAGACATTATCTCCCCCAGCTGGGGGCAGGAAAGTAAGGGCAGAGGTTTGAGCAGGGGCCTAGCCTAGAGAAGCTGGTTATGTTTCCATTCTCTTTTAGCCAACATGGCACAATTGTTGGTTAAAAGTGTTAGGAAATAACCATAAAATCAGCCCATATTCATCAAACATGAAATGTGCTTAGTAAATCCTTGATCGATTCAGATCAAGGCATTGTCTTGGGGTGGTCCCCCAAGTCTAGGTTTGTATAATTTTGTTTTGAATTTACACAATGTTTATCTGCATGTATGTTGTACCCCAGTAAATAAGGTCCTTGAGGTGAGGGAGTCGTTTCATTTTTCCTTTGTATTCTCAGGACTAACTTCTTGCATTACATATGTAGCAGGTTCTTGGAGGGTACCTGGTCCCTATAGGGTGAATACATATTTTGTGAACTTCTAAAGTAGAAGCATATGTGGATGAAAAATATGGACTGATTAGGAGTGGAGGTCATCTTCATGGTACAGATAATTGGTGATTAGGCTATAATTAGTCATGCTGATTTTCCCCTGGGTTAATATTGGTGTCTGAGAATATTTTTTAACCTAATGTTTCAGGAAGTACTGAATGTTCAGTTTGGGGTGTGTTGTGCCCACCAAAAAGCCCATAATTTTTCTCATTAATCATCAACAGTTAATTAAGTAACATTTATTGATACCTAGATAGGCATGATTATGTGACCAAGACTTACTAAATTCAGTTAGGGAAAAAGATCTGAATTCTGTCACTCCTAATTAGTATTCTTAGAAAAGTAATAAGATCAACGTCTCTCACAAAGAATAAAACAAAATGAAAAACCAAATACAATCCAAATTGTACAAACAAACCAGATACAATACAATTGGTGTGGTGGAAAGAGTACCTAATCTGGGGTCAAAAGTAGCCTCTGTTACTCACTATGAATTTGCATGTATTACTTAAACCTCAATTTCCTTTTCTCTAAAGTGAGGGGTTTGATCTAATTGATTCTCTAAAGTTCCTTCCAGATCTTAACCTTTTGATCCTCTTTATCCAGAGATCAGACCTTTAGGGGGTTGTTAATCACTTCAGTTTTGGAAGTCTTTTCTTAGTGCTGGGGTATCCTGATTGATGAATAACCACAAACTCCCATGGCTAGCCCCAGAAAAGATTATGTTTCATAACACAGCCAGTTGGCTACCCTAGCCTCTTCTTGCCTTATACTTCTTAGAAATAAAAACTCCTCCTACTGCCTTGGTTGGGGAACTAATCAAATCAATACTACCATTTGTTTTGGTTGGTTTTTTTTTTTCCCGTGGAAAGAGGCGATCAACTGTTGTATGGCTCCACTCACTATTTTTGTGCCTTCCCAAATCAAAACAACTCTCCCCTGAGCCATCTCTGTCCTAACTTGTGTTATCCTTGTTTTTATATTTGTATCCCCAGCATTTAGAACACTTGGTACGTAGTAAACACTTAATAAACGTTTCATTCATTCATATTGACAGGTTGGCATTTTTAATAGCTAGTTCATTTTAAAATATTAGGCAACCAAATACTAACAGGGAAAAAAAAAAACACTTCAAAAGATTTATGATTTCAGTGGTGTGGGTACTCTCAGAACACAACCCCATCATGCTTTAATAGACAATCTTCATGCGTTGCTATGGACAAGAAATGTAATTGCCTGGTGGCCAACCTTCTGTTAATGAGCATTGCTAAATTTAGCCAGGCTGTTTCTCTGACCATCTGTCCACCAGGTCTTTCCAGCTTGGTGGGATGTGCCACAGCTTCCCCTCCACTGACATAGTCAACAAAAACCAAGGATGAGGCATGAGAGGGATGATGAAAAAGAAACATTGGAGTAAAATTCATGTTAAGGGCTGGGATGGGGAATGGAGTCATTTTAAGTCACATAATGTATCCATAAAATAAATTTACAGACTATTATGAATTCTTTAATTGTTTTAAGGATGAAATAGTCACAGGGTTTTATCTTTTCAACTTTTTGACCATTTAGAGACTAAGAACTGAAAGGGACCTGAAATAGAATTTTTTACTTTATAGCAGATTTGTTGAAAGGTTTAAATAAGAGATAGTATCATGGCTTTTGTGGATTTCAGTTGATGTTTCCTATGATCTTGACTGTTGAATTATATCCATAAGCCGTTGTGAATTTGTGTTTGTGTTGGAATGTATGTGTGTCTGTGAGTATGTGTGTGTGATATGTGAATGTATGTGTGTATATGTGAAGGTATGTGAGTCTGCCTCCTGGCTTCACTATATATGTATGTAAGTAAGCACAGCTACAAAACAAATGATGATTTCATTTTGAATCTTCACCACTGTGGTGTATAGAGTTTAAATATATTTTGCTGATGGGAAAACTGAGGCTCAGAGAGTAATTGTTTGCCCAAAGTATGCAGCTAGTACATGACAGACCTGGACTTCTTCTGATTCCAAGTTCATGCTACCCTGTCATGTCAGGTTTGAGATAAGGAGTTAAGAAAGATCTGACAAAGTAAAATGTAAATAGTTATTATGTCTCCTTCAATAAAAATGCCCCTTCATTTATTTATATATGTATATAAAAGGTGAAACAATGGATAGAATCCTAGAATTGGTATTGGGATGACCCAACTTCAAGTCCTGCCTTTAGACGCTAGATGTGTGGTCTTAGGCAAGTCACTAACTTCTGTTTGCCTCAGTTTCTTCAACTGTGAAATGAGAATAATAACAGCACCTATATCCCTGGGGTCATTGTGAAGATAAAAGTGAGATAATATACTGTGCTTTGCAAACGATAAAATGCTACATAAGTACTAGCTATTATTATTGTCATTCTTATTTTTCCATATGATTAAGTTTACTTTCTTAAAGTATTGTTTCAATTTGTACATTTTTAAAAAGAAAATAGTATTCTGGAATTATTACAAATACTTTAAATTATTAAATTAAATACTTTAAATTATTAAGGGGGAAAAGGATGAATTTTTTCCTTTTTACAATTATGGGATATTTTAGGTGAAGGACCTCTTTTTTTTTCTTTTTGACTTTTCAAATAAAGATATTCTTAAATAATATTCTATGGTAGTTCAATTCTTTAGTTATCTGGGATGATCCTTGGAAGCACTTCTCAGTGCCAGAAATTTCTTCCTAACCCTTACCCTTTAGAAAAATGGGATTATGAGGAAGCAGATAGCCACTCCTTGAGAAAACAATATCCTGAAACTCCCTTGTAATCTTTTCTCCTTACAATGGATGGATTAGGCTTCTAAGCTCTGCCCAGTGTTCTCATTTTTATATTAAAGTGTGATGTCTTCTGTTTTCTGACTCCGTTGAAATGCTTCAGTTATCACCAAGAGATTACAGTTGAATGGTGATCGTCCTGTTTCTATTTCCAAATTGTGACAAAGGTTTACTTTTTAAAGCAAAGCAAAAACCTGAAGTTCTAATTCTGGCTAAGCCTAATTCCCTACTACTATCGTTTTCAATTGTGTCTGATATGTAAATATGATATCTCAATTCCATTTTGCAATTTAGTGGATAACCTTCCCTTGTTCTCTGCAGAAATGTGAAACTACAATAATCCCGAATGGGAAGATATTAGGGAATCCATTTGTACAGTCAAGTGCCTACTGTGTGCTAGGTAATAGACTACAAATAGAAATTAAAGGGATTCTTTTATTTCCCTCATCTTTCTCCAAGTTTACAATTTCATTTTTAACTGCTGATGCAACTAGGGAGAGATGCTAGAAAGGCATACCCTCTTAATTCTTTCTGTTCTAAGTAACTAGGTGATTGTGACTGAGGTGAAAGCCCCTAAATAAATAAATTTTTTCCTTCTGTTTCCCTCATGGGAGGAACTGTGGCCTTTTTATGGACCTAGAAATGGAACTTTTCGCCTAGTAAGTACACCAGTTACCAATAACCTGGATGGTTTCCCTTCTGCTGAGTCCATAAATCAAATCATAAAATCTAGTGAGATTGCTTACATATAAGATACTGTATTGGATGCTAGAGGAGATTACCAAACATTAAATATCCAAGCATCCTCCTGAGTTCTGGGGATACAAAAAAAAAAAAAAAAAGGATAAAAAAAGTCATTCCTGTTGCTCAAGGAACATACATTCTAATGAGGAAGACAATATACACGTAACTATGTTCATATAAAATATATACAGCCTAAATAAATATAAGATAACCTGAGGAGGATTGTAGTTAAGAAGAGAAGAGAAAACCAGGAAAAATTTCCTATAGATGGTAAGATTGGAGCTAAGTCTTGAATGAATTTAGAAAGTCATGAGGGAGAGGGTAGAAAAAAAAGAGAACATTCCAGGCATGGGGTACAGCCAGTGCAAAGGCATGTAGTTTGGAAATGAAGAACTGTGGGCAAGGACATACAAGTAGGTCAGGGAAATTGGATTATAATAGAATAATGGAATAAAATGAAAGACTGGACGTATAAGAAGGACACACAGGTTGTAACTTTAATTGCCAGAGGATTTTATTTGCAATCCTGCAGGGCAGAGTCACTGCAATTAATTGAGTAGTTAGCTCTGGGCTGTAGGAAAATCAATTTGTCAGCTGGGTGAAGGGGAATGGATTGGAGGGAGATCTTATGTGAACATGGGTCAAAGAAGACTTTACCAAAATTGGATCTGAGATGGATATTACAAGAAGAAAAGAATTGGAATAGGCATTCCATGAACAAAATAAATAAAGTCCAGGCATATTTTCGGGGCAGTTTGGACAGTTAGGGTGGTGATGTGATTGAAAGTTGTTTGGTGTCAGATTGTGGAAGGCTTAGAAGCATTATCCCAGAACCAATGGTAAGTCATTGGCTTTTTCTTTTGTTATCTAGGAGATGTTCTTTAGGAAGATTAAAGTTGGAGTTAGTCAAGAATGACCAGAACAGAGTTCTTAATCTAGATTTCAAGGGATCCATGAATTTGGATGGAAAAAAATAGTTGCATCTTTTCCACTGACCTCTAACTAGAATTCAACATTTCTTTCAGTTATGAATGAGGGCAACAAAAATTATTCTGAAAAGGGATCCATAGGCTTCACCAGACTGCAAAAAGGGTCCATGACACCAGTAGGGTAGGAGCCTCTAGACTAGAAGAAGCAAGAAGGCTGTCATCATGAGGCGTAAAGTGTGCAGTTAATTGTGGTACAAGAAGATCCTTTTCTAAATTCAATTCAGTTTGCCTCTACTTTCTTATTTCTTAATTTTATTCTTCTGAATTTAGAAAAAAAAAACACTTCAATATACAAAGTAGAACAGAGAATGAGGTTGATATGTGAAAACACGAACCTATTATCAACTTGTTTTCAAAAAGCATGTTTAATATATTACTTTGAAAAGTATTCTCATCTCTTCAATTCTGAACTCTCTGTTCTGAATGTGCATTTAAAAAAACCCCTCAATAGCTTCACTTTCTTTATTTTCTTTTTGACAACACTATCACTTCTCTCTCTTTCCCCACTCCTAATTACTACCCCTACAAAAAAATTCATAATCTTTGTAACAAAGTCAAATGTCCAAACATTTCATTATACATGTTGTGTCCATCACCCTGCCTGGAGGCAGAAATGGTTACAACGGTTGATTATTGGCCCTCTGACCAATGCAAAGAGTAGCCAGGACTCCAGAGTTCTTGGGCTTTCAGTTACTTTTCTTTACAATGTTATTACTATCCAATAAGTCTTTCTGGTTCTCTTTACTTCGCTGTGGGTCAGTTTATACAAGTCTTTCCAGGTTTCTCTGAAACCATTCCTTTAGTTATTTCTTTTATTATTATTATTTATTTGTTTTAATTTTCCACAATCACTTCCATAGATATTAGATTTTTCTCCCCTTCCCCCTGCCTCCCTCCCTTCTTCCCTCACTCCCCGAGACGGCATGCAATCTAATATGGATTCTACACATACATTCTTACTAAATACATTTTCGCCTTGGTTATGTTGCATGAAAAAATTAAAATGAATGAGAGAAACCATGAGAAAAAACCAAAACAAAACACAAGAAAAAAATAGTGGAAAATAATCCATTATACTTATGTACTATAATGTATTCAGCCATTCTAGAAGATCTTTTTTTTAACCTTCCCATTAGTGGTCAGAACAATTTTCCTCAACTCCCTTGGTTCTTGGGAAGCAGAAACTGTCGTGTCTGATCTCTCTCTTTCTGTTTCTCATCAACTGATCCATTTAACTACTTGAACCCAAAGTCACAGTGTTCCTGAACTCTGTCAGCAGGTATTCTGTTTTCTGGCCACATAATATCTTATTTAGCTTTTAAGATTATAAAAGTTATAGAAAATGTAGACTCTAGCTTCCTTTATCTCTAAGCCTTGTAGAGGAGCATGAAGTAGTGGGAAAAGCTAGATTTGAAATCAAAAGACTCGATTTTAAATCATTCCTTTCTTTGTTGCCTCTTTGTGCCTCAGTTTCTTTATCTGTAAAGTGAGGGTTTGTACTAGGTGATCTCTCAGCTTATAAAATAAAACCCCTGTTACAAATCCCTTCTTTAACATCCTATGATCAGAATCAGTTTCTGTCTCACAGATCCTCACTAGTCTCCATGTTCTTTCAAAACTCTTTCTAGGTAACTAAATCCTTGATTCAGGTAAGTCAACTAGCCAGTCAGTCAAGTTCCTTCTTCTGGCCATTGTTACTTTAGCAAATATCACCATAATCTTGAACATTTCTTTTCTTCACCCATAGGATCACTTTGCTGCTTCAGGTATTGACCCACACTAGTTGTCCACGTGCTCAACCCTCACATCTGAGTTACTTCAAAAATATAGGGCAGAGAAGCTGGACCAAATGTGAGGCTAAGTCTGTTTGGAACAAGATTCTCTTTCTGAAGTTCCATGATAAGGGCATCCTTCCTGCTAAAGTTTTTTTGACATCTTTTTTTTTTCCACCTGGGGCAAAGAGTTGGGTGATTCTTTCATTTCAAAGATGTTTCCTTCTGATAAGTAGTGTTTAAATGAAAGATTTAAATATCATTCCTCTTTGATTTTTCCTGCCTGATTTTCTTCTGCAGTTATGACTTTCAGTTGTTTGCACACTACTCTCTGGTCTCCTTGAAAACTACTTTTTTAATTGATTTGAGCTAGCTTAGTCTCTGATATCTGCCAACATGGTCAATATTTCCCTAATGTTGATGACCTTATTACATCTCTTTAGTGTGCCTTAAAAGTACTTCTTTCTACAGTTTGTGTATAGAAGAGACTGGATGAAAATAGTTTATTCTACCTGGTAGCCATTGCCTTTTAGATTGCCAGCAATTTTGATTCTTTAGAAATCTATGCTTTATAACGATATCACCTCATTGATATACTAGTTTAAAAGATGGTTTTTTTTCTTTTCAGGAAGCAAATTGTAATTGCCGAAAAAGCTATGAAGTTTTCCAAATGTAGTCTAACCTCTCTATGATTTAATTCTGGGCTCAGTTCATTGCACATCTATAAGCCCTGTCCAAGATAGGTGCACTGATTGATTAATTCAATGGGCTAGCCACACTGGCCCACACTGGCCTTCCATCTATGTACCATGGTCTAGATAATTGTCGCTCTTTATCTATTATGATTTCAACTCCCCATTCCCCAAGGATTGTTAGCTCTAACTCCTTAAAATAATCTAAGATATGGCAGAATGAGCACGTCTTCAATAAAAAAGAGACACTAAAGGATTCACTCTTCCATTTGGACTATGCACAGGACCTCTTCCGTTTGTCTCATTTTTTTTTTTACCTCTGTTTATATTGATAATTAGAGGATTTTTGTACATTAAATTGAAAGATCAAATATACAAAGAAGAAAACAATGCTGGATGTGACACAGTGTTGACATGAGGGATCGATCACTTTGTAAAGGAAATCTTAAGGGGAAAGATATTAAGCAGTTAGAAAAAATTATGGGCATTTTCATTGCCTCCTTTTATTATAGAGATAGTACTGATCCATATGCTTAATTTTTCATATGCATAAAAATCTTTAATCTTCATATGCATGATTTCTTTGAAAATACAAGAAAGGCAGTATATATTAAGGTACATTTTTAGTGAACTCCTTGATAGATAGATCTTATTTGTTTGCTAACAATTTAAGATTCCCTGATACAGATAATTTTGGACAAAGGTCCTTGCAAAGCATTAGGTATGATTTCCATACTAAAGGACTTTATCATGAAATACTTAAAAATACAAATTAGAGGACTAGTAGAAAATAAGATTTTAATCCATAAATAGTAACAGGAAACTGTTAAAGCTCAATCTCTTTTTTTAGACTGTTTCTTTAAGAGGTTAGAAATGGTACCATTTAATCTGTATGATCAACCTCAAATTTGAAAATGGAAAAATATTAGTTTTATTGTCCTTCCTAACTATTCCTTCTAAATTCAGAGTAAATGGCTTCCTTTTTTGTAAAAAAAAGTTTTTAAATTATATTTTTAAATTAATTAAATCTGCCTTTTCTCCCTCCCCTTTGAGAAAGCAAGAAAAATAAATCCCCTGTTACAAATATGTATAGTTAAATAAAAGAAATTCCTTGTCCAAAATATATACATGCCCAATATGTACTCTGAGAACTTCATCTCTCTTTCAAGAGGTGAATAGAATGTTTTGTCATGAATTCTCAGATATTTTGGTTGGTTGTTGTGTTGATCAGTTTTTAAATCTTTTAAAGTTGTCATTAACTTTTTGAAGGCAATGGGGGTGAAGTGACTTGCACAGTTAGTATCTGAGGCCCCAGATGAACTCAGTTCCTCCTGGCTCCAGGGCTGGTCCTCTATCCTCTATGCCACCTAGCTGCCCCTAAACTTTGTTTTTGTTTTTTAATAAATTGTTCTCCTGGTTCTACTCAATTCACAAGTCAATTCACAGGTTGAAACTATCCCCTTCACCATTTCTTGTTTTTCTTGAATTACTCTCAGTCATGTCCAACTCCATTTAGGGTTTTCTTGGCAACAGTCTTGGAATTCTTTGCTGTTTCCTTCTCCAGCTCATTTTACAGGAGGAATTGAGGCAAACAGGGTTAAGTGACTTACTTAGAGTCATACAACTACTAAGTGCCTGTGATCTGATTTAAACTCATGAAGTCTTTTCGACTCCACAGGCCCAGTACACTACCTATTGTGCCACCAATTGCCCATGCTGCCTCATTACCTCCACCTAATAGAGTCGCCATTTATTGAATAATAATAGCTTTCCTTCATGTATTCATTCATATACCACAGATTGTTTAGTCATTCCTTAATTGATAGGCATCCTCTCTCAATTTCCAATTTTTTGCCCACCACTAAATGAGCCGCTACAAATATTTTTGGTACACATAAGCTATCTTTGATCTCTTAGTTATAGACTTGGTAATGAACTGAGTTAAAGGATATGCACAGTTTCGTAACTTTTTAGGCCAGGTTCAAATTGTTTTCCAGTGTGACCACAGCATGCAACAGTACTTTAATGTACCTATCTTCCCATGGACCCTC
Source organism: Bettongia penicillata ogilbyi (assembly GCA_023548195.1). NCBI lineage: Eukaryota > Metazoa > Chordata > Mammalia > Diprotodontia > Potoroidae > Bettongia > Bettongia penicillata. The sequence goes on along the minus strand of JAJHZJ010000382.1, from coordinate 197,747 downwards.
CAAGGACTTATCAGTTCACTTTTTTGTCAGTTTTGTCAAGCTAAATGATTTGAAGTGATGCCTTGGAGTTTTAATTTGCATTTCTCTTATTAGCAATTTAAAGCATTTTTCATATGGTCGATTATAGCTTGGATTTCTTTTGAAAACTGCCTGCTTCGACCGTTTGTCAAATGGGGAAATTGATCTTACTGTTATACATTTGAATCAGTTCCCCATATATATTAGAAATGACATCTTTATCAAAGAACTTTGCAGCAAAGATCATTTTAATTTTAGCTGCACTGATTTTGTTTTCTTACTAACATTCTAATTTTATGTAATCAATATTGTCCATTTTACCTTCTGTGATCTTCTCTCTCTTGTTTGGGTATGAACTCTTCCCCTCTTCATAGATCTGACAGTTCATTTCTTCCCTGCTCCCCTAATTTATTAATGATGTCATCCCTTTTGTCTAAGTCTTGTACTCATTTTGAAATTATCAAGATAATTAATTGAAATCTTTTTTCTCTAGTTTCTGTCAGACTGCTTTCACAAATTACTAATAGCTATGGTAAACCATTGGATTTTATTACATCAGTTCATAGTTTTGGTTTTACATTTTTTTGAAGAGTTTCAAAGTTTAACCCTACATAGCTTTTTTAAAAAATATTTTAATTTGATGGGTAAAGTTCCTTTGTGTATATTTGATTATTTTGGAATTATTTTAAATATGTTAATATTTTATATAACTTACTTTCAATCCTATTAATGTAAGAGTATCATATTTTGTCCTTGTTTTATTGTCCTTAGAATGATCACACTATGACCGTTCAGTGAAAATGTAGAAGTTTTATGTTTGGCATTAATTTATGAAGCACTTAATTTGTAACACTACAAAGAATTTTATGTCCTGGATACAGAAGTAAATAATATCCTTGTCATAGACAAAGAAGACCAACAATTTTATCTGAATTTGCAATAAAGTGTGGCCTGAGATTTCAAGCCATTTGTGGAGCTGTGCCTGATAAACAATCTCTCCATGATGGAGAGGAATGCAAAGAATGCTTAAGTGTTCATGGAAGTAGGTCATAGTTTAAAGTATTGCTTTTGTGGAAGAAAGTTTCTCAAGATATTCCTATGATTCCTGAAGCTGCTTATTATCTCTCACCTAGGATGCTAGATTATTAAGTTAATTAGGGTTGTTGAATTAACTTTTCTTAAGGTTCTGGGTATGTTTGACTAATAATTTTTAAACAGATCCTCAAGAGAATTGTAGATTCTGTCCTCCCCCCATTTTAGTAAACAGAATGCATTCTTCTTAGTGTGCAAATTATTTTAAATTGTTTTAAAATGAGCATATATTATTTCCAATGGATTGGACATGGTCATAACAGAAAAGTGATAGGTCTTATAAAGTTTTTAAAAATCTAAGGGATAACTATCTTATTCATGTATTTAATTCACTAATTATTTACGATGTCTTCACATTTATTTCTTTATATCAAATTAGAAAAACAGCTTGAGCTTGCAATAACTGTTTTGAAATATGAGAATTTCCCAAGTGGTACAATAATGTTATTAAAATAATGATGTAAAATACTTATTTAGTGTCCATTTTTGAAGCTCAGTTCACCCTAAATTGTATATAAATAGGCAGTAAAATTGCCATGTCTTGTGTACAGTAAATGTGGAACAGAGAAGTGAGGAACTTATTCAAATGATTGGGGAGGGGGGGATCCTGCTTTGGAATGAAATTTCTAAGTAGTTGAAGGAAAAAGTATTTTCATTGCTTAAATAATTCAGACAATTGCTTCACATATATACTTGTTGGTATCTGGAGACCCAGCCAGAGTTCTTTCTAGCACTTCATTATTTCAGCTTAGAGCTAAACATCCCAGCACAAACCCATGTTGTGCCTCGAAAATTTTCATTTAACCATATTTTCTGGAGCTCAGGACAATTGATGCATTGTGGAGTTAAATGCTGTCAATGAGCCGGTTCCCTCCAATACTTTCCAGATCTCTCAAGGAATACTAGTAGTATTGTCACTATATGTGAACTCTCCGGAAGATCAGGGGAAGGGCAGAAAGGGCTTTCTTGAATTGAGTTGTACATTCTTCCTTAGACCAATAGCAGTCAAAGGGAAATGTCATCCATTCGTTACTTTTTATGGTCACAAAATAGGAAAAATCCCCACAGCTCATGATTCCTCTGCAGTGACCTGACCGGCTGGCTTCTTTCACTACTGGATAAAGACATGGAGAGAAAGAATGATTTCTCTCCTAAAGTCAGATCTCTGAATCTGATTACTAGACAAGCTAAGACTGTTCTGTGTTAGGGAGTAAAAGGAGCTTTCATAGCAGGTTGCCTTTACTTTGTTAACACACAAATCTAATATAATTGGGGAGGGCTAGTAATCTGTAAAAGATCCAGAGGCACCAAGTTCTATCAAGTAAAACGTATTTGGAAATGAATATTTAACTTGATGATATATGTCTTAATTTCTGGTTCTTAGCAAATATTCATGGCTGATACTTTTTAGCTTATGAACAATTTCTACAGCATAATAATTCCAAAAATTACTCTTAGTTACAAAATCTTGAAAATAGTCATAGGCCAATGATTTAGGTTATTAGAGGCAACTAGGTGCCTCAGTGAATAGAGAATTGGGTCTAGGGGCAGGTCTTCCTGAGTTAAAACCTATAGACCCAAATGCATGCTAGCCATGTGATCCTAGGCAAGTCACTTGACTGTTTGCCTCAGTTTCCTCATCTGTAAAATGGGGAGAGGGATTATAATGTCACACATGTCTCAAGGTTGTTGTGAGGAAGAAATGAGATATTGTAAAGTGCTTTACAAACTTGAAAATGTTATATAAGTGCTAACTTTTATTATTAAATAGGAAGGCAAACTGTTTTGCAAAAGTGGAAATTAGAATTTGTGTGTATGTGTATGTGTGTGCGTGTGTGTGTATGTTTTCAAGACTGTTACAACTATATATCAATGACTCCAACTCCTGAGGTATAAAAATGTATTAAAAATCTCTAGTGTTCAATCGCTCAGAAAAACTCATGGATGATAGTAGCCCTAGATAGTTAGAACAACATCTAAGTTTCCTTTGTGCATGGCATTAGGGTAGGTATACAGACTTTTTTAAAAAAAATTTTAAAAAAACAACCTGAGAAATGACTCTTTATTCAACAAACATTAAAGTGTTGTACATGTTAGTATTGTGCTAGATCAGGGAGTCCAAGTTTAGAAAGTTGCCAAGAACACTATGGTTTTTTTCTCAGGGACAAACAGTATGTATTGAGTCAGCACATGAACTTAGGTTTTCCTGGCTTCAAGGCCAGCTCTTTGTCCACTGCACTCCAGTCCACTCTACTAGTGACCTCCTTATAATTATGTGTGTGTGTGTGTATACCTAAACATACATACAGGCCACGTGTGAGATGGGTGTAGAATGGAAGATGGTCTTGGTTTTGGTATATCAAAGTACATAGCACTTCTGAGTTCTAAGTTCTGTCTTCCACTTCTACTTCCTTTATATCCTATGCCTTATTGGTGCAACTGAATGGAGTAAATATTCAGTAAGAATCAATGGTATTTTTAATATGTATTTTTATTTTGTTAAATGTTTCCCAATTACATCAAAATTGTTTTTAACATTTTAACATTCATTTTTAAAAAATTTTAAGTTCTGCCATCAAATTTGGCTTACACACTCAATTGGGTATGGAAATCTATCTTACCCTGTAGGAAAGTAGGGGGGAAGGGGAGAAGAGAAGGAGGGGATGATAGAAGGAGGGCAGATTGGGGGAGGAGGTAGTCAGAAAAAAAACGCTTTTGGGGAGGGACAGGGTCAAAGGAGAGAATAGAATAAATAGGGAAGTAGCATAAGATGGAAATATAGTTAGTCTTTCACAACATGACTTTTATGGATGTGTTTTGCATAACTACACATGAATAACCTATATTGAATTGCTTGCCTTCTCGGTGAGGGTGGGTAGGGAGGGAAGAAGGGAGAGAATTTGGAACTCAAAGTTTTAAAAACAAATGTTAAAAATTGTTTTTACATGCAACTGGGAAATAAAATACAGGCAATGGGGTGTAGAAATCTATCTTGCCCTAAAGGAAAATATAAGGGAAGGGGATAACAGAAGGGGGTGGTATTGATAGAAGGGAGGGCAGATTTGGGGAAGGGGTAATTAGAATGCATGCTGTCTTGGGAAATTTGAAACTCAAAATCTTGTGGAAGTGAACATTGAAAACTAAAAATAAATTAATAACAAAAAGAATTTAAGTTCCAAATTCTCTTCCTTTCTCCCACCATTCACCATGACTTGAGAAGGCAAGTATTACGTCAATAGTATTTTTTTATATGTTCAATAAGGATAGGTGCAAGGTAAAGAAAGATGGTAGGGAAAACTGCCTCAAGAATCCATTGGGAATTTTTTAGGTCCTTGCATTGCAATGAAATACTCAATCTACCAGAAAAAATCCTCACACACTGTGGTTGTTGCTGTGTAGAAAGTTCTTTTGATTCTGCTCCTTTCATTCAGCATCAGTTCATATAAGTCTTTCCAGGCCTCTCTGAAGTCTTCCTGTTTACCATTTTTTATAGGACAATAGTATTACATTATATTTATATAGCATAATTTATTCAGCCATTCCCCAATTGATGGGCATCTCCTTGATTGCCAGCTTTTGGCCACCATAAAGAGAGCTGCTATAAATGTTTTTGTACATGTGGGACCCTTTCCCATTTTGATGATCTCTTGGGGATACAGTCCTAGAAGTGATATTGCTGGGTCAAAGGGTTTACACATTTTTGTAGCCCTTTGAGTATAGTTCCAAATTGCTCTCCAGAATGGTTGGATCAGCTCACAGCTCCACCAACAATGAATTAGTGTTAGCCAATCTGATAGGTGTGATGTGGTACCTCAGAGTTGTTTTGATTTGCACCTCTCTACTCAATAGTGATTTAGAGCATTTTTTCACATGACTATAGATAGCTTTAGTTTCTTCCTCTGAAAACTGCCTGTTCATATCCTTTGACTATTTATCAACTGAGGAATGTTTTTCTTGCTTCTTAATGCTCTTAAAAGAATGGTAGCCTTATCTACCTCAAAACCTAAATGTCCACATTTATTTCTTAGATAGTAGGTTTCACCTAGCTTGGGAAAATGTGTATTTTACACTTTAGAAAATGTGTATTTGTGGCTTGAAATCTTTTCTTGATCTCAGTTTATATAAATGCATAATTTATACAGTTTATAAATGCAATTTTTATCAATAAATCAATTTATATAAAATGCACAGCTGCTAATTCTGGAAGTTATATTTTATTTTTATTTGTGTCTTTTTGTTTTCACATATTCTTCATTTCCCAAAATATTCTTTGCTCGCACAGAGAGCCATTACTTAACACAACAAATCGTGATGAAGGAGAAGTAGCAGAACTAACCAGCAAATTTTAAAAGAGTTCAATGGTATACAAATGCAGCATTCCATACCCATAGTCCCACACTTCTGCAAAGGAGGGAGAGAGGAACATTTTTATGTCTTCTTCCAAGCCAAGCTTGATCATTGCAATTATGTTTGCTTTCAATTTTTTCCTTTCCATTTACATTGTTGTAGTCATTGTGTGTATATTGTTTCCTTCGTTCTTCTTACTTTACTTTTGCTTCATTTCATACTCCTTCCCATGATCCTCTGCAGTCTTCACATTCATTGTTTTATATATAGTTTGTTTAGCCATTTCCCTATCTATGATATTTCCTGTCCTTTTCAGTTCTTTTCCTGCTATAAATATTTTTATTGAGAGCAACTTGGCTCAAGGTTGGGCTTTTTTTCAAGGTTTTTCATTTTAAACAAAATAATATAATAATAGCAATAGCTATGATGAGACCCTTAAAATCTTTTTATTAGAGTTACAATTAGGTGTTTTTTTTCCTAGAATAATGGACGTAGGCTTGAGAGAGATCTTCAAGTAGCTCTAGTTTTTATTTTTTGAAAAAATTTAGATTGATTTCCTAACTTCATTGTAATTTTTAAACAATGTACAAAGACACAACTTCCCCTCTTTTGCTAAAGTTGCTCCATTTCCTTGTCTCAGTGAGTATAGAAAACCACTAGCCACCACTCTTTATACTAGGCTTTTTTTTTTATTATTTTAAAAGAACCAAGTTGTGAACTTATGCCAACTTGGTACTTATCTGAAACATTTTTTTCCCCTTCTATTCAGGTTTTACCCACTGACTTTATTCAGGGAAGTTTTCATGTGAATCAGGACATGGTTTTGAAGCTACATGGCTGTGATATCAAGTATTAAATGAAGTCATCAACATTTTAGAAGCTTTTTCTGAAAAGTTTCTAGGATTCTTACTCATTGAAAAATTCTTTGGGTTAATGTATAAATTTTAATTTGCAGAAAATTATAAAGAAACACTTGCTTATTTGTTGCCTGGGGTTGATGATATTTGTCATCAGGGAGCAGGTAGGGTTGGGATTCTAAGATGATAACTTGGAGAAACAGTCTGAGGATACCACGAGGCAGAATGGTACCTTGGAAAGAATCATGGATTTAGAGAAATGACCTGATTCTGCCATTCATTATCTGTGTCACTGCTATCAGTTACTGTATCTCTCAAATGAAGAGGTTGGAGGAAAAGATAATTTTTAGCTCCAAACCTGCAATCCTATGTGACAGAGCTAAGGAGAAATAAGGGGCAAGTAAAATATGAAAGAGATTGGACAGGACCTTTTGACAGGTAGGTAGAGGAGCTGCAGTGTGTCCTTAAAAAAATTATTCTGAATTTAATGAACACCCCACACCCCCAAAACAAAAGAATATTTCCATATATAAAGTTGAACAGAAAAAGATGGTACTATAAGTGGTTCTTGAAGGACATTTATCTATCATGAAGAAAATGATGATTTATGATCATTAATCTACCTCAAGGAAGGCCCAATATATTCCAAAAGAGTGTTTAAAGGAATTTTTTGATATCTGGAATGTCCCACCTCTATAGGTAGGGGGAGGTCCAAATGGCTTCTCCTGTGTTCAAAATGGGGTATTAGGTTAGAACATGCTAATTGAAATCTAGAGGTATAATTCTTTTTGGTGGGATTCAGGATTAACAGTTACTCTCAGTTTTATGTCAGTTTTGCTCCACCTTTCTCCAAACTTTAAAGACAATTACAGATGTCTAGCAAACATTTATCAACACAAGAAAGTTGAAAAAAAAATAACAACAGTAAGATGTCCTGAAGGCCAATTCTATCTTGTCCTTCTGTCCCCCATACCTGGAATGTACATCATCCTTCCCTCTTATTTTTAGAATCTCTATGGTTCCTTCAAGTAAAAGCAAAATAGTTCCCTCACTACATAGTGCTTTCTCGTTAGTGCTCTCTCCCCCAAATTTTGTTGTTCTTTTTCGGTCATTTTAGTTGTGTCTGAGTCTTCAGCACCCCATTTTTTTTCTTTTTTTTTTCCTTCTTTTTAGTTTTCTTGGCAAAGGTACTAGAGTGGTTTGCCATTTCTTTTTGTAGCTCATTTTATAAATGAGGAACTGAAGCAAGCAAAATTAAGTGACTTGCCCAGGGTCACACAGCTGGAAGTATCTAAGGCCTCATTTGAGAGGCATGAAGATGAGTCTTCCAGATTCCACTGTGCCTCCTAGCTGCCTCTCTCCAAATTACTTTGCATTTATTTGTCTATATCCTGTTGTCCTATTCTTGTAAGCCCCTTGCCTAGGGCTATTCTCCATCTTTATCTCTTGCCTCAGTGCCTAGCATTTAGCTGAGTAAATGCTCATTTAATTGAATAAGCTACTGAAAAATAAGTTATATATCACTTCAGACATTAATGAGACTACTATGTGAAATGTGCTTTACGTAAATTATCATTTGATTCCTGCAACTCTATAGAATAATAGGAGTACTAGCTAAATTGCTTTTTTCTTCAGCATTTTTTTGGGTCTCCTTTACCAAGGTATTGACCTGTTTCATGCTTTTCTTGCATCTCTCTCATTTCTCTTCCCAGTTTTTCCTCCACCTGTCTAACTTGATTTTCAAAATCCTTTTTGAGCTCTTCCATGGCCTGAGCCCACCGGACATCCACCTGGGATGTCTGGGATACAGAGGCCCCGACCTCCACGTCTTTCCCTGATGGTAAGAATATTTCCTCGTCATCAGAATTGAAAGGCGGGAACATCTGTACCCCCTCAAAGTAGCTCTCTATAGTCTCATTTTTCTTCCCTTTTCTGGGTATTTTCCCAGCCAGTTACTTGACTTCTGAGATTCCTGTCCACCCCCGCCTAGATCTGCCCAGCTAGTGCTTGGGGTCTGAGATTCAAATGGGCTTTCTGTGGCAGGCGCAGCTGCTATTCAATGTGAGTTTAAGTTCTGGGGCTCAGGTGGGGGCAGGGCTGCCTCCCAGGCTCAGTTCCCTCAGGGGCTTTATGCAGAGATCCTTGGTAATGGCCCTGAACTTCTGCCTGCTGGTCCGGGAGTCCCGGAGGCTACCGCTGCTGCCTCCGCCTCTGCCTCCCAAAGGGGCCTGAGTCATGGAGACATCCTGCTCCCCTCTCAGCCAGCCCAGACGTCTCTCTCACTGACCTGTAGCGTCTGTGGGCGGAGGGACCTTCCCGGCCACTGGAGATTCCATCCCTGAAGCCTGCTTGGATCTGCTCCTCTGGGGCTGCGGCCAGGGCAGCACAGGGGTGGGCTCTGCTTTCCGGGGCGTGACGGACCCTGGGGATGGCTCTCCAGGGCTCTCTGGAACGGAAATCTCTTCCACTGTGTTTCTGCACGCCTTGCAGTGATCCAGAATTTGTGGGGAGTTCTTCTTGCAGGAAATATATGGGCTGTGGGTTCGGAGCTAGCATACGTGAGTCTTTCTACTCCGCCATCTTGGCTCCACCCTTAAATTGCTTTTTAATGTTATCTTAACCTTGATCAGTTAGAAACAGATGTGTATATATAATAAATGTTTTGTACCTATTATTGAACGTGCTTGTTATGATTTTATTTCTTTCCCTTGGGTTATCATTGGAATCTGGCTGTTCCTTTAAGATATATATATTCTCAAACATAAAATGCAAGAAGTGAAGCTTCTTCAAGTTCAAACATCAAGAAGAGAGGGTCACAGTTCCAATAAAAGAAGTGAATTAAACTAACTTCAACCTGATAGATTTAGAATATGGGCTCAAGGAAAACAAATAAATGAGCATGTTGTTGCACAGTAAAATTTAAAAATGTGTTGAGTATAAATCAGAAGAATTAACTGACTTTTCCATGAAAGGAGATTTTAGTTTTGGTCATTGTGATAAATAGATCCACAAGAGAGAATTTTCCCCACATTCACACTGACCGATGATAAACTCTCCAGGGAATGAATTGTTCTAGTTTCTCATTTGAACCCCAAAGCCTAACATTTTAGTCTGGAAGTTAGTTTTAGTCCTTTATAGAGGCAGAAACAGGCACTTCAGAGTAAATGTATACCCAGGGGAAAAGAATGGGGAAAGACAGAGGTAAGGTTTATTCATAGCAGAAAGTATTGATGTCTTTTAAAAAAATGAAAAGATATTGCAAAAAGGCTTATGGGACTGAGTTGGAAGAGACTTTAGAAAATCAGATTAGAAAAAAAAACATAAATTGTAACTTTATGTAGATTTAAGCCTGCCTTCCTTCTCCCCTTTCTTCCCTCCCTTCTTTCCTTGGTTCCCTTCCCCTTTCCTTTCCTTGATTCCCTTTTTGTTTAAGTACTATATCACTCTCAGCTATATATATCTCCACTTGAATGTCCCGTAAGAAAGTATGTTCTTCCATCCCACCTTATGTACCTGGATAAATTCAGTTGATTTTCGTTTATTACCTTCTATCCTGTTTCTCTGTTTTGACCCTAACTTGCCCCTAGATACTTTTAACTTTTATTTATTTATTTCTAGCTTACACCATTCAGTTCCACGAGCTTTTGAGTTTTAAATTTTCTCTTCCTCCCTCCCTTGTCCCCTCATCAAGACAACATGCAGTCTGATATAGGTTCTACATATATACATATTAAACATTTTCACATTAGTCATGTTGTAAAGAAGAATTATAACCAATGGAATGAACCATGAGAAAGAAGAAACAAAACAAAACAAAAAAAGAGAAAGAGCAAGTAGAATGCTTGAATATGCATTCACACTCTATAATTCTTTCTCTGGATGTGGACAGCATTTTCCATCATGAGTCTTTTGGAGTTGTCTTAGAACCTTACATTGCTGAGAAGAGTCAGGTCTATCAAAGTTAGTCATCACACAATGTGGCTGTAACTGTACAATGTTCTCCTGGTTCTGCTCCCCTCATTCAGCATTAATTCAAATAAGTCTTTCCAGGTTTTTCCGAAGTCTGCCTACTCATCATTTTTTATAGCACAACAGTATTCCATTATATTCATATGTCACAACTTGTTCAGCCATTCCCCAGTTGATGGACATCCCCTCAATTTCCAACTCTTAGCCGCCATAAAAAGAGCTACTGTAAGTATTTTTGTAAAGGTGGATCAGACCCAGATCTTAGGAGTAATTCCCAATGACTCAAATCAGGGGCATGTCTGGATTTTAACTCTTTACTATTGCAATGACTTCGAACATGAGAAATTGTCTCAGAAGGAATGATGGACAAAATTCAGAGTATTTGACTTGAAGGAAAAAGAAGCAGTAGAAGAAGCATGATAGGTAATCTTAAAGGTTTAGGAGGGTGTTATGTGAGAGATTAACTTTTCTGTTGCCATATAAGGCAGAAGTAGGACTGATGGATGGAAGAGAAAGTGAGAAAGGTTCACGTGATATAGAGGAGGCTTTTTCATTATGTGATGTCAAAAAGTAGAATGAGATGCTTCAGGAAGTAGTGTCTGTTTCCTGTTGAGGGAAGTGTTTAAATAGGCTAGATGACAATCTCAGCTATTTTGTCCTCTATTAGAAAGAAAGTTGGATGGGAGTGATCTAGAATATTTTATCTGCCAATGTTTAGCATGTTAGAGTAGTAGAAAGAGCATTGGATTTGGAGTCAGAGAATTTAGATGAGTGGAAACTTGCCTGTGTGACCCTGAGCAAATTGATTCCAGCTCTCTGGGTTTGAGTTCCCTCCAGCTCTGTTCTAAGATAGGATGGGTGCGACTGTACTCCATTTTTTTCCTATTCATACAGATTGTACAGATAGATAAGGATGCTATTTTAATACCTGATTTAGGTGACTAGTTAAAATTTAGTCCTACATAGGATACTGTGGGAAGAACTTCGAAAATTAAAAAATTATATTAATCAACTTAACTGATTAGATGGCAGATGATTTACATATGAGATAACAGCCATTTTTTTATCACTACTAAAGTCAGAATAAAGCTTAAATTCAATTATAAAAAAATAATCACCAGGAAGTTTTTTTCTAATGGAACTGTTAAATACTGCAATTGAAATCTTTGGTAAATAGTTTTTTTAAAAAAAATTTTGATATGTTTTATTTCAACATATTATAAACCCCAGGCATACTGGGAATGAACTCTCAATATGCAATTTCGTTTCATTTAGCAAACATTAAGTTCCTACTGTGTGTGTAATGCACTGTCAGGTACTAATTTACTTAATTAAAAGTCCTTCCAGGAGCTTGAATTCTCTGAAGAATACAACTTCTAGCACAGAAACAAAGATTGGATCTCTTGAGAAAGGAGGGAACACTAGCAGTCCAGTAAAAGCGACATCACAACTGATGGTATGTGCAATCCTGTGTTTATGCAGTATGTGTCAGGGAGAATTTGAACCTAAGGTCTTTCAGATTCCAAGGTGAATGTTTTATCCATCATACCATGCTGCCTCTCCAAAGCATGGCCTAGATACTCTCTTAGCTCTTTGCAGAGGTGGGGACTAAGGATTATATACAGTCAGATACAGGCAACATGTTGGTTGGTTTTGCTGCTTTCTTTTGTAGTCTGTTCCAAGAGATGACTGAGAGGGGCAACGTATCTGGACATAAAAATGATAAAAAAACAAATGTAGCAATGAGTAAAAAAGCAATCAACACTTAATAGAGCTTGGTGTGGTGCTCAGCATGTTGAGGATGAGGGTGGTAAGGGATGGTGCGAAGAACTATCCAGTAGCAGCTTTGGTCCCCTTTCCTGTAGCAGTGGAAGTGTTGATTTCATTGTGGTTCCAGAACTGGAAAGGAAAAGACAGTGGGTGTCCAAGAAGACGAACAAGGAATAAAGTGAAGAAGCATGGCTAGAGTAGTTGGCCTGATATGGTGGGTCACATGTGAGATTCTCCAGCTTGAACCTTGGGAACTTGTTGGAAATTTTGTGATAAAGGGATAATCTTTGGGAGTAGAATGTTGTTTTGCCTTTTTGTGCGTCCTTAGAACTTAGCATAGTGCCTAGTACATAGTCAATATTGAATAAATGTTTGCCTATTGACTGACTAAAAGGGTTAAGATCCCCCAGGCAGCAGTGTCAAACTCAGAGGATGGCTAATCCATACATAACTATTCCTACATATTGACTTAGTTTTAAAATGGAATGTTATCTACATTTTTGGTTTATTTGTAAAGTGTTTTTATTGAAATTTTATGTTTCTTACATGAGAATAGTTTTCCCAAGTATCCTTTTCCTTACCCAGAGAGCCATGCCATATGACAAATAGTATTTTCAGAGATAAAAAATAGCACACTGATACATTAATATATGCAATATGTAATACCTCCCACCTTCCCAGAAGGTATCTATTGAGGGTGTTTTCTCATATCTTTTGGAGTCTTGTTTAATCATTACAATCTTGGTACATTTGTTTTTTGATTTTAAGTGTATGTAGTTCTTTTTATTTACATTACTGTCTTTGCTTTGTGTATTCTTTTCCTGGCTCTGCTTATTTTACTCTATCAGTTCATATAGATGTTCCATGCTTCTCTGTATTCACCACGCATCATTACTTATAGCATAGTAATAGTGCATTACATTCATGTACCACATTTTATGTAGCCATTTCTGGATTGATAGGCATCTACTTTGTTTCCAGTTCTCAGCTATCAGAAAACATACTACTATAAATATTTTGGAGGACTTTCTTCTCATCATTGGCTTCCTTGAGGTATAAGCCAAGTAATAATCTCTGGTTCAAAGGGTATGAACATTTTCGTCACTTTATTTACATAATTCCAGATTGCTTTCCAAAAGTTTTATTGTATTTTCATTTATTTTGTTAAATATTTCCCAATTACATTTTAATTTGCTTTGGGTACACTCTGGAATTCTGCAGTTGGCAGAATGTTTGATAGCCCTTCTCCAGGGAATGATTTCTGGTCTTGGGCTAGGTATCCATAAAAATAAATCAAAACTCAGAAAAAAATTAGAGAACTATACTGGTGCTTTTTTATTGCAAGGATAATAAGATTCAGAACTTTTGTATTTGCTTGAGAATAGGAAGGAATATGATACAAATCCAAAGTATTTCAGATCAGGAAGGCAATTCCTGTTGCTAAAACCCTCATGACAAAACCAGTTTTTCTTCTCCTCTTCATCCCCAAACTTGAACCTAGTTAGAGTCAGTTAAACTTAAGTAGGCTGCTGCAATGATTTTTAGATACTGCAGAGTTAAGTCTCCTGTCCGGAAGGAGCACCAGAGAGCCAAAGGCTCTCATTGTGACAAAACAGACTGTGTAATTTGGGGGAGTCTGGTTACTTTGATTTCCCTGAAAAGCAGCAGGCTTTTGGGGGTGTTAAAGCACAGGAAGCAAGCAGCAGGGTGATAATCCTGTCTAGGTCACAAAGTGCATCACCTTTTCTCAATGAAGCCATGCTGGTCCTTTGATCATTTGCTCCCTACCTACTGTTTCCAGTTCTTTGCTATCACAAATTGCTACTATGAATATTTTGGTGGATATATGAGACATTTTCTTTTTGTCTTTGAAAACCTTGGAGTATATACCCTAGCAATCCTTTTTAATATGTTCAAATATTAGCTAAGAATCGAAGTTAAGCTCACTTGTCTTCTCTTTTTTGAAAATCAGACATTTATCCTGTTCTTTGTGGAACCCCTCATTCTCTACAAATTTTTTTTTTCAATTAACAAAAACTATTTTTTCTTCTTCCCTCTACCTCCACTGGGAAAAAAGGGGAAAGAAAAACAAGGTCCTTGTAACAAATAAACTTAGTCAAGCAGAACAAATTTTTATTTGACATATTTGAAAAAATGTGCCTCACTCTTCAGCTTGGGGCCATTACCTTTTTGTTGGGAAGCAGTCCTTTCAAAAATCATTTAAAGTGTCTCAGCAATCATATTTTCCAGGGTTCTCCCCTCCCCCCATCATAACCTATGATGTATAGTTGACCTAGGCCTTGTGTAATGAACAAGGGAAGCTCAATGCTTGCTCTCTTGGTAGCTCCTAACTCTTGTTGGGTTTCTTCTTCCAAAAAGTCAGGGCTGTTCTACTGTTTCAAAGATCATTCATTTTAGCTAGCCTTGGATCTCTTCTGTGGAATTTTGTAGAATTTTAGTCTATTTTTAAAATCTCTTTTCCAGCTTTAGTCTTTTTCTCTCACAAGTTCTAAAACAGGGTAAGGCCATATCTCTTTAGAGTTCTCATCATTTCTACCCCAGCTTCATGCTTCTTGTTAATGAGAATCAGATCTGGGATAGGATGTTCCCTCTTTGATTTTTAACTTTGGTGAGTTAAGTTATTATGATCAAAGCAAGTCAAACAATAGATCCCTGGATATTTGACTTGTTGCAGAGAGCGCAATGAGCATTTATTACCTACTGTGTGTAAGTGGAGGCAACTAGATCACTCAGTGGATAGATTTACTGGGCCCATAATCAGGAAAACCTGAGTTCAAATCTAATCTGAGATACTTACTAGCTATATGACCCTGAGCAAGTCATTTAACTTCTGTTTGCCTTAATCCGCTTGTGAGGGAAATGGCAACTCACTCCACTGTTGACAGGAAAACCCTGTAGCCAGTATTGGTGAGCTGTGGTTCATGAACAGTCAGACACAACTGAACAACACCTGTTTGTACCTTGCACATATTAGATGCTTTGTTAACTGATTTATTGCTAGGTCCCACATACAGAAGGTAAAACAGAAGGGGCCCTTCCTTTTTTAGCTGTTCTCTATGGTATCTGACTTATTTTGAATGTGTGTGTGTGTTGTGTATGTGTATATATTTATGTATGTATATTTGTGCATATATATATACACATATATATATGTAATTTTCTTCTTTTCTCTCCCTTTTCAGTTCAAGGCTCTTTTCATTAATTTGCCACTTTAGATAAATTCTGTAAATACTTTTTTTTTTAGCTCTTTCAGGGGCTATTGAAATGGCTATGTGTCATTCTTGGCTTCTGTCATCCAGGTATTCTTAAATTGTGAATGAAATATCCAGAGCCTATTCTCAGATGTCACCTTTTAACCATTTGTTTATTTCTCTGATCTGTCTTTCTCTTTTTATGTTCTTCTGATGTAATAATGATGAAAATACTCTCTAGACAGTAGTTCTCAATGGGCATGTAACAAAATTTTGAATGTTTAGATGTTGTTATTCCAGGTATCATTTAGATACTGTTCATTTAATATAACTTTCCTTTATCCAGCATGTACAATATGGTAGGTCTAGCATTCTCAAAACAAACAAAACTTGCATAGTAATCTCAAAATGCCCACAAAGAATTCAACAAAAATGGCTACTCTTATTGGAAGGAAGCTGTGTGTGTGCAAGACCCAACTCTGTTATGATGTTGCATTGAATGTTTGCTGTACACTGAAAAACAAGTGTGAGAACCACTGTCTTGAGGTCTTAAGTTTCTTGCCCAAGATCTGATAGTCTTAAACAGTGTTTTCTTGGTTGTTTCTAGTAGAGGTAACATTTGTGCCCATGTGAGTCATCAAGATAGTCATTGTGTTTGTAGGATGTAGGAGTCTCTCAGTCATGCCTTTTTGATACATATTCCAGGGAAGATGGCAAACTTCTATTGTCAGGTAGACAAATAGCTGCTCCTGTAGGCCCAGAAGCTACTAACTTTGCAGTAATCTGTAACCTTACAAGAGTACATCCTTTTTCCTTGGGGTTTCTACATCCTTAGAAGTTATGCTCTCTTCTCTTTGGGAAGAGTCACATATCTGTTTCTTAGCTCTATATATTCAATAGTTCTTTTTACCCTTTCTCCTTACATTCTGCTACCCTCCAATCTTCAAACACAGATGCATGACTAGATTCTCCCTGCTTCTTCAAATACTTTCTGTGTGCTTTCACATTAAACTACTTTTTATAAAAAGGAACAACACTCCATCCTTTTTTTAGCTTAACAAATTGCCCTCCTCTAGTAGAGAGATATGCCTAAACTTTAAGCATGGATAGCAGTAACTTGACCAAGACAGAAATACAAGCATCTTTTAAAGTTTAGATTACTGTAAATTTGTCATGTTATCTGTACTTATTTTGTAGTCTTTTCTCCTTCTTGCATGCAAGTTCTGTGTAGAACTGATGACCATTGATGATAGCGGTAGATAGGAATTCTGTTCTTTGAGAATTGGATGAAGAAAACAATGAACGTCGTTTTTATTTACTGATCAAAATAATGTTCAATCTCTATGTATCATGCAGATTTTTGAAAAAATCAACTTATATATGGTTAAATCGAAGATCTCTAAGTTAAAGGCAGATTCATTGTAAACAACTTGGCACTTTTCCTTAATTTTATTTTCCTTAAAATAAAATTTAAATTTTAACCTTGAGTTTGATACAACTGGATTTTTACCAGGAAGCCAACACTTAGAAAGGGTGTCGTCATGGTATTTTCAGTCCCATGGCAATATAGAAAGAACTAATCTTAACAGCAAATTAACAGGAACACTTCAATTAAAATAGGAAGCTACCAGATAGAGATTTCCTTATACCTTTCCATCCTATAGGATCTTTCCTATCAGGAGTCTCAAATATTTTGGTTTTTTTCTCACTCCTCCCTAGCTGAATGAAGGCTTTATTTTGTGCAGCTTATTCTGGGTGCAAATAAAAACTTATCTCATACCAATGACTTTAAAAAACAAATGAAAAAACCTACAACAAACTTTAGGCTTATCAGTGATATAGCCAGATGTCTTCAAGATCATGACTGGCCCATTTATTTCCTACTCCCTTGGAATTTAATGAAAATTCAGTTCACTTCTGTCCTATGAGGACCCTTTCTAAGATTGTGAATAAACTAAAAACTAATACATTGATAGAGATGAACTAATTTCACAAACAGACCTAGAGGCAATCCCACCCTTATTGTACACTTGCCTAGAAAAAAGGCTAATCCTAATCGTGTTGATGGTCCTTATCTTAAAAAAAAAAACAAAAAACTATCGTCCTGCTATTGTACAGCTTTGGAACAAAAGCTAAGAAATAAAAGTTAGTAAATTTATTGGGATGTGTTTTACTAATGATTTCAGATGAGGAGAATTGTACCTGGGGCTATTTTGATGGCAGAATTTTTTTTCCTTCCCATGGATGGGAGTATTCTTTATTTTGAATTTGATGTATTTCTAGTGGTTTGCTACTTTCATCATTTGTTACTAATATATTCTACAGGGCTTACCATTTTAAAGATAAAAACCATAAAACCAGTCTAGCTAATCTGATAATACAAGATGATATGGGAATATTTGAGTTGATATCTTGAATAAGAATTCCTTGCATCAGCTTTTTGTCTGAAAAGTTATATATTTAAAAAAATATTTGTATGGCAAAGGTGAAAATTTAATAAAAGTATATGTGTATGTTTTCAGAAGTAAAGAAAATGGGAAGCCAATTATGCAGTTCTAAAACTGATAATGAAAATTTATATAAATACATATCATATGTATAATGATTTAAAAAAAAAATAGCCTATCATCTTGCATTTCATAATACTTTCTATCGCTTCTTTAGTAAAAAATTCTTCCCTTCTCCATAAATCTGATAAATACACTATTCCTTGCTCCTCCAGTTTATTCATGGTATCAGTCTTTATACCTAAATCGTGTGCCCATTTGGACTTTATTCTTGTGTACGGTGTCAGGCATGGGTCTATGCCTAATTTTGGCCACACTGTTAACCAGTTTTCCCAGCAATTTTTGTCGAACAGTGAGTTCTTATCCCAGAAGCTGGGGTTTTGGGGTTTATCAAAGAGGAGGTTGCTATATTCCTTGCCTACTGTGTCTTGAGTGCCAAGTCTATTGCATTTCTCTGCCCCTCTGTTTCTTAGCCAATGCCAAGTGGTTTTGATAATTGCTACTTTATAATACAATTTGAGGTCTAGTAGTGCTAGGCCACATTCCAAGCATTTCTTTTCATTAGTCCCTTTGATATTACATTAAACTGAAAAGTTTTTGCACGACCAAACTCAATGCATCCAAAATTCAGAGGGATGCAGTAAATTGGGAAAAAATTTTTACGGCTAAGTTCGGGGATAAAGGCCTCATTTCTAGAATATATAGAGAACTGACTCAAATGTATAACCATACAAGTCATTCCCCAATTGATAAATGGTCAAAGGATATGAACAGGCAATTTTCAGGGGAAGAAATTAAAGATATCTATAATCATATGAAAAAGTGCTCTAAATCACTACTGATTAGAGAGATGCAAATCAAAACAACTCTGAGGTACCACATCACACCTATCAGATTGGCTAACATGACAAAGCAGGAAGATGATAAATGCTGGAGAGGATGTGGGAGAGTTGGAATTCATTGTTGGTGAAGCTGTGAGCTCATCCAACCATTCTGGAGAGCAGTTTAGAACTATGCTCAAAGGGCTACAAAAATGTGCATACCCTTTGACCCAGCAATATCACTACTAGGACTGTATCCCCAAGAGATTATAAAAATGGGAAAGGGTCCCACATGTACAAAAATATTTATAGCATCACTCTTTGTGACAGCCAAAAACTGGAAATCAAGGGGATGCCCATCAATTGGGGACTGGCTTCATAAATTATGGTATATGAATGTAATGGAGTACTATTGCACCATAAGAAATGATGAACAAGAAGACTTCAGGGAGGCCTGGAAGGACTTATATGATCTGATGCTGAGCGAAAGGAGCAGAACCAGGAGAACCTTGTGCACAGCAACGACCACAGTGTATGAGATTTTTTTCTGGTAGACTTGGAACTTCGTAATAACACAAGAACTTACTGAAAAAAAAATCCCAGTGGTGATTTTCTTTTTCTATTTTTTTTTATTTTTTATTTTTTTAATGTTTTACAATCATTTCCTTAAAGTTAAAATTTTATCCCCCCCCACCTTCCCCCACTACCCCCCTCCCTCCCCGTGACAGCATACAATTCTGTATAGGTTCTACATATACTTTCCTATTGAGCACGTTTCCACTATAGTCATGCTATGTAGTCGAACTAAAATAAATGGAAGAAATCATATAACAAATCCAGTGGTGGTTTTCTAAGGCAAAATGCCTTCCACGCTCAGAGAAAGAAATATGGAAGTCATTCGCAGAATGTAGCAGATCATGTTTGTGTGTGTGTGGATTTTAGTGTATTATGTTTTGATTTGTTATATGATTTCTTCCATTTATTTTAGTGTGACTACACAGCATGACTAGTGAAAATGTGCTCAATAGGAAAGTATATGTAGAACCTATACAGAATTGTATGCTGTTGTGGGGAGGGAGGGGGGTAGTGGAGGGAAGGTGTGGGGAGAAATAAAATCTTAATTTTAAGGAAGTGATTGTAGAACATTAAAAAAATAACAATAAAATAAAAAAAAATTAATAAAAATTTAAAAAAAAATAGCCTACCAAATCTTGATATAAGGACTAACCAAGGAGGAATATATGCCTTAAGGAAAATTTTAAGTAGGGAATAATAACTTTCAATTTCTGTTTGGGTTAGCATTAATATAGGAATTCATATCTTCCTTCATAGAAAATATTTTTCTGAATTTCTAAATATTTTAGAGTTACAGACTGACTTTTGTTTTATAGAAAGATTTGGTAGAATCTTTTTAAAAGATGTATCTTTGGGCACATACAGAAAGAATCTTTTGTAGAAAGACAATGGAATATTGTCTTTTTAAAACCTTGATTTTTCAATATTTTTGGTGGGTTTTTTTAACATTACCTTTATTCCAGAATATATTCCTCCCTGTTTTCCATTCTCTCCACCTTCCCTTTCGCTTGTAACAAATATTTTGAAAGAAATAATTCAGCAAAACCAACCAACATCAACCCTAACCAACATCAACCCTTTCTAAAAGTATAGGCATTGTTTCATACTCATATTCCCTTCACCTCTACAAATAAAAGAAAAATGTGTTTTCTCAATGTTAAACTACTTTCTAACCAAGGCTTTTTCACAAGTAGCAGGCCAGATGAAGTCTCTTTCATAAGTAGTAGACCAGATGGCAGAATAAATACATCTCTCTTACTATGCTATACTGTATTTGTTTTTGAAAGTGTTGTATAGTACAGATTATTTTCCAAAACTTGCTTCCTCAGTTAGCTCTTTAGAAAGTCTATAGTTTTCAAGGGACTAAGGATATAACTATGAACTGACATAGCCTCTTTTCTCAATTTAATATGGCGCTTTGGACATGTGCACACATAATTATATAATACCAGACAGTATGCAGGAAGTTCAAACCAAGTAAGTACTGTGAGAGAAGAGTATAAAAGTAAGGAGAGAAGGCTTCCAGTTCAGAGGATCAGGGAAGGCTTTCCTTACAAAGTTAAGCCTAAGTTTGAAATGGGAAAAAATTGGGATTTCTGGTAGACTTAGTGGAGTGGAGGGAGTGATGCACCCAGGAGTGCAGGATGACAGGAAGAAGGGCTGAATGCTGGCAATTGGAGAAGGTGGTAAGAACAGTGGATCCTGTCTTGTCTCCATCCTATAGTTACTTGTGGTGAGCTGGTTCTTCACATCTCTGGGACTTAGGAGAAAAATGGTGAACTGAGGAAGTTTAGTCCCCAAAATTACCTTTAAAAATATCTTGAAAAAAAAAGAAGAAAATGAACTAGTCTAGGAATATCTGGTCATGATTATCCATTGGTGGGATTGCAAGAAATTTTTCATGAAGTTAGATCTAAAAGTCTCCTAAAAATCTTTTCCAGCTTTAACACCATGTGGCCCAGTATGAATTTTAAAGTTGTACAGTAACATTAGCCACTGCTACATTTAAGTATTAAATACTGTATTAAATATATTACATCTATATAATTATGGATATTATATACACTATATGTATAATTATACATTAACTATAATATGCTACAATTACATAATATAAATATAATATATGAATAAATTTAACAATCTTAAATTTAATCTTTAGTCAAATGTAGACAATAAGGCGCTGTTATTTTTCCTGTGATATATCACTCTTACATTAATGAAATGAGTGAGTCAGAATTTAAAATGTGAAGACATCAATAAAAGATAATTTATTTCAGAGTTAGGCTTTTTTACCTTTATGTAATTCTAATAGACAATGATGGGTCCTTTGCATGCAAGGTATCACATTTCTAAATCTCTGCTTACATATGGATTCAAGTTGCACAATAAGATATGGAACAGCTACACACACACACACACACACACACACACACATACACACACACACATATATATATATTAAGCTGAACCTTAGTAGGTTCAATATAATTGGTTGCCATTTAGAGTATAAATCAAATAAATAAGACATTTATTAAGTTTCTGCTATCTATAGAGCCCTGCTTGGTGCTGAAATACATACAAAAACAGTTCTTGCCCTCAGGGAGTTTACATTACATCAAAGGAAACAGTATGTACATAAGTAAATAAATACAAAAGGTATTATAAAAAAAGTTGCATGTTAAATAATTTCAGGGAGACACAAAGTCATGTAGGAAGGAGGTGGTGTGTAGTAATCACTGGAACTGAGTTTTGGAGAAAGCTAGGGATTCTAAGAGATTTCATTCCTCACACAGGGACCAACTGTTATAAGGGTGCACAAGGAGATAGCAAGTAAGTTTGGTTATAAACTATGAGATCCTAGAACACAGGCAGTTGTCTATTGTTGAAACAATGTGCATTTTAACACAGCTCTGGGGTAGGACATGTAAATAATAGATGTTCCTGCCATTCCCAGGCAGTGGCTGTGATAGGTTAACTGGAAATTAATTGGAAAGTAATTCAAGATTCAATGTAGCATAGATTCAGAGACAATCTTTAGAGAGAAACAGTAATAGACCAAGAAATCAGTCACTAACCATTTATTAAGTACCTACTATGTATCAGGCATTGTGTTAAGGACTGGGGATACAAAAAGGCAAATGACAGTCCAGACCCTCAAAGGAACTCACAAATCTAATAGGGCAGACAATAATGTAAGAATAAGCTACATTTGGGAAAGGCTTCCTCTAGGAAATGGGATTTTAATTCGTGTTTCAGCACCTGATGAAAGGGTGACTTTATGATCTAGGCCATCACAGACAACAGTGGGTGGGAAAAAATCCTTCTCTTTCCCCCAGTAATGGGGGTACCAAACATCACTTTCCACTTAAACAGAATAAGTTATTTATTATATTGATAATGCTTTAGAGAAGTGGTTCTCAAAAAGGTGGTCTGCTTGTCTTTTCAAGGGATTATTTTGTAGGGGCAAAACTATTTTCTTGATAATACTAGACTATTTGCCTATTAAAATCTTGCTCTATTTTCCAACTACATGTCTGTGTGATGTCAGATCATCTGCTTTAACCAAAACAATGCCACAACGTATTTAATTCACAAACATATATGAGAATTCCACTGCCTTCAATTGTCAGTCATTAAAGAGATTGGGTGGGGGGGAGAAAGGAAAAATGATATCACTCTTTCTAAATCCTTTTTGTTTTGGAAAATGTAGTTATTTTTCACACAAAAAATTATGTTATTATTGTTAAACCCATGTAATGGCTTATTCTTGTTACTTTAAAATGAATTAATACTTGACTAAGAAATTAATTTTAATATGGCAAATACTGATAATTTTGCACAGAGAACAATCTCTTTAGCGTTACAATTTTTAATATTTTAAAAGCATCCTGAGACCAAACAAATGAGAACTGCTGACTTAAGTGACCAATACAATGCTTAAAATCACAGATTCTTTGAGAATTAGAAGGCTTTCTTTAGTCTCTCAGCTTAGAGATCAACTGTATTAACTATTCTTGGCTGTACTTTTTTTTAAAAAAGACAATGTGAAAATATTGTTACGAAATTAATAAGCCCTTTAATTTTGTACATAGGGGGCAAGATGCCCAACCCCTAATTTTATTGATCAACGAAAAATAAGGAAATATAAACTTTTTTTTTAAATAGAAGACAATTAGTCTGAGAAATTTCCCCCCCCATCTTTATCAAGAGTTTATCCCCAATCACTCTGAAAATTTTTTCATCTCAAATAAATAATTTTATTCTTATTTTTTGACTAGTGCTTTACAGTTGGCCTGTAAAAGATCCTGTGATTAAGCTCTGTCATTAGTCAGCAGTATTAGAGAGGGTAAAGGGATGCTGTTTCCACACTGATGCTTTGCTCTTTAATATGCCTTGCTGTGTCTGCAGAGCAACCTCCCAGTGGACATAGTCTATGCAGAACATCACACAAAGAAAAGGACAGTCTGGGAGTGGCTCCAGGAACGCAACGCACCAGAAGATCCAAGAATCTCGATAACTTTTTAGTCCTTTGTTATTTTCCAGGAAGGTACAGTTGTAGTGTCAGAAATTTCCTAAAGATCTGTAGGAAACCTTGATATCTGCTTTGTTGTTCTAAAGAGATTACATGACCAAATAGGATTTAATTAATTTTTAAATGAAGCTATCTTTTCTTAGTCTTTCCTTATTTAATCAAAGCTCTTTTTCCTTGTTTTATTGAGGGAAGGGATGGTCAAAGTGCCAGTTACTTTTTTTTGGTAATACTTTTCACAGGTATGCATTCTGAATTATTCTATTAAAATTATATATTATATATATATGATATATATACACATATTTATCTTTATATGTATATGTACTGGTTTTAATCACTTAGTTCCCAAAATTACCTTTAAAATATCTTGAAGAAAAAAGAAGAAAATGAATCCTTCCCTTCTTGGAGGCACCTACTTCTGCAGTTGTATAAAGGTGGGTTTCTTGCAGTTGGAACATAAGTGGCAGTAGTGGCATATTGAACTGGTCTGGGAATATCTGGTCATGATTATCCATTGGTAGGATTGCAAGAAATTTGTCAGGTCTTTTGTCAGTGTTGTGTGTCCTAGGAGCATGTCATCAAAGCATGTGTGCTTAATCATCAAAGTATTTCATATACTTCTAAATAAATGTGAGATTGAGTCTCGTATTTTAGACCTTTTGCTTTAATTATAGCATATTTTACCAGACCTTGAGGGGAAAGAATCCTCCATTTTTTATCCATTTTTCAATTAGATGGAGTTAGGTAGTCATTTGTCTTTAATGAGTTTGATTTTTTTCCATATTTTTAACCTCATGAATATATGGAAAAGTGTTGAGCAAGTGCTTGCAATGCAGCCAGCTCTGTGCTAAATATAATAGTGGGAACAAAATTTAAAAGTAAATGGTTTGTATTGTATATGGAGGGGGGGCAGAGGCATTTAAATCATTCTTCACCCTTATCAGGCATCTACTAGCTAATACATAAATTAAATTAGTTATTAGTTTTGCATGGGGTGGGGGACAAGAAGCCTGACCCTTCTATTGGTCAACAAGGGATAAGGAAACATAAGACAAAGTTTTATGACAGGAGAAGATATTTAGCCTGGGTAAATCCTTTTTCCCTATCCCTATTTATATCTTATTTGAAATGGACAATTGCTTTTCAAAATATATGAATCAAGAAAAAAATTTACTTGTTAAATAGAGATTTCATACATTAAAGTGGAGAGCTTCCCTTTTGTACCCATTGTACACAAAGGGAATGTACTCATTCACTTTTGTAGTGACTTAGAATACTTGAGTTCTTTTTGTTCTAACATTTTGGACAATATTGTTTCATGTGGCTAAACAATATTAAGTTATTTTCATTCTGTATGAAAACCCATGAATAGAATTCATAGACCTTAAAATCCACCTCCTGATTTTTTTGTCTTCTTTATTATAGTATCTGAAAAATGGTAGTTCATATTACTGTAGACCTATTAGGTTTAAGAAGCTACAGTGTTTACCATGTAGAGGAATCATACTTTACTTCCTTATGATGACTTTAGGCTTATAAAATAAGACCTTAGCTTCCCCTTAACTGGTACAGAATTACTTAAGTCAATTACCTGAGTTAATATCATGGGACTTTTTGAATTTTGAAATTTCTATGAACAATA
Organism: Bettongia penicillata ogilbyi; assembly: GCA_023548195.1. NCBI lineage: Eukaryota > Metazoa > Chordata > Mammalia > Diprotodontia > Potoroidae > Bettongia > Bettongia penicillata. The sequence goes on along the minus strand of JAJHZJ010000382.1, from coordinate 172,402 downwards.
TATTCATATTCAGGGAAAAAAGTGATCTTTGAGATAACAGGAAGTCTATTGGTATCCATGGCTCAAGAAATGAGAAACTTGAGGCAGGAAAGAGAAGTAGTAGTAACTAAGAGGAAACAAATATCAGTGGGAGCTATGGGGGGATTTACCATTTTTCCATTTCTACCACTTCCTTTTGGGTCAGGGTTAGGGAAGGGAAAGAGTGTCAAGAAGAAACCTTCCTTCCCCCAAAGGCTAGGGTGCCTGCTAAGGAGAGAGGCCATGCTGAGATAATATTTAGAAGAAATGGAAATTCTTTGTTTGGGATTTGGTGGGTGGGACACATTAGAATGTCAGGGGATAAGATGCCAAGTAGAGTAATCTGATGGTCAGAGGTGGTACAGTGGAGAGGGCAGGACTTCGAATCGACAAGACTTATTTTTAAACCCTGGCTCAGACACTTAATACCGACGACCTTGGGCAAGTCACTTAAATTCTCTCAGCCTCAGTTTCTTCATCTGCAAAATGGGATGGTAATAACACCTGCCTCACAAGATTGTTATATTAAATAAGATAACAAGTAAAGCACTTTGCAGACCACAAAGACACATATAAATGGTAACTATTATGAGGAAGCTGCTAGGTGGTCCAGTGAATAGAATGCTGGATCTGGTGTCAGAACCTGGTGAGTTCAATTCTGACCTCAGATACTAGCTGTGTGACTCTGGGCAAGTCATTTAATTTTGCCTTGATCCACTGGAGAAGGAAATGGCAAACTCCTTCATTGCCTTTGCCAAGAAAACCCCATGAACAATATAGTCCATGGCATCACAACGAATCAGATACTGAACCACAAAACCATTATTAATTTTGTCAGCTTTATGAAAAACAAAAGAACAGAAAAGTAGAAATGTGATTCAAAGCGGGACTCAGTGTAGTATTTAATGAGCAGATTGGAAAGGCAGAATAGAGATTTGGAAATGGTGCCAAATGAAGGAATAATAATCAGGTTCTTTAGGAATTCAGAGGGGAATAAACAGATATGGGCTGGAGTAATCTGAAAAAGCTTTCTGGGTAGGGGTGAGTTTGAGGTGAGCGTCCCACAGGATGGGTAAGGAGATGTTTTGGCTTTTGTTTTTTCTTTCTGTTTTTACTGGGAAGAAAGGGAATGAGAGAATAGATTTTTGTTTAAAAAAATTAAATGCTAAAGAAGAAAAATGGGTAGAACATAGACCAGCAGATTGACAAGGGTAGGGGAATATGGAGGGCAGTGAAAGGATGAATAACCAAAGGTGACAACTGAATCTTGTCTTTAGTTTTTGACCTGATACTTCCTCCGAGCATCAGGTTACGCTGTTTGGTGTTTCTTATCAGGAGTTCTCCTGTTTCAGTCATCTGTACCTTAGTCTAGGATTTGCTTCTATCTCAAACTCTTATATATTCCTTTTAGGGACAGGATTTGCCTCACTGATTCCTTATCTATAGCCTGGTTTTCTAGCCCATTGCCTTACCTTGATTCCAGTATTTATTTTTCTCAGGTTTTTCTCTTCCTCAATCCCCTTAACCCCACTTTGTCCCAATTGTTCTTGCTTTATATCTCATTTGCCAGTTCCAGGTACCCTCTAGCCTATGTCAGATTTCCTGCTGGGCCTGCCCCCTTATCTCATTCTTGGTTTTGCCTCAGCACATCCTAGCCCTGTTTTGGAACTCTTGGTATGAAAGGTAAAGTAAGGAATGTATGTAATCTGTTTTCTAGGACATTGATTCAACTACTCTAGCTAAAGCAGAGGATTCATGCAGAAGAGCAGTGGAAGAAGATTGGAAAAATTATGCTGGGATCAGTCTTTCAAGGAGTTTAAGTTTGATTTTCTTTAGTCAGTGCAGAGTCACTCAGACTCTGATTAGAGGAATAGGGAGGTGATATTGAAAGAGTTGTTCAGGGTGGTGTGTGGGATAGATTCATAGGAAAGATAGGAGTTCAGGATGCGATGTAGTGACCTATATGGAAGATATTGAAGATTTTGACTCAAGTAGAGAGATGGCGACAGTTTTTCCTTCTCAATGTTCTTCTAAAAGGATTTATTATAAGGTACCCCCAAAGTCTTAGTGTAATTTTAAGCTATTAAAGCTTAACTTCACTAAGACTCTGGGGACACCATGTAAATATGGATGTGCATATTATGTTCATGTGTTTGTGAAAACACATATAACATACATATGTCTCCTATTGAGTCCTTTTAGAAAAAAGTATCATATATCCTATAGAAAAATAAAGGACAAAAATGAGTCATCAAAGGTGCCTGATGTTTGGAATCTGAATATCTAGAAGAATAAAAACTGAAATATTGTTTAGTCATTTTGGGGTAGGGGTGGGGAAAGATTTTAATTTAAGCAAATTTGTACTGTTGTCACTTCAAACCTTCATAGAAATATCTAATACCCTAAAGGGTTGATGAAATTATTAGTATCATCCCCATTTTACAGGTGAAACTGAGGTTAAGAGAGGTTTGAGGGTCACACAATTAATTAGTGTCTGAAGCAGAAGTCAAACTCATGTCTTCCTGACCGCAAGTTCAGCATCCATCCACCTTTACATATCCCCCTCTTTCTGACGAAAGGAGGAAGCTTCATTTCATCATCTGCTCTCCCAATAGACATTTGAAAACACTCAACTCATTTTTAGGAGTTCAGAGTTAGAGAGATGCAAATTTGAGAGGCCAGAGTTGATGCATTGAGAGTGGGTAAAATTTCTGAATGGAAAATAAGTGAGAAGAGCGAAGGACTGGAAAGCATTCACAGTTGTGGTTTAGTAAGAGATATTAAGAGGCACTGCTCAGAGAGACAGAAACAGAGTAATGGAGTATCAAAGAAGCCAGAATTAGAGAGGGCAAGTGGCCCTTTCTTAGATTTTCGGTATGTACAATACACCGAAGAACAAAATCTGTTTTTAAAGGGATGTAATAACTGTTAAGGTTTTCTGGTGTTAGATGGCATATCATATGAGACATAGGTTGTCATGTGATAGTTGTACAAGTATGGGGCGGGGTGTAAGCCACTGGTTTCAGACATTGATAGTTTTTAGTTAACAGTGCATTTACAATAGAGTGGGAGAAGACTTCCAACTGCAGAAATCAAGAAGGGAATAGGTAGGTAAAGGCATAGTTGCCATTTGTCAGTGAATAGGAAGGAGAGAAATTAGTATCCTAAGAATTCAGCAGATTTTTCCCCTCAAGACTGTAGATGCCTTATACATTGGAAAGAAAAAGACCTAAAAAATATCCAAAGATGCCAGTTTGAGGATAGTGGGGAAAATGAGGTTCCAGATGAGGATAGCATGTGGTAGGATTGAGCACAGAGGTTGAAAAGGTTTATCTCCACTTGCTGGGACAAAGAAATCAAATTAAGCCAATCTAATAGAAATATAAACTTATAAAAAGTTAAATCACACTGTTCATCATGTTATCTCATGGTCTATATTTCCAAAAAAGATTAAATATTAGCATTATTAAAACATGATAGTACATTTCCTAAGCTCTTAATGAAAACTCTAGGACCCTCTGGACTATATCTCTGTATCATCAGATATGACTAGATACCATCATTGTGTGAGATGGCAGTAATTCACATAGAATTTATTATGCTTTTTCTCCCCCTACTTCTTGCCTGGAAGTGATTATACACTTCTTGGAGAACAGCAATCCATATTATATATGGTTGTGTTCTAAGTCACTAATTACCAAAGAGCTTGACATTCTTAAAAGGGTGGTTTACAGAAAAGATAAGTGACTTTTCATTAGGGGAAAAAAATAATGGATAAATTTACTGACCTTTAAAATGCCCATCATTATCTCTTCACAGAAAAAAAAAACATCACTGACATGCAGAAATAAAGGATTCATTTGAAAATAAGAAAATAAAATTTGAATAAATTTGGGTAAAGTATTTTCTCTAGTCTTTTATTAGCTGATGTAGAAAGCCAAAGAACTTGCTTTCTAGTTCTCTAGATAAGTTTGTGGTTGCAGTAAATAAAGCAGATCATTTCCTCTAAGTACTTGGCAGATATTCCCATACATATGAAACCTCTCTCTTCATGCCCGTTGTGATCCAGAGAAGGAAAAGCTTCACTGTGTGATTCGCTGTGTACTTCTATTATCCTAATTCTAGCATCCTGCTGAGATGAAAATCTTTTTTTCCTCCTTTTTAACCAGTAGTCATTTTAAGAATGACTCACTGATGTGATAATTCATTATAGGAATAGTGCTATAGGTCATCTATAGTTTGCTTAAGGGACTGTGGTCCAGAGTGGCCAAGCCATCTGACCAGTAACTAGCTAGTGGCAGAGAGGTTAGGACAGAACTTCTTACATTTAGAGGAACATAGATTTAAGAGTTAGAAAAGACTTCAGACTTAGTATAGTACAGTATAGTTAATATAGTATATGTTACAGATGAGGCAAGTAAAACCCAGAAAAAGGAAGATTGTTTAGGTGAAATGTCCAGGATTGGAGTCTGGGTTTCATGACTTTTACCAAGTCATTTTGCCTTTTTCCTCAAAAGGTGTCATTTGAGTAATTACCATAACTTTCAGGCACTGTGCTTTCTATTATTAACGTGCCTGAAAATTTATTTTATGTTGGGTTTGAGAGCAACACTGATGAATCACGTTTTTTCTTTGATACCCAGTTCCAAAGTTAATGGTTTTTGTGCAGAGTAAATTTCCCAGCTCTAAGATGTATTTGCTCCTTTTGGCGAATGAGAATAGAATTCTGTTGGTATTAGAGAACTAGGCATAGCCTGCAATATTGCTGATGAAGCTAAAAGATAGAAGGTAGATTAGCCTTGACATCATCGCTACAAATTTACTAGAGTACTTGGTAGCTCTAAAAGCTATTTTTGACATTTGTAATTTATGATTTGTAGGCTAGGTTAATGGCTTTTTGCTTTTAATGGAAAATTGGACTTTGAGTCAAATTAGTTACTGAAAATTTGTTGCAAATGCTTTCTTCCTTCACAGGGGATGGGGTCATTCTATGCTCTTTTTGCACTCTCTCCATCCAGAATTCTGAATGCCCTAGAGGCATTTGAAAATGGTGAAGCTACCATGAACTCAAACTTCATAATATTCAGAATCTTTATCATTTTGTAATCTAACTTTATATGAGAGACAAATGCCAAGTAAATGAGCCCATAGCAAGACCTTACTAGGGTCAATGATAGATTCTTCCCTATCCCCTTGATTTTGTCCACCTTGGGATTTTTGAGAATAGATATTCAGAAGGATGCTAACATTTAAAAACACATTTGGAAATATCTTCAGCATTATATCTGGACTTCAAAGAGTTGGGCAGCTAGATGTCACAATGGATAAAGCACTGGCCCTGGAGTTAGGAGGACCTGAGTTCAAACCTTGACTGAGATACTCATTAGCTGTGTGAACCTGGGCAAATCAGTTAAGTCTGATTGCCTCTCAAAAAAAAAAAAAGGTTAGCTCTCATTTGACCAGAAAAATCAACCCATTAGAACTTGCATTCCTGAAGCATGAGTAAAATTTACCATGGTTTAGGAATATAGTTTATTAACAACAATTATGAATATAATCTTACTTCTATAAATGTCTATCACTTGGTTCTTATGCTCTTCCTTAAAATAGTCACTTCATTTCTAAGACCCACTTTCCTTGTCTGTAAAATAAAATGGACCAAAAGGATGGTAAGATCCTTTTCAGTTCTAAATACTCTGACCCTAGGAGTCTATATGTAGGAGGCACAACCCTAGTGTCTGTGGGCCATATAAAGATAAGTTTTCCATAGAGCATGGTGTTACAAAACAATCTGAAAAAAGGATTTTTGTTAGAATTTCAATGCTAATCATAACTGTTAAAAAAATTAGCTGAAGTGTATAGGGATCAATAATTATGACATAGTGCCATTTTAGAAGTAAGATGATAGGCTTATTTTCTCCACCAAACCTTTTCCCTGGGGGCATATCGCATGTTCCCTTGCACTCTCCCTATCCCAGAATTTCATCAAGTGTTTAAGGATATGAGACTTGCCTCTGAAGTTGACCTTCATTATTCTAATAATAGATACTCCTATTAAAAATGTTCATTTTTGACTTGGCTGCAGGTGAAAGGAGAAGGATTGAATTAATTAAGCACTAGAGTTAATTAGCAGAGGCTGGCCAATGGGATAAATTAGACAGTCTTTATAGCCCCATCAACCTTCAATAAGACTAGAGATAAACATTATCATTGTGGCAATTATTTATTTTTCTCTTTAGATGGAGATTTGTGTCTTGTACATATCTGAATTCCTTTTCTTGAGTCACCTTTCTCTTATAGTTAAAATTTGAGTGTGAATGTTTGTGTTTGTGTGTATGCTGATTGGTTTTATGACTTTATAATGAGAAAAAGAAGAAAGAACCTTATTTTTATCTTCCTTAGTCTCATAAACTTTGTAGCACTAGATTAGATTTGAACCTAAGAAGGCTAAGGTGAGACAAATGGGAAAAAATGATCAGTTTGCTATAAATAAGGTTATGAAAAGGTGTACTAGCCTTAGAGAAGTTTTATTTTTCGTGTGGGTTAGTCAGGGCTAGGGAAGAAAAGAAAGCCTCACAGACGGTCCTTGTCTGTCCCTTGTGAGGTTTTACTGATAGATAACGTTATGTCTTGGCTCATGCTTGGAGGTGCTTAACTCACAAATATTTCTAGTACGTAAGCAGGGTTATGATTTTTCTTAACCACTTAGCTAAAGAGATAACTAGCATATGTGTGTCTTAGTGGCTTGGATAAAACTTCGCCTAAGTTTGCACTTTTTCAAATAGGTCAGTCGTTAAACATTGATTAAATGCTTACTGTGTGTCAGGCACTGTTAAGCCCAAAGAAAGGCAAAAGACGGTCCATGTTCTCAAGGAGCTCAGAGTCTGAAGGGAGAGATAACATGCAAACAACTATGTAGAAACTAGGTATATACAGGATAAATTGGAAATAGTCAACAGATGAAAGGTAGTAGAATTAAGGGGAATTAGGAAAAGTGGGACTTGAAGGAAACTAAGAGTAGAGATAAAGAGGGAAAGATTTTCAGGCACGGCAGATAGCCAATAAAGGTGCCCAGAGCAGGGACAGTAAAGAAGCCAGTGTCACTGGACTGTAGAGTGCCCAGAGGGCATAAGGTACAAGAAGACTGAAAAAGTGAAGTGGGGAAGGGAGAGGAGGTTATGAAGGGCTTTGAATGCCAGAGGAATTTATGTCTGATCCTAGAGGTGATAGAGCCAATGGAGCTTGTTGACATGATGATATCCTACACATTAGAAAATCCTTTTGAGAGCTAAGTAGAAGATGGCATGGGGAAAGATATGCTGCCAACATATAATCAGTATCTCTTTAAAAGCAAAATTTCAAGATTACTTCCTAATGCTGCTTATGATAATATATACCATTAAATCGCCTTTCTTCCCCCTGGATCTAGAAGACATCCTTAGGTCTTTCATCAGCAGAGGCATCTTATGATTTCAATGTAGCAGAGCAGCTCCAGGGTAGCCACAAATCTAGCAGGCTATCCATCGTTGCTGTGTTCACTGTAGCAGGAGGGACAGCTTCCCTTGTTGCACGATTTAAAATGTTGATCAACCTGGCCAGAGAAAATGCTACCCTCAATCAAGGAGATGGTGCTGGGTGTAAGTCACCATTCCTCTTCTTCCTTCCTCTTTATCCTGCCTCACAATTGGATAAGGTAACACCTACAGCTGATGCTGGTAAATGATGCTGACCTGGTAAATTCTCATGGCAAATTGTTTGGCTTAATGCATATCCAAAGATGTTCAACCATGGATAGTCTCCTATTTGTCTTATAATTTCCATCTCTCTCTCTCTCTCTCTCTCTCTCTCTCTCTCTCTCTCTCTCTCTCTCTCTCTCTCTCTCTCTCTCTCTCTCTCTCTCTCTCCCTTTTATCATTTCAGATACAACTTTCTCTCCTGATTTGGGTTGGTGAATGGGAACTTTAGAAAGGCAATGTAAAGTAATAGGTGGGGACTGAGGAGGAAGCACCATGTTCTGGAAAGAACTGTGAATTTCAGATCTTAGGGTTTTGATTTAGAACTGAAAGGGACTTTAGAGGCCATCAAGGTCAACCTTACTTTACAGCTGGTGAAACCCAAAGCGCACAGAGAGGTTAAGTTGCTTGTTTAGAATCATAAGAACAGTATCTGACATAGTACTTGGAAGTCATGGGACCTAAATTCAAATTCTAGCTGTATGACTTGTTGACTGTTTGACCTTGAGAGAGTCACTTAATCTTTTGGGGTCTCAGTTTCCATGACTGTAAAATTAAAGGGATGACCTAAAAGGCTAATAAAGGCTAAGATAGAGGATTACATGTCAGCGTGAAATAGTTATACTCCTAGGGGAAAAACAGCTATGGAATTATGGATCCATCGAAAATCTTAGAAAAATTTCTACTAATTAATGGAAGAAAAAGTCTCCTGCTTCACTCTTTCCTAATTCTCATTCCCATGCCTCATTCTTTCATAAGTGTGGGGTTAAGAATGGGTTCAGGCTAGGTCCTTTTTCATCCTCTAAGTATGTTAAAAGACCTTTACTGTAGATGAATTCAAAAGATTTTTAGGTTTGATGTAGTGACAGGATAACAAAAAAAAAAACTAGCAAGCACACAAGTAAAATCAATTTGGATTTATTTCAGTTTTTTCTACGAACCATTCACAAAGTGTAAGTTGATTTTCAAAATAATATTTTCATTAGGTTATCAGGGATAAATGTTTAAAAGCTTTACTAAATAATCCATACCATCTGTATGAAGTGAAACTTTCTTGTTTAGGGTTTCTTGTAGGAAACATTTAGAAGTCCCATAGCATCATTTAACATAATTCTACTGGTCTGACCCAGTCTTCCTTTCATGCTGAGTGCTTTCTGATCAAGATTGGAGTAGTGAGAGGGTCTCAGAATAAAAGACCTGCTTAGCATGCATCAGAGTAGGCTGGCATGAAGCAGACACATTTAATCAATTGTAAAAGCAGTTCAGGGCATACATCCTACAAGGCAGGGGTGATTCTTCAGCAAATGTAGTGCAATTTTATTTGCTTCTTTTTGGTGGGAATTTTGCTATTATCCCTGGTTAAATTAGTAACATTGTACATCTTTTCAGTTTTTAATTTCAAACAGAATCAAATCATAAAAATTATCTCTGTGCTCTGCAGAATCTCTTCCTATTCTGTCAAATTAAAGGAAAACCCACAATTGCAAAGGGAAACAACACCTAATTAATGAATCCCCGGAGGTCAAAGCTCCTTTAAAACCTGTTGGATGTGTGCTTAGCTACCTTTGTCAGTTTATTTGAAATAATGTCATAGTTGTCTTGAGATTTCCCAGCCAATATATACCCAATAAGTACCCCATTCACAAATACCTTTCCTGAGTTCCTTTTCTGTATGCTCTTAAGGATAGGCAAGGCTGACCCAGTGAAGTAACATGATTGAAGGAGGTAGGTATACTGTCTCATCTTTCGGCCTCCAGCCACTATAGTCAGAGTCCCTACCCAACCTGTCTGACTTTAAGGCATTAAACAGGGAAGAATTAATTCTTATTTCTATTCAGCACCCTTCCCCTTCCCATCCCCACTCTTCCATTTCTGGAATCTTTTCCCTCATTTTCCAACTCCAGGAACTAAACCCAGCCAAGGTTGTTTTGGTTGGTGCTATTGGAGGCTTGTTCCCAGGAACTACAAAATATCAGAGGGTCAGGGAGAGACTGACTACCAGGACCTTTTTTCTGCATCTTCTCCCTGTCCCTCCATCTCTTCCACTCCCTGCTTCATTACCCACTAGAAGAAAATACTTCATTTGCTGGGGCAATTATTTCATCTACTAAACACAGACTTCTTTGTATGAAGCAGCAGCGCCTGGGGAGTAACTGCTTGAAATTGTATACTTTTTACTTAACCCAGTTATAGTTATGAAAAGTAGAGTGAATGAACACAAGAGCAGCTTAGGAAAGTGATACAGGCAGATTTCAAATACTACTACAGGACTAGTACTCTTAGTAGGATCAGGAGTGGGGAACCTGTGGTCTCAAGGCCACATGTAGCCCTCTAGGTCCTCAAGTGCAGCCCTTTGACTGAATCCAAACTTCACAGAACAAATTCACTTAATAATAGAAGGATTTGTTCTGTAAAAATTGGACTCAGTCAAAAGGCTGCACCCAAGGGCTTAGAAGGTCACATGTGGCCTTGAGGACCACAGGTTCCCCACTCTTGATCCTGCTAAGAGAACCATAGCCCTATAACCAGCCATTTTTGCTTCCATGGGGGAAAGCAGCACAAAAAGTGTGACCAGACTAAGTGGCACGATGCACACCCTCAATTCATCTCTAAGTAGTTTTGGAAATCTCAGGGCACTGATGGAAAGAAAGGCTGCTCCCCTCTTTTCCCAAGTCCTGAGGGCTGAGAGGAGCTCACTTTGCCCACCCTGGTAGCTTCCTTTTTACCTAATTATTTTTGTTGACTAAGTGCAATTTTTATTTGTTTCTACGTCTCATAAAGATGGAAAATACCGTTAGCAGCCCCTCTAAATTTCAGGAAGAGCACTGATAAGCCTGCCCCAGTCACAGTTCTGTTAGTTACCATTTTTGTAACTGATACACTCATAAATTCTTTAGGGAATCAGGATGTATGGATTTCTGAAGGCATAGAGAATGGAGAAAGCACGGTCCTTGCCTTTCAGGAACCTAAAAGTGGACAAGTTGAGAGGGGAGATTAGGCATGCCGCTAACATAGATGCTAATAACGACTCACATTTTACATCGTGCTTTAAGGATTACAAAGTTGTATCTTAATGACAGTGTTTTAAGCTAGACAGTATAAGAACTATCCTAATTTTAAAGATGAAGACATTGAGGCTCGCAAAAGTAAAATGCCTTGTTCAGTATCATACAGCTAGGAAATTGTGGAATCTACATTTTAATGCTTGTTTCTTAACTCTAGATCTACTATATGTGAGAGCTGTAGAACTTGTCTTATGTTCTAGGTATGGCACTGGCAGTTGTGCATGGAGTCAAAATATGAATTCAAATCTTCCTTTGATAACTACTGACTGTGTGTCCACAGGCAAATCACTTAACTTTGCTGAGTCTTAAGTTTCCTAATCTATGAAATGGGAATAGTAGCACCAGGTATAGGTGTCTCACATATTGGTTGTGAGAGTCAGAGGAGAGAATAAGCCTGTCAAACTTTGAAGTAATATAAAAATATTCTCCTTTGTGAGGAAAAGGAATCTCCCGTCATTCAAGCAAGGATGTTGAGAGAGGTTTATACATAATTAGCAAAGAAAATATTTCCCACACATAGAGTGGAGTTTTGATTCTCTTGATAAAACATGTTGTTTCAGTAGGTGATGCCATTTTGGTTTCTGTTTCCCTAACCTCAAGCAGGGACCTTTTGAAAATTCCCTTTGCATTAAATCAGCATGGTCCATCTCCCACCTAACCAGATTCAGAACTTGTTTTCTTTCACATACTTTCCCAGAGTACCCAAGAGTTTTTCAGTACTTTATTAAGTATCCAGGAAATGAATGCAAAAGGATAGGGTAGGGCTTGAAGTACAGTTTTAACCTCACACTGAGGTGATCTTTTTGGACTGTAATCTGTTCTACTTATGGCACATAAAACACTAATTAGTGCTGTCCTTAATGTAGACCACAAAGCATCATTCCGAAAAGGAGTCCAGGTATAATTAAGCATGCTGACTTGGGTCAAAATCTCTAGGTTTACATAAGAAACATGATATATATTTGATTTCTTATTTTTTTGTATGCATCTTTTCTAAGGGTGAACTTCAGATTATGTTTCCAAAATACACGGTTTAAAAGAAATTAGCTATTGTGTGTAAATGCACAACTATTTTTGTGTTTTGAATCCTGTTTTTCTCTTCTGTTTCCTTTCAGTTTGGGAGGATGCATAATGATGTCAAAAATATCAGCACTTTTATTTATTCTCAAACCACTCCATTTCCTCCTGCATCCTCACTGTACATCATACCAGAGTGCTATTCCTTATAACAAAGACTAAAAAAGAAGAAAAAAACCCCATATTTTAAAAAATCCCACATTATATATGTGTGTATCTGTGTGTGTGTGTGTGTGTGTGTAAAATCTCCCACCTATGGATTTCTGTGCAAAGGAAAAGAAAGAGGTATCTTTTCATATCTCTTGGAATTAACCTTTTACAACATTCAATTCCAATGGTTCCATCCTTTCCTTTTATGATGTTGTCATATACCTCTTTACCATAATCTAAGGCATGTTTTATTTCTTCTCCTTCATGTGAAGAATTTATGAAATAATTTTTCAAAAGTATTTTGTGAATTGTAGAATTTGTTAAAACCTTTTTTGGCTTTATAATGGGACATTCATTAATGATTTGGATGATAATTAGTGAGATAGAATTACAATTTAATTATCTTTTAGCTGCCTGCTAGAAAAACCAGTGGAGGAATAAAAGTCTCTGGTTTTCTTCATCAGTCACCAATTGAGACAAACTATTAGTCAATTTAATTAAATAAGCTGCTTGTCTAATACTTTGCTTACTGAATTGGTCCATTATTTGATTTGACCAGCTTTCAGCTGTTTTGTGTGTGTGTGTGTGTGTGTGTGTGTATAGGCATAGTATTATTGTGAATATTAGTGTATGTGTATATATGTGTGTGTATGTCTTGCATAAATATCTAGTATCTGTAAAATAAGACCTTGAGCTGGAAGGCAAGACATCAAGTCTAAATTGAGTTGGGAAATATTCACTTATACATCACCAACCAATCATTATCTAACATATTGTCAGTCCCAAAGTTAATAATGCTACTGGGAAAAAAAAATCTATTTTTATATTATATTGCACAATGGGACAATAGAGTGGAAAGAGATAATTTAGAGAGGGTCCAAAAAAGAACAACAAAAACCAGACACTTAGAAATCATCCTGCCTTCCCTGGTATTCTATCCCCAATTAAACCCCCAAGGTCCTGTTTGTCCTGAGACTAACCAGAATAGACCTAATTCCCCCTGAGAAAAGGCTGTTTGTTTATTATTAAATTTTATTTTTTCAGTTAATGAGATTATATCCCCATGCCTCCCATGGGGGAAAAAGAAAAATGAAAAAAAAAAACCCTTGTGATAAATTAATTGTGAAGCATAACAGATCCCCCCATTATCTCTCTGTCAGTAGGTAGGTAGAGTGGTTCATCCTCATTCTTCTGAAATGGTAGTTGGCCATTGCATTGAACAGAGTCCTTAAGTAAAAGGGACTTTCGGAGGTCATGATTACCAACACATAAGGAAACTGAGGCAGAGAGGTTAGTCATATCAAAAATCAGACAGATAAATGATAATCTGGGGGTAAGCCCAGTTCCTATAACCTCAAATCCTGTGTTCAGTCCACTACATCATGTCTGTAAAACAGAGGATCTTAATCTGGGGTTTGTAAATTTCGTTTCCCCCTTTCCTTAATGTTTTGATAACTATATGTCATTATGACTTGTTTCCTCTGTAATTCTATGTATATTATGCATTTAAAAGCATTATACTGAGGTGGGGGGTCCATTGGCTTCACCAGACAATCACCTCAAGTAGAAGGAGTCTACATAGTTGTAAACTGCTTTGTTTCTGCCAAGGATAGGACAAGAAATAAGGGAGGGGAAGGGCCTGAAATATTTAATAAAATATTTCCAAATGCAAAAGATTACACTGATTGCTTTAAGACTCTTTTCAGCAATGATTATGCATGGTTATGAGTATGTATTCCTTGTACTTATGCTGGATTGCCTTTTCCTCCTTTGGAATTTAAGATCTAGGCTCCATTGAGCAAGTACTTATTTCAAATGATCTGTAACTTCATCTAACTCTTCGTAGATGACTTCATGAGGTACTGTCACAGGGGAAAAAAATCACCTGGTGTCAAATCCTGGTGATGAACATCTTTGAACTTCAGCTGGTCCTCTGATGAAATATAATGCAAGTCCTGATGTTTTTATAGTCTTGTTCCTCCAAAAAGCATGCCAAGTATCTTAGTTTCAATTTAGCACTGGTCTCAAAGAATAGGTATTTTCAGGGTAAGCATTTTAAATTATAGTCTTGTGATTTTGAAGCACACACAATTAGGAGGATGAATGAAAAATTGTTTCACAAGATTGAATTGAAAATCACCTTCAAGAAAGTAGTGAGGTGACTCCAGGCACAATTCTGTTCCAGTGACTCTGGAAATAGTCTTAAAATGCTTTAAATGATTTATGTTGTCATTAAGATTAACCAGCACAGGAGACTTTACCTTGAAAGATTTAAAATCCTTTTCCTGGACCATTTCATAGTGAGACTTATGATGCATATAAAAATTTTTCCTAGTAAAGATTTTCTTTGATGCATACCACTTTGCTTAAACCCTACTGACTCATTAGTGCTTATAGGAGAAGATTTTGTTAATTTCAATAATCCATAAATTTGGAGTTTTAGATCATTTGGACTCATTAGGCTGAAATCTGATATCATTTATAAAAGAATTAATAAAAATCATAATTTTATTAGCATATACTAAAATTGTAAGTACAGAAATATTTTTCTCATATAAATTAAAAATGTAATTTACTGCAATTTATCAAAACATTTGAAAACATTATATTGTTTTCTTCTGTGGAAAAAATAGTTAACTGATTAGGTAGTACATTTAGGTAAATTCCAAATTGATTAAATGTCTAGAACCAAAGAATATAGATATTAAAAATGTTGATGTCAGCTTGGAAGGAGATCTCTAGCACATTTATATCATTGGCTTTGAAGAAGGCATGGGTGGTATGTTTGTTAAAAATTTTAGATTGACGTGAAGAAGAATATATCCTTGGTAACAATCAAGATCTCAAAATAATAGTCAACACTTATATAATATTGAGGTTTTTTTTAAAAAATAATTTTTATCGTTTTTACATAATTTTTATTTTCCATTAACAGTTTCCCGCAGTCCTCAATGGAGAACCATCCTTTATTTTAAAAAGCAGAGAAAAAACAGTTCAGCAAAACTAGCACTGAAAAGGTATAATATTAATGCAGCAAAATTAACATATTGAAAAAGTATGACATCATATGCAGCATTCTACCCACACCTCCAATTCCCCACCTTGGCATAGAAGGGGGAGGAATCTTAATAATAATAATAACATTAATAGCTAGTTAAGTTTTGCTAAGTTCGTTATACATATCATCTGTACAATCCCCCTGGGAAGCAGGTGCAATTATTCCTCCCATTTTATGAATAAATACAGGTAGTTGAAGGAGCATTTTTTTCCCCTCCTATCAAAAATGACCTGAAACCTGAATCACTGTCAGAGATAGCTGACCATAGCAGTATAAACTTGATGGAAGAAAACCAATATCCCTAGGACATATAATAGCTTGTGTTCACATCACAGATCAAGTAATCTGAGCTATTTAAATGGTTGGGTTAAGGGTAGTAATTATAATGGGAAAGATACAGGGTTCCATTCTTTCCATTTAGACCTATATACTTCTTTGCACTGATTTCTAAAAAAAAAAATTCAGTTACCTAAAAAACAATTTTGACCTTCATTTTCTACAATTTTGGGTTCCAGATTTTCTCCCATCCTCTTTCCCCCACTCCTTATTGAGAAGTCAAGTAATCTAATTAAGGTTATATGTGCTTTGCACTGATTTTTTAAAAAATTAAAGTGTTCCTTTTCTAAGCTGTATTCTTCCACAGATTAAATAGAAGATTCTATTTTATGAATGTGGTAACTATCTTGTACTTTGACTTCTTCACTCACCACCCCTCCCCCCATGCAAAAAGTAATTAGTTCACTTTAAAACCACAAGTAATTTGCATAAAATGCTTTTGCATAAATTATTTCATTTGATCATTTTAAGTCTGTATTAAGCACCAGTGGTTTTCAAACTTTCAAGGGGTCTTCAGGACCCCTTTACACTCTTAAAAACTGTTGAGGAACAAAACCAATTTTTGTTTATGTGGGTTATATCTATTAAATTTGTCACATAGAATTATTTTATTCTAAACTTCAGAAATGAAACAAGCATTTCTATAGCATGATTGCTCATGATACTACAAATCTTACCATATACAACCTGCCCCTTTAAATACATAATAAAGTTGTTATTTTTTTTCCTTTCTTCTCTCCATCCCCCAACCATGGCTACCATTAGACATAAATATCTATATTTATAGATAAATATAAAAGTCACTTTATACATTCTTCTATTTATCAATTCTTTCTCTGGATACAGATAGTGCCTTCATAGTCCTTTGTTGTTTATTTATAGTCAAAATGACTTGTTCTTAAAACAACATTGCTATTACTGTTCACAATATTCTCTTGGTTCTGTCATTGTACTTTCATTATTTCATGTAAGTCTATGCATAATTTTTCCAAGATTGAGCTTATTTTTTTTTTGAAGGGGGGAAGGCAAAGCATTTGATGTTAAGTGACTTGCCCAAGGCCATATAGCTAGTAAGTGTCCAGTGTCTGGGGTCAGATGTGAATTCAGATCCAGAGCTCCAGAGCTGGTCCTCCATTCCCTGCACCCCCTAGCTGCCCCTAGCTTATCATTTCTTATAGCACAGTAGTATTCCATCATAATCACATACCACAACTAGCTCAGCCATTCCCCAATTTATGGGTATCCCTAAAATTTCTGGTTCTTTGCCACCACAAAGAGAACTGTTGTAAATATTTTAGAACATAGTTCTTCTTTTTCCCCTAATCATCATTATAAATTAAAACTGATATTTTAAATTACTTATTCATTAAAATAATAAATCCATTACATGTTAGCATAAATATGTGTAATGAGAAGAGTGGCACTGTTTTACAGATTTTATTTCCAAATCTCTTCAGTATCTGGCAGGAGAAGGCAGCTGGATTCTCACATCTGTTCTTGAATTCAATATGTTGCAATATTCTTTTGGTTCTTTTCGTTGAAGCTCTTGAAGAGAATCTGGCTTTACATATATATGTTATTGGAAAAAGTAGATTATTTTAATAAGTAAATGATATCTTAGTATTACAAGTTTGGTATAGTGGCACCCCTGAAAAGGTCTTCAGATCCCTTTGGATCTGAACTGTACTTTGAGAACTATTGTTGTAGACAGTGCAAATAGTGAAACTGAGGCTAACGTGATTTGCCCAGGGTCAAAGAACGGGAAGCAGCAGAGCCTAAAATATTTTAGAGAGAAGAGAATAAAGGAAGGGTGGGCAAAGGCAGGTGAAACAGACTTCTAAGAGAACTGATAACCTCTCTGATACAGGAACCATGTCCTGATTGCCTCTGTATTTTCACTAGTACCTAATATAATGCTTTATACATATTAACCACTTGATGAGTAGTGGTTAAAGTATTGAATTTAGAGACAAAATCAATGATATAAACATTCAGTAAAAGATATAAATGCATGCCCATATTACACATTGTCTCATCACTCAGCACCTCATTCTGATGCCCGCCCCCAGCTCTTACGTTAGTGATAGTCTTGAGATTCATTGGAGTAGTTAGGAAGGAAATATGACGTGTCTTGACAAACTGCAGAAAATGCTGCTCGTACTGGGGAAGAGAGAGTAAACATTTATAGAATGCCTGTTATGTGTTAGCCACGGTGCTAAGCACTTTCTACAAATATCATTTGATCCTCACAACAAATACTGTTATTCTCATTTTACAGGTGAGAAAAATGAGGCAAAAAGAAATTAAGTGACTTGCCCAAGGTCACACAGCTGCTTAGTGGCTGAAGCTGGATCTTCCTGACTCCAGGATCCTGCACTCTATCCTTTGCAGCACCAGCTATCTATAAATAAAGAATTAAACTAGATATTTCAGGTGGAAAAGTGACTGAATCATCTGAATAACTGTTCCTTTTATAACTCCCATTCATTTAGTTTGTTTTCATTTTATATGTGTACAAGTTATTCCAATATTTATAAAATAAATAAGAGTATATAAATAGAAGTGTCATCATTCAAAATTGAGAAGTCCACTTAGTTTTGGTTTACTTGTAAAACTAGTGACATGTATTAAGAATTTTAAGTTCCTTCCATTTAGTAGAGTTTAGTCAACCTGAAATGTAAAAAATGAGGAAATAGGACATGTAGTCTCTAGGTCTTAATGTCAAAGAGCTCTAGCCTATATTAATCAATGAACAGTAATTTATTAGGCACTTACCATATGCCAGCAATTGTGCTAAAGGGCTGGAAGTACAAGAACAAAAGGAAAGCACTCCCTATCCTCAAAGAGCTGACATTTTATATGAAAATTCTTGAGCATCTAAATCTGGTGTTCTGTCTACTCTGTTAACTTTACTTCGCTGTGAACACAATTAACCAGAATTCTTCAGACTTGATATCAAAAGCTTTTCTTCCTAATCATGAGTTATGAAAGAATCAGGTCTATCGAATTTTTTTTTCCTGTATTAAAATGATTAAATGTTGTTATCTGTCCCTGACCTTGTCAGTAGTTGGCTAAATCTATGACAGGCCTTTCTCCTGTAGTTAGTCATATTTCTTGGGGGGCCAAGGGATTAGGTCTGTTTCAGCTTAGGTTAAATGAATCCTGAAATACGGTTTAGCAGTTCAAGGATTTGTTTTTTGGCAATGTCCTTTTCTCATAAAAATTCATGCTGTGTGAATTTAGAACTTATGACACTGGTAACATTATCCTCTTAGACTAGAATTAATGGTCTAACTTTTTGGATATGAAACCTATTGCTGTGTGTTGCTATTTGTTTTTTGACCTTTCTCTTTTTTTCCCTCAAAGAATTTTTGTCATTTGAGATGACCTTAGCTGTAGGAGTTGAATCAATCCCATTTAGTTAATTAAAATCATGACTTTTTATAACTACTTGTCTTCTCTTTCCTGCTCTGGCTCCCAAAGTGTTTAAATAGCTTCTACTTTGATTAATTAGAAATCAGGGAAATGTTTGTAGGTGATGATCTTGTATCTATGGCAAACTACTTTTAAATTAATATTGCCCTTTCAAATTTCTGTCTTTTTAAAAAGTAAGAGTTATTGCATCACTTTGTGAAATAGATAGTCTTTTTAAAAAATCCTTTCATTATAAAACCTGTGCCTTGAAGTGTGGGTCAACAGCCTTCGCTTAAAAGACCTAGTGAAAGGGAAGCTGATGGATGACTCCAATCACACTTGATTTCATAGCTTTTAAAGGACTTGTTTCTTATATTAATCCTTAATTGCACCTTTGCAGTTTCAGCCTCTTGCCTTCTGGGGTTCAGTGAGAAAGTGTAATCCCTCCTCCGTAGGACACAGACCTTAAAATACTTTCAGATGGCTCTTTGTTTCCTCATTAAGCTATTCATTGATGTAATAGTCATAAGTGGTATACAGTACATGCGGAGGGCTTGAGGTTCAGACACTCATGGATATTCTCCAATCATCTTCCTCAGATATTGTCTGACTAGGGCAGACTAAACTGGCACTATTGCTTCCATGTTGGATTCTCTATAACCTTCATTGTAACTTAAGATCAAACTTGCTTTTTTGATTGCCCTGTCTCTGCTGACTCAATTTTTTACTTACAATCCATTCATTGCAAACGTTTTAGTAATGGTCAGGCAATTATCCCTTCGATCCTTACTGTGCTTTTCTTTTTCCAAATTGGAAAAAATATAGTTTTTGGGGGGCTGACTTTTAGACCTCTTTAGCATATAGAAATATTATGGGGGGAGGTTTTAAAATTTATTTTGTAAAGTTTCCAATTATTGCCATAATAGTATCATCATGGTTAGGTGTGGTTTAAAGTCACTTTTAGATACTGTAGATACATTATGTGAACATTCCTATGTTTCCCACCCATGTTTAGTATACATTTACAAGATTACTTTAGTTTTATTGCATAAGGTGAGGGTGTGATAAATTCTCTGTGACCTGAGAGATGGAGATATTTCCCATGCAAACTAATCAGCCTTTGGAACTTTATCATAGATGGAGCAGGTGAAAGAGTGCATTATATGCACGTAGTCCATCCTTTTTATTTTACAGATGAAACTAGGGAGTGGAGAAGTTGAAGGACTTGCCTAAGGTCACACAGGTAGTACCTAGCAGAGGTTAGATTTGAACCCAGATCTTCCTGAATCAAAGTCTAGCAGTCTTTATTATACCATACTGCTGCTTCTATGTTGGAGGGGTCTTCCAGTATTCCTAATAAAATAGTTTTCAAAGTAATAATGCTAAAACATTCATTACTAATCTCATTCCTTCTATACTAATTCTCACAATCCTTTTCAGAATATATGAATCAGGAAGCTACCTGAATATTTATTTAATGCAAAGAGCCACATGGCTCCAGGAATGATAAATAGTATCACGGAGAAGAGAGAAAAGGAAAGGAAAAAAAAATCTCAGTGTTGTCCTTTAGGGTTTGCTTGGAAAACAAAAACTTTGGCTTTTAAGAGATTTTTAATGTGTTTTAAAAAATAAATGTAATAGCTGATTCAGTTGTAATATGGTGATGTCTTGTTGGAATTGAACTCTGCATAACCCACCCAGAAAACCTAATTCTGAATGCTGATGTATACAAATCCACATTTTGTCTATACTCATTCAGTCCCGTTGTAATGTAAATCATCGCTGCTTCTCATGTGTCATGATTGTCATGCTTTTCCATGGGATCCACACCTTGGATTTCATTCATATAGGGAGCTTCCTTCACCTGTTCTGTACTTCATTTCCTATTAAGCAGTTAAATGACTTGCCTAGGATAGCACATCCAGGATGTGTCAGAGGTGATGCTTGAACCACTTTTCTGACTCCAATACCAACCCTCCAATTATTAATGCCATGTTGTCTTTTTTATGTGTATAAAAGTACTCAGTGCTCAAGAATGTTTCATATTATAGAAACATCTGTTAGTTTCTTTTTAGCTACTAATTCTTACTTGGGACAAGAAGGTTTTGACAGGCTTAGTCAGGTAATTGACCAAATTAAAAAAAAAATAGACATAGCAAAGGTAGATATGACTTAGGAAGTAAATAAGGTTTTAACATCTTAAGAACAAAACATTTAAAGATAAATTTTCAGTAATAAACATTTTCCAATATATTTTTGTTCTCTTAAATTCCTATAGCAAAAGAATTATAAAAAGATGCAAAAAGTTAAGTAAAACTAACATTGAAGTGTTTCATTATGCTGTATTCCATACACATAGTTCCTTAATTTTGCAAAAATGAGGGAAAGTACCTTCTCCTGCGTTTTATTTGGGGGCAAGGTCATCATTTGGTGTTGTTTCAGTTATGATTTTTTAAACAAATTAATGTTATTATTCATTGTGTATGTTTGTTTTCCTGTTTCTGCTTACTTTGGATCTGTTCATATGTTCATATGTCTCCTATGCTTCTCTATATTCTTCCTACCCATCACAGAATCTCTTTCGCCATTTCCCAGTTTTTCCCTCTTGTGAATCTTTTGGTGGGTATGGGGCATGTGTTTTTATCATTGACCTCCTTGGGGCATATTCCCAGAAGAGGGATTTCAATATTACAAAGTTTATGGACATTTTGGCAATTTCTTTGCAGAACATTTAGAATACTTCACATGTCTACCAACCTTGTACTGGTGTGCTCATCCTCCCACGACTCCTTCAACGTTGACTAGTCCTATGTTTTTTTTAGTCATCACTAAGAAAAACAATTTAAAAACTGACACTTTATAAAACAAACATTTCTCACCTTTCATTCAAATGTCATAAATCACAGACTTAGAATTTCCCTAAAATGTTTACAGTGATTACTATAAAGATAACATTAAAGCTGCAGGTATAAACATGTGTGTAAAGGCATACAAATACTGTTGCACCAAATAAAAAGATGTTAACATTTTGAAACTCCTTTAGTCTGGCTTCAGTCCTCTAAAACTCCTCCCCTGTACTTCACTGGTGACATCTTAATTGCTAGATCCAGTGGCGTTTTCTCATCTCTGATCCTCTTTGAACTTTCTGTGGCATTTGATATTACCTCGTAAGGAGGATCATGGCTTCAGTGATTCTTCTTTCTCTTTTCTCGCTGGTCTGACTTTTCCAAAGGTACATGTTTTCCCCTCAACCCCTGAAATGTAGTCTCCTCCAGGTTTTAGAGAGTTTTAAATGCCAAACAGAGAAGGTTATATATGATCCTAGGGATCATTATCATAGAGAAACACTGGAGTTTATGGAACAGAGGGTATCTTGGGATTTATGAACATCACATTGTCAGCTGTGTGGAGGATGAATAGGAGAAGAGGACAGAGTTGAGGTAGAGGGAGATGTTGTGGAATTGGAAGATCTGGCAAATGATTGAATATTAGGATGAAAGACTGAGAAGGTTAAGGAGGTTGTGAACCTGGGTGACTAGAAGTATATGGTGCCCTCTGGAGACACATCAAAGTTCAGAAGAGGGGTAGGTTTGGTAGAAGCAATAATGAATTACTTGGGACACTTAAATTTAAGATGTAAATGTGACAGCCAATTTAAAATGTTCAACAGACTTGTGATGACTGGGGCTCTTATTTTAATATCTATCCTAAGACCAGATATGTAGATTTTGGAGTCATCTGCAAAAAGATCGTTAAACCCAGGAGACCTGATGAAGCCACTAAATGAGAGAGTAGAACTAGAGGATCATCCCCAAACAGCTTCAATCTCTCACTTCAACCTGAAGTACAAGACGGTGGGAGGCATCAAGGAAGATGGGGTATGGGATGGTGGCCTGTGCTCAGTAATTGGGAAGCAGTCCAAAGGTGTGATGGTAGGCTCTATGAAGAAAGAAAGAGTTTCCAGGAATAAAGGGGTAATAGTCCTGCTCAGATTATATCCGTAGTATTTTGTTAAGTTTTAGGATAAGGACAAATGTGATTGTTTGGCATTAAAGCCTTGTACCTTAATAGAGCACCCGCCCTGGAGTCAGGAAGACCTGAGTTCAAACCCAGCCTTAGACACTTGACACTTACTAGCTGTGTGATTCTGGACAAGTAGCTTACCCTCAATTGCCTTGCAACAAACAAACAAATATATAAAAATAATAGTTCTGCAATGGGAATAAGGTGACTCCAACTTAACTTTGCATCCGTAGTTTATATTGCTCCTAAGTCTAACTAGACTTCTTGTTTGTCCTCATTCATTTTCCCCCATGTTTGGAATGCATTCCTGCCTCTCTGCTGCCTCTTAGAATCATTAATTTTTTTCAAACTCAACTCAAGCATTACCTTCCATTTGAAGCACAGAGGATTAGAATTGTAAGATTATTCAGTCTTCATGGAAAATTAAAAATGAGGTATTGTACTAAGCATATTTAATGGAGATCAAGCACATATCATTGTTTTTTGCAAAAAA
The DNA here is from genome assembly GCA_023548195.1 of Bettongia penicillata ogilbyi. NCBI lineage: Eukaryota > Metazoa > Chordata > Mammalia > Diprotodontia > Potoroidae > Bettongia > Bettongia penicillata. The sequence continues at coordinate 149,035 of JAJHZJ010000382.1, read as the reverse complement.
AAAAAATTTTCCAAAATCCTAGAGAAGTGGTATGAAAAGGACTATGTTTTAATCACTTCTGGACTGTTCATTTTATTGTAGTGAAAGCCACAAAGGAAAATTCAAGAGACAAGAAACTAATAGGACTGAAGATTGTATATATTTTACCATATATTTTATGTACCGTTTTTGTTTTTGTTGTTAGGTACACACAGCAAAAATAATACAACAATGGATAAAATATTCAATTGGAATGAATATGTGTGACTGATTCAAAGGGAATATTATTCAAATGGAATCATGTGTGTGAAAACATTTTGAAAACTGTTGAAAAATCAACGCAGATATTACTACTAGTGACATTATCAATATGAATTATGCCTGGATACTAGGTCATTTGCTGTAAGGCTGTTAATCTACTTTCCCTTTAAATATTAGAAATTTGAATGGTATCCACAAATTATCACTGTGGTCTGGGAAGGTTTTGGCTGACACAATGCCTGTTTGGGCTGGGGCATCCCATACTCAAAGCTAATTGCCACTGCAGAATAATTGTTACTATTATTTTGTGAGGCAATCAAGGTTAAGTGACTTGCCCAGGGCTACACAGCTAGTACATGTATATGTGTGTGTGTAAGCCATGTCAGTTGTTGCTTACTTTAGTAAATGAAGACAGTCATAGAGCCAAGAACTGAGTAAATATAAGAACATGGAGCAAGTTGTGAAATGGTCTCCCACATTTGTGGTCTTGTTATCATTTCCACTTCATCATTTAAATAATTGGTGCTATTGTAAAAAAAAAAAAAGGAAAGAAAGAAATCTGATAATTCAGCTAGTTTTGCAAAAACTTTAATTTTGAGATATACACAATTCACTTTATGTTCTGATGTGAGCTAAACACTTGCCAGCTGTGTTGGCACATCACTTAACCTTTAGTGGGACTCAGTTCTCTCATCTTTAGAATGGGGACAAAGGTACTCAGCTCACAGGGTTATTAAGAAAATTACAAGGAGATGATATCAGCAGAAAGTTCTTTGAAAAGTCAAGTATATTATAACAACTTAGAAAGGAAAGAAAGGCCCCCCTATAGGAGGTGCCTGGAGCTGAACTCATATATACCATTCCCAAAACTCTGTGAACATTATGGGATTTTTCCTTTCATCTTTAAACTTTCATTTAAAATGACCATCCTTCATATTTTTGGTAAGCAAAATCTTTAAAGTGGGAATGTAATCTAAGAGTATTTGGCTCTTTAATATATAGGCTCAGCATGTGAATATGTTGAAGCCAAGTTCTTCCATCTGTGATGTTACTATGAAAATATATCCATATCTTTTTCCATAAAGTAGATTATATAGCTGAAGGACAACTTTGCACGGGAGGGGAATGCCGCCAGGTGGAATCAATTTAGTACAACTTAAAGGCTTCGGCATAGACTACCTTGAACTTACCATCCATTTATGTAGATGTAAAAAGAAACATAAAGGTTATTTTGATCTAAGTCACTGGATAGGCCAACAAAGGTTTGCTGAACAACAAGTAACAGAGGCAGTGTGTGTGCCAGCAGGATGCACCTAGCCCTGAGATTTCTTTATCTCACCAGATCAGCTACTGCTCATGAAAACAAGTCTCTTAGGAAAGCAAAAATGGAGTGATCATAATCAAATGGTTTGTCTCCCATCTTCATCAAGTAAGGGGTCTTCTATATTTCATCTATGGATCATTTGATGCTTAAATATTGTTGGAAATGATAACTCAGCTGATTTGGTACTGAAGTGTTCCATGCTAACAGCGTCAAAGATTAATAGAAAATAGTTAGCTAAAGAAGGGATATGGCAAGAAAAAAGTAAGGCTTAAACCTATTTCAGAGGAATTTAATGTTTTAGGAAATGAGGCTTTAAAAGGCAAACATGATATTGTTGAGTACAGAAAGCTTGAGTTAATGGAGCCACCTGATCTAGAGACAATAGAATCCTTCAACCTAGAATGTAGGGTATTCCTTTTTCTTCCTTGCCCTTCCCCTCCCTCATTTGCTTAGCATGAGGTAATGTTTATAACTTATTTAGCTGCGTTCCATAGACTTAATTTAAATTGTTTTATTTTGCTTTTTTCTTTCCTCATATAGCCTCTACAGAAGAATGGACAGATAAGCAGCATTAATGGAATACCAGAAGGACAAGGAGGAGAGCCAAATAAACAGCAGGAAGAAGTAGTTATCTTAGATGGTAAGTGAAATTTACTAGTGCCTTAGGCTGATATGTTAGGGTGCTTTGAACCTCAACACACCTAAATCTAAGACGTGGTCCAACAATCACTGAGGGATGGTAATGGAAAAAGTAAACAAAATGCATAAAATGTTTCTTTGAATGTTCTTAGTAGCCTCTATTTCTTGGAAGTAGTACCATGCCATAATTTTACGTATTTGTAAAACTTTGTTTTCCATCCTTAGGCATTCTTTTCTGGCATTTTGTTGATTTCTCTCCAGTCACTTGGCTTATTATGTTTAGTGACTATACATTCTTATAGAAACACTGAACTGGTTGCTTTGTAATAGTTAATACCTCTTTCATTAGTGCTAGATCTGTTATACTGGTACTTTTTTTTTCTGGTTGTATACATTTCATTTGAAAAGAATCCTCATTTTTGTTCAAACATCGATGTTCTGCTTGCTATTATAGTTGTAAGAAAAGCCAGAATCAAACAGTGCCTTGGGAGTGGTAATTGGATATCAAGCCTTTCACCACTGGGTTGCTGGCTTAATTTTGGCCCAAACTGAGCAGAGTAGAGGCTCAATGTTATTACTTTTGAAAGTTTCTTAATCTTTTAGAAATGTGGGTATGAGAGAGGACCATTTATAACAAGTAGCTCTGTCTGGGGAAAAATCATAATTGCTTTGATAAAAATTGAGCTCTATCTAACACCTTGATCAGTTGGCCTCAAGGGAATGACCAGATGTTGAATCAGAGCAAACTAAATTACTCTTACCTTTGAGGATTATTCAAAATAAATTTGATTCCTGTTTTAAAGGATCTTCATATTGTGTGTGTGTGTGTGTGTGTGTGTGTGTGTGTGTGTGTGTGTATGATATATATATATATCTTGGTACAAGTCTCGTTTCAGTCTGGCATATTTTATAACAAGCATTTTTAAAGGAATAGGATGAATGTCTTCCTTTTTCAAAAAAATTATGAAACTGAAATGTTTTCCTTTTCTCTAAAGGAGATTAGTGATTGGCTCCTAATTCCCATTATGTACAAGAGCCTGTTTCTCATCTTCTTCAGTGCCCTGCAGAGTTGCTTCAGGCATGGAGTTCCTTTTGAAGTCAGTAGGAACTGAGCCTGCTCAGAACCACAGGCATGATTTAAAGTGAAAAATAGACTTAGTCCCATACATATAATTATGTGTATGGTGTAGATGGCCATAGACTCAGATTCCAGCGACTCAGAGTGCACTGGCCCAACACATTCAGAAGTGCCAGTCTATCTCCTTCCCAAATGCAATAAGTTTGAAGTTACTTAATATATTTTATTGCCATGAGCTGTGTTAGGCCCTTTTTCAGGCCGTATGGGGAAGGGAAGTATATTAAAAACCGTTATGGCTTTCTGATAGATGCAGGAGTTTATAATCAGTTTGAGAAACAAGACATGAACATGGAGAAAGTTAAAGGAAATCAAGGATTTTAAGCACAGCTCCAGACAACAGGAAGAGACAAGAAGTACATGATTAGATGTCAAAGAAGCCTTGCTTAGGCATTCAGAGAAGGGAGAAATCTTTTCAAACTTGAGAACAGGAGAAAGTTGTATTTGAACTTATGGGATGAATTTAGGTTGACGGAAAGGAAAGGGCATAACTCAAACTAGTTGATGTGCGGTATAAAGCAATCGAAAGCATATTTAAATAAAGCTAATTTGACTGAGAGAGGGGATTAGCCTAAAGGTGGGATAATGCTGGGAAGGTCTCTGGCTAGATCGTGGATCCACCTTGAATCTGGGCGTCTTCCTATAGTTAATAGCTATTCTCCCTCCCTGTCCCCATTGGGTCTTTCCTCTCTCTCTCTCTCTCTCTCTCTCTCTCTCTCTCTCTCTCTCTCTCTTTCTCTCTCTCTCTCTCTCTCTCTCTCTCTGTCAATGGAATTTAAATAGAAAATAGGGAAAAGCTAGATGGAACTAGAATGAGGGAGATCTGAGTTCCAGCCTTGCTTAAAATATTTTCAAGTCTATGTAACTCTGGGCAAGTCACTTTGTGAAAATGGGGATGATAATGACGCACCTACATCACTGGGTTGTAGTGCGGTGCGGTTTAGATATTATTTATACAATTCCTAGCACACAGTAAGTGCTTTGTAAATGTTTGTTACCTTCCCTTACTTCATTTGATAGTATATTTTTTTCAAGAATATATCTCCATACCTACTAAATATAAAAGGACACTTTAAAGTTTAATAAAAACTCTAAAATAGAAAATTTCATGTCTGGTTTCACTTTATATGGTTAGTATTGTTCAGGTTAATTTTTTAAAATGTAGAGATGGGGATGGAGAACAGATTTCAAGGGAAGAGAAGAAGGAGAATTTTCGTGGAATGTGGCATAATTTTAAAATACTCAACCCTGTCACCGAAAGTAATAAACTTAAGATTTATTCCAAGGGAAGAAAGAGAACTTTGGTTCTTTTTCTTCAATTAGCATTTACTCTATTGAGATATTTTCATGCATTTAACAAGTTGATTTTAGCGGTTGCAAAAAAAAAATTTAAGGTTACTTTTGATACCTAAGTATTAAAAATAAAAAGGAATCAGAAGAAGGGACATGAGAAGACATTCCTCTTTGAGGAGGTGGAAGACTCACAGGTGTTATATATTGCAAATGTTTTTACTTTTTCAGTGTATCAATTGTGCTGACCTTTCCTCTCTAAAAAATTACTTTTTGTCATAATGTAGGGGGTGGGAAGAACTTGTGATATCATGGTGATATAAAAAACAGAAAAAATCAATAAAAAAATTTAACAAAAACAAAACCACTGATCATACTAACTTGCCCAATTAACTACAAGACCATTTTCAATGAAGTCTTCCTTGAATTCCCCCCCCCCCCCAAAGCTTCTCACTCCTCAGATCCTTCCCTCTCCCAACTGAACCCTCTCATGTAACAGGAAAAAATTGTGCAAAATTGACTGATACCATAATCAGTTTCAGACGATGCATATGGCATCCTGCCTGACTAGTAACGTACCCTCCTGTGGAGAGGAAGGAGAGGTAATGTTTCATTATCTTTCAGGGTCCACTTTCTTTTCAGTTGGTCAGAAAAAATTCATGACTTTTTAGTGATCTTTTCATTTACATTGTTATTGTACATATTTTACATCCTGTATCTTACTATGCACCAGTTCATTCAAATTGTTCAGTGTTATTCCTTATTCATTATCTGTTTCACAACAAAAAATATATTCATGCATCAATCAGTAGTCACATTTCTTGGTGTGGAAATGGAAATTACATAGGGACAAATAAAAAAATTTAAGCCAGTACTAAATCCTTTATATCTACATCAAGAGTAAACTTTATAGTATTTTTATTTTTTTATTTTCAAATTTTAACTCTCTCCCTCTCATCTCTCTGTTCTTCTTCCTACCCCCAATGAGGACACAAGAAAAACAAAACCTCTGTTTATAAACATTTATAGTCAAGCAAAAGAAATTCCCACATTAGCTATGTCCAAAATATATATGCCTCAATACTGTATTCTTGAGTCTATTACCTCTATCAAGATGTAGGTAGCATGTTCCATCTTGAGTCACCTCAAATTGTGGTTGGTCACTGTATTGATCAGTGGTCCCAAGCCTTTCTGTGTTGTTTGTTTCTACATTATTGATATTATAGTATAAATTGTTCTGGTTTTCCCCACCTCAGTCTCATACATGCCCTTTGAATATAACTATTATCTGCTAGTTTCAATGAATGCTGAAGGCAGTTGGGATAAATTTATATTGCAGTAAGTGGGAATGTGGGTATTCTGCTTGAATTTACATCTAGGAATTCTTAAAATTATATTTTTATTAAAATGATAAATGTCTATTATTTTGATTCAAATTTAGTTTACTGGGTTGTAGTTTCTTTCAGACACTAGTCTGTTCTCTCTTGGAGACAACGCTTAGGTTTTAGTTTTCTTAATTTTATGAAGCTTTTCGTTCAGGCTCACTAACGCCTAGGGTGTGATTCATTTGGGATTTGAAAAGTTCACAGTACTATTGCCAAATAATCACAAGAGTCTGCATTGGATCACGTTACCCTTCAGCGAATGTGCTCCTTACCTAAGAGAAGTTCTCTGATTTTGAACACCAAATCACTTTTTGGCAGTATGGTTTAAGCCTTTGAGTTGTGCTTTCAAAGTATTCAGAATCTAATTCTCTTTCTTTGAGATGTCTTTACTTGTTCAGTCCTTCTTCAGTTGTGTCCAATTCTTCATGAACCCCTTTGGGGTTTTCTTGGCAAAGATATTAGAGTGGTTTGCCATTTCCTTCATCTGATGGGGAAGTTGAGATAAATGGTTAAATGACTTGCCCAGAGTCACACAGCTAGTCAGTATCTGACCCACATCTAAACTCAGGTATTCCTAACTCTAAACCCAGTGCTCTATCCACTGAGCCACAGAAACTACTTGATATCTTTACTTGTTAAAATGTAAATAACCAAGAAATTGAATCCTACTTAACATATACATGGCTATTTTGTGTTCTAAATGGGAGATTATAGTTGGGGCCTATACTATGAACATTTATCTGGTCTTTGGCTAGTTCTCTGCACACGAAAATTTTATCACTTAAGTCTTTCAAGCAAGTCATTTGCATAATCATTTATTTTGAGAAGAGAAACAATCCATTATCTCCTTAATGATTATATCTCTTACCATTAGGGAAAGACATAGAAGTCAAGGCTTCTGTATCCCAAACATCCAAAATAGATATTCAATGGGCTCAGGCCATGGAAGAGCTCAAAAAGGATTTTGAAAATCAAGTTAGAGAGGTGGAGGAAAATCTGTGAAGAGAAATGAGAGAGATGCAAGAAAAGTATGAAAAGCAGGTCAACACCTTGCTAAAGGAGACCCAAAAAAATGCTGAAGAAAATAACACCTTGAAAAATAGGCTAACTCAATTGGCAAAAGAGGTTCAAAAAGCCAATGAGGAGAAGAATGCTTTAAAAAGCAGAATTAGCCAAATGGAAAAGGAGGTTCAAAAGCTCACTGAAGAAAATAGTTCTTTCAAAATTAGAATGGAACAGATGGAGGCTGATGACTTTATGAGAAACCAAGAAATCACAAAACAAAACCAAAAGAATGATTATATCTCTTTAACTTGAATTTGTTTCAAATAACAAAGTAATAATTCACCTTTGAGGTAATTAAGTCACTTTGTATATTTAACCACGAATTACTCTTCTTGATTTTTGTACTAGGTTAAAAACAACTAGATACTTTTCAGAATTGGAAGTTTTCATAGAAGCTTACCAGGAATTGCTTGGAAACGTGAAATCAGACATGACCTTTGTGTAATTAAAGAAGGATTCCCAGTAGTTCTTGTCAACTCTGATTGGTGGTTGGATAAGGGACTGGGGGTGGAGGGAGGAGAAGAGGAGGAGAGTGAGTGGTGAGTTCTCCTTCACCCCCTCCCAGCCCTCCTCATACACACATTTGATCTCTTAACTATTTCATTGGTATAATTTAGATCTTTTGAAATTAAAAGAGGCTTTGAAAAAGGTTTCAACAAACAAAGATTGGTGCCTTCTTTTGCTGCATGGCACATTCTGAAGCTTTAGTTTGTTTTGTAATGTTTTGAAAAGTGACTGGAAAAATGGACCTTGAATTCTAGGGAAAAATAATAAAAGACATTTCTTGGAAATGGTTTTAATTCATTCTCCCTATCCTCCTACAATATATTTTTAGTATGGATGCTATATCACTTATGTCATAGACAAATAACTAGTATATATATTCATTGCTTTGATCTTCAGAAAAGTTGAGTTTTTTCTTTCAAGAGTCCAAAGACTACCTCTGCCTATAAGGGTCATGTCTTTTTTTTTTTAACTACACCAGTGTAGAATCCAGCATTAATATCTTTATTTTTCTTCCAAACAAGAAAAAAAATTGGCAAATTACTTTTTTTTCTTTTTCCTATATAGAGCTTTAGTAGACCAGAGCAATGTAATTGATAGATGTAAAAATAAATGGTACCATAGTTTAGGAGACATGGATTCCATTTCAAATTCTTTCACAGTATAACTGTGTCCTTAGACAAGTCACTGAAGGTTCTCAGGTTCTTTTCTTTTTTAAGGAGCAGTTTGGATAAGGGCAATAAATTATAGCACAGGACTGAGGCCTACGGAACTTGCTATTCATATGAAGAGAGAGTATTCTTAAAGAGGGTATATCAAAAACTTACTGTCTGCAAGGCAAAATTAGAATGGCCTCGTATATTATTGTGACATGATGTCTTTAGTTTTGCTTAAAAGTCATGAACTAGAAACTTTAATTAAGTAGAACAAGGGTCCTTAAAAAGTTTTACTCATAAAAATTCCAACCACTTAGCACTTCTGTGATAGAATGAATAAGAGATCTATAAAACCTGGCTCAGAAGGCATAAAAATGTAATGTGGCCCACATTATTAGGAGGAAATGGTCCAATGCATAAGTAGTATGGTATCTAATGTAACTAAATGGGGACAAAGCATCAATGCCAGGTATATACTGACTTAATTTTTCTCATGTTATGGGACAACACCTCAAGGTACCAAGGAAGATACCATCCGTTGACCTTAATTTCCTCCCCCCACCCTCACAAAAAAAAAAGAGGACATCTTGTTAATTTTTATGACTATCTACACACCTTCAGGACATTATTGAAGAGAATCATAGAAGTAAACCAGCAATCCTTATGCAAATTATAATCCTCATCCATAACCATTAAATAATTAAAGATGTAGAAAATTTAAGTTTATACTCTGCTCCTTTTTTTGGATGACTATTTTAAGTTAAGACCCCTTGGCAAAGCAAAACATTGGTTTAAAGGCTTTCTCCAGTAAGGAAGGTGTCTCACAAGAATATGCCCACATTATGCAAAATTATGAAAGATTCTTGAAAGTTAAGAAACATTATTTCCAATAGCCCTTTCTTAGATCCTTTATTAGGAAAGACATAAAACAGAAGGACAACAAATGGTTATTGTTTTCTCATGTTTATGTCAGACCCAGGAGAATATCACAGAGCTTCCTAAAAACAGCAAGCATTTATGCGGTGCTTTAAGGTTTGCAAAGTGATGTGCATGTGCTATTGCATTTGATTCGGTGACAACCATCTGATGAGTTCCATTACCACTCTAAGGAATTTGGTCTTGCCATCCTCAAAGGAAAAACCAAGTGGGGGAAAAAATGCCTGTTTTCTAGACTATCTCATAGTCAAATGAACTGCTTCTAGTAGTCAATCATCTCTGTACATCATGGGCAAACACTGTAAATGAACAGTAACTTGGGCCCAGAATTGAACAGGAGAAGGTAATAACGCCTTTGGGAAATCACAGAGGTCTTTTAATGACCACAAGCTTCTTTTTGAAATGAAGGCTAATATTCTTCTGGTGATGTGATATATGGCCATGAGTCATGGAACATGACAGTCTCTGTTGAATTGCGGTTGTGGGTCCCCCACATTGCAGTATAGAGGCCAAGGATGGGAGTGAGCTGTAATACATACAACACCATACAGAGGGCAACACCAAAGGAAGGTATTATCATGAGAAGGTGAGCTGGAGAGAAAGAGGAATGGATAACCTTCAGTCTTCACTGGTGTCCTTGTGATGTCAAGAAAAATTAGAAAGCCTCACATTGCCCCTTGGTGACAAATTTATAGTAGAGCATGGGCATGGGATGGTGCAGGATGATTTTGTAATTAATCTGTGTCATTGGAGGTAATATTCATGTTCTTAAGATCATAGTCAACACTGCATTTATTAAGCACCTACTATATGCCAGGTAGTCTACTAAGCACTGGGTATACAAAAAACATCAAAAGACAGTCTCTTCCCTCAAGGAGCTTACAATCTAGCCAGGGAGATAACAAGCAAATATATGAAGAAGAATATATATAGGATAAATAAGAAATAATTGAGAGAGGGAAAACACCAAAATTAAAAAGGTTTGGGAAAACCTACAGGGATTTAGTTGGGACTTAAGGAAACCAGGGAAGTCAGTAGGGAAAGATGAGAAGGGAGAATATTCTAGGTATGAGGGATAGTAAGAAAAAATGCCGGGAGGTCAGTGATGCTGGATTAAAGAGTAAGTGGTATGTGGTAGAGGTAGATCCATTCAAGTACACTATCTTCAGAAAGTCACATCATTCATCAAGAATATAGTTCTATAGGATGTTATTTAGTTCAGGATTTTGACTTTTCCTTTGGGAATGCTTATAATATCAGATAAACTCATTGTGAACATTTTAGTAGTAGATAAATATCCCCTACTGATCCATTACCACCATATTTAAGGAACATAATTCTGCTTTCAAAGCCAATCGTAGACCCTGAAAGACCTTCCATGAAATTTGTGTTACAATTCAAATTCCATTGTAAGGGTTTCTCAAAACGCCTTCCAAATGCCATAAAATCTAGGTGCTATTACCTTAAGGATATAGCAGTTTATGTTAGTTTACGTTTCATCAAAAGAGAATGAATTTGCATGTAATATCATAAGAATATGAACCATACCTATTAGGCTGATTGTATTTGATTAGGCACACCTGGATCCAAAAAGTTTAATGGGGGGCATAGGGAGCAGCAAAAAAGTGACTTTCATTTGGATTCTGAAACTAATTATCATGGCACTTTGAGCTCACTTTAAGAACTGTGAAAAATCTTGTCTGTAGAAGAAAATTCCAATTTACTTGGGTTAAGATTTATGTAAGCTTGTTAGCTTTCGTAGTATCATTTATCATGTTGATTGATGAAGAAGGTTAGCAAATACTGTTCTTGCAAGTAAATCTGGTTTTTCCCCCTTTGCATTTATGTATGAAATTAATCTGTAAATGTTAGAAGGTTAATATAGTTATATCACAGTTGTAGATCTAAAATTTTTTTAAAAGAAATTTATTATCCTGTATGAGTAGGACTATGGGAAAAACAAATAGAAATTTCTTATTCTTTAAACTATTTCATTGATATAGCTCAGATCTTTTGAAATTAAAAGAGGTTTTGAAAAAGGTTTCAACAAACAAAGATTGGTGCCTTTTCCATACTTTTAAAAAGACTTTTAAAAATAGATTTATGATAGTTTTTGGTTTTTATAATCTCCCAGGTTTCTCCTCTTTATCCATTCCTTCCCCTTTTTCCTTATCATGGAGAAAATATAGGCAACACACCAATCAGTGTATGAAATAAATTTGGCATTATATAATATATTCCATAGTTATGCAAAAGATTTCACCTCTGCAAAGGACTGGAGGGGAGAAGTCTTTTAATATCTCTTCTTTGGGGGCTAAGCTTGTTCTTTGTAATTTGCAATATCCATTTTTGTTTTTGTAGTTCTTTCCTTTTACATTGTTGTAGTCGTCGTATATATTGTTTTTTGGTTTTTCTCTCTTTGCTCAAGTCATTTCCTTGCCACTCTGGATTCATCATTATTTTTATTGTTTCTTACAGAACAGTAATTCATCACACTATAACACATTTCATTCAGGTACCACAATTTGTTTAGACATTCCTTAACTGACAGGCATTTACTTGTTTTCACTACTTTCCTATCACAAAAAAAGCTCTGCTTCCAATATTAAGTGAGTATCCATGAAGGTGTTTTACTTTTAAGTGGCCACAGCATGTGCGCAAAAATATATATATATTCTGAATTACAAAATAAACAAGTGCAAATTTCCCTGGCTGAGCAGTACTGAAACACTAGGAAACCACCAGTTGTAGCCACAATTATGTTGTTAGTAGCTCCTCTCTATTTTTGAAGCCACCAAATCTCCGTGACTGTTGTTACCCTAATCACTTCCTGTTGATTTGTTTTTAGTTTCCCTTTCTGAGAAACTCCCCTTTCACTTGGCAGTTGTCTTAATAGGAATGTAGAATTCACTGCAGCTGCTGGGATAATGCACCTTCTCCTTTGCTCGCCCTACCCCCTCTCCAGAAATACATATATACACACAGGCCCTGAGGAGTTAGTTTGTACAAGTATGGCCAATTCAATTCAACAAGCATTTTAAAATTCACTGGTGGTAGGCACTAGCGAAAATAAACGCCTGCTTTGCTTCACAGCCTTGGACTTATCCTCATTCTTTCCTTCTACTTCCTTTCTCACATGCCCAGTCTAGTAAGTTTTATTCCAGAGCATCTCTTCTCTCTGTCCCGTTCTCTGCACTCATTGCCATCATCTTGCTTCAAGACATTGTCACCCCTCATTTCTCACCTCTCATCTATTGCAATAATGTTCTAATTGGTGTCCCTGATTCCTTTCCTATCCATTTTCCACACAACTGCCCCCCAAAATAATCTGACAAACTCTTTGCAAGTAGGTTTTGTTTCAGTCTTTGTATTTTTATCTCCAGCAGCTAACTTAGTGCTGGCTGCTTAAAACATTTTTGCTGATCGATAGATCATACTACTCCCATATTCAAGAAACTTCAGTGACTCTCTCTTGCCTCTGTTTTCAAGTCCTTAGAAATCTGGCTCCCGCCTACTCTTCCAAGGCAGTGTGTTTAGTTCCGAGTGCCCCCAGCTGCCTCCCCTTGGAGATTATTTTCCAATGCTTCTACATTTGTACTTTTGCAAAAGTTGGCTGGCATGGCTGGGAGGCACTTTCTTCTACTCCTGAGTTAGCTTTTTCCTCAGAGCTCCAGTCAAGTGCCACCCCTTCCAGGAAGCCTATCCAAATTCCTTCCTGTTGCTAATACATTGCCCTCTCTTCTCTCATTCATTTATATACTTTGTATCTATTGAATAGATACATATGCATACATACATTCATAAAATAGACATACATACATACTCTCTCATATAAGCATTTTTTTTATATTTACATTTATATATTTGAGATCTGGGATCAAATTTTTTGTTTTTTTATTTTATATATATTATACATATTTTAATATTTTTATTTATATAGTTGAGATCTAGGTCAAATTTTTTGTTTTTAATTTTATATATTATATTTTTATTTATATATTTGAGATCCAGATCAAATTTTTTTTTTAACCCAGAGCCTTGCACATTGCCTGGAACTAACTGATACTTAATAAATACTTGGTGGATGAATAAATTAGCATTTATAGAACTTGTAAGTAAAGAGGAGCTATCACATAGAAGTAAAAATTCAAGTGGGTGACCAAGGTTAGATTTCTTATCCATCTGTGGACAGAAGCACAAGTTGCTTACAACATTTTGTATACTGTCAGGAAGCAAGCAAAATGGAATTGTGTATTGATTCTGGTATGCCAGGCTCTTTTGTGCTATACAGCTATACATTTTGCTCATGTCTGGTAGTACATAAACTGGGAACGAATTGAAGATATAAATATTTTTGTTAGAGAAGCCATGATCCTAACCTGGAGCCTAATAACATTTTTTAACTCCTTCTTCCTAGACTGTTCCAGAAGTCAGTCAGTAGGCATTTATTAAGCACCTACTATATGCCAAGCACTTACTAATGGCTGGCAAAAATTAAACAGATAATAGTTTACACTGACATATAGATAGAGAGGTCCCTAGGTGTTGTAGGGGGTAGAATTCCAGGTCTGGAGTCAGGAAGACGAGTTAAAATTCAGCCTCAGACACTTATTAGCTGTGGTTTCCTGGGCTTAAGAGCCAGACACAGCTCACATCATTCATAGGTAGGTAGGTAAGTAGATAGATAGATAGATAGATAGATAGATAGATAGATAGATAGATAGATAGATAGATAGATAGATAGATAGATAGATAGATAGATAGATAGATGGAGCAAGCCTTAAATTAAACTAAAATCTATACCTTGCTTCTTTTATTTTTCAGTAGTTCAGCTTTCTTAATGAAGACTAAATTTATTCCCAACCATGAAATGAAAGAAATAACAAGAGAAAATTTGTGTGTGTGTGTGTGTGTGTGTGTGTGTGTTACACAGTGGCCTTTTGTTTTAACTTCATCACTAAATGATAAGGCTATTTTTCATTGTAAACTTACATATGCAGAAGCTCTCAAGGAAGATAAATTACATACCGCTTGCTTGATTTTTTAATAGTGGAGAAATCAAAGGAAGGCTATCTGTTAAGTGAATTTGTGAGTTAGCATCTTTTGCCTGCCTTGCTGTTTGGGCTTTTTTCATTAGGCTGATGACTGTTGACCCATCTGACTTCACACTTAAAATGCTTAGAATAAGCAATGCTTTAAAATAAAGAAAAGAAAACCTGGGATGAAATAGAGCTAAGATCAATTACTATTAGCTTTAGCTCTGCAGAGGAGTAATTGCTTCAGTCCTTTCTGTCCTATAGAGAGGAACTGTTGAGTTTGCTGCCCCTAGAGGTAACAATCTGCTACAACAATTAATACTGAACACCCGTAAATATTTCAATAGGGGCTGTGTTGAGTGGGAGAAGCTGGGTAGTACTGCTCTCCCAACCTGCACTTCAGGCATTTGACTCTGGCAGAGGTGACTGGGGGCTTTTAGTTCTCTAGGCCTAGAGGCTATGGTGGGTAGCCAGGAGGTGAATTTTAACTAAGGCAACCTGGTTTGAAGAAAAGAATGTGTATTTTTAATGGATATATGCAAATGAAATCTTTTGTCATTTTAATCTGTGTATCCTGGTGTATTTTTTCCATTCTGAAAACTGGGTTATTGTACTGCTACCACAACTTGAGTTTCAAATTTGTCATCATCATCAATTATAATAGAATAGAATAGCTAATCTTTATATAGCACTTGCTATGCCTGGCATTGTGATAAGGTCTTTGCAATTATTACCTCACAACCACCCGTGGGATGTAGGGGCTATTATTACCCCTAGTTCATGGATGGGGAAACTGACGCAGACAGAGGTTAAATGACATGCCCAGGGCCTTACAGCTAATAGGTATATGAGGGCAGACTTGACTATCCATTGTGCCTCCCAGCTACTCCAGTTCAGAAATACTATGAAATAGATTTAAACTGAATTTTGGGAAATCAGATTATATGATCTCAAAAATCAGCCAGAACTGATTTCAAGAGAAACCAGGGCTGGATTAAATATATTACTAGTAACAATTTGCCACTTAGTAGTAACCAGGTTTTTTTATACCTCTTCATGATTTGCAAAGTACTTTACATATGTTACAGTATTTCATTCACACAACAATCTTGGGAAGAAGATACTGTTATTTTTCTCATTTCACAAATGAGGAAACTAAGGCACAGAGAGGTTAAATGACTTGCTAAAGGGTCACACAGGAGTGTCAGAGGTGAGAGGTAAACACAATGTTTTCCTGACTAGTCCAGAACTCTGAACTATCCACTGGAGAGGGCTTTCTTTTTAGTTTTGGTTAAGTGTTAAAGGACCCATATACAGTGCTTTGTCCGATCTCTACTGACCTCAGTCACTTAAACCTCTCTAGTTCTCCGGTACTTCATCTCAGCATTGGTGGCTGATCTGCTTAACACAATGATCAACCAAAATCCAAAGGGAAGGGAATAAACATGCTTAACTACAGTTCCCTAAATGTTTTTACTAATATAATCCCAGTTCCATGCCTTAATACTGAAATAAGTTTTATTTATTGGGTTAAATATTTTCTGTAGCTCTTTAGCAGTTACAGTTTGTTTTCCTGATAACTCTGCTGAATTATAGTAGTACAAATATAATTGTAACTCCAGTTTTATAGGTGGGGAAACTGAAGTGCCTAGAAGTAACCCTCAAATCCTTTAGCCCTGGCAGTGTTGGGATTGGGAGTTGAACAGAGATCTCCCAATTCGATTGAGTGCTTTTTCTAAGGAAAATGGGGAGGAGGTCTTAAGAACTAGAAAAGATCAGAAATGTACCCATACCTCTGTCCAGGGAGAAAGGGCACAGGAATTCTTCCATCTTGAGTTTTGTAGTGGAGAAATCTGTAGGAATATGTAAAATCTTCAAAAATGTGGAGTGTTTTTACATTTCTCTCTGAATGTCTTTATTGATACTCAATATTGACACTCGCGAACCGAACATTTGGAAATCACTTACAGGCTTACATCTGAATCCTGGGAACTGTAGTTGCTTCTTTTTAATTGATATAGGACTAGAAAAACAAAGCTGTGTTAGGAATGAAATCACCATCTTGATAGCAGGGTACTGACTCCAAACTTTTCTGCATCCCAACACTTAAATTCCTGTGTCTCTGCCTGGTCTTGCTGCAATAGGGGCAGGAGAAGGGGGGAGGGAGGGCTGTTTTCCTTTAACTGAGCCACGTGACTCGCTTGGTCATCCTGCCAAGTGAAGTAAGAGGTGCTTTAAAATTCTCCAGCCCAGGGAAAGGACAGACCACAACAGGATTTCTATCCTGTAATTAGGCTGATGAAATGCATCTTCAGTCAGCCTTTCATACCAGGCACTGAGGGAGTGAGCGAACGTCGCTCACTCTGCCCAGGCAGTGCGTGCTCTCCTTGGTCTGTCAGGGGGCTGCTGCACGCCTAATTCTGCTTAAAACAAGACTACACAGAAAAGAACAGCAGTTAAGTTAGAAAGTCGCCTTGCCTGAGAAAGGAATCAAGGATTTCTGGAGGCCTGCTATTTAATATGCTAGGGGCCATAACAATCACAGGTAAGGAAAGTGTACTTGTAAGTGTTCAGGAACTCTTAAGTCAGTTCGTTGAGTTGATATAATTGTGTGTGCAAACTTGATTCTGTTGACCACGCTGAGTTCGTGTTTGGGGTGTGGCAAGATACTAGAGTATTCTCATTGACTCAGATTTCTGATGATTTTATGTGTTAGAAAATCATATAATGTGTTCATTCTGGAGAGAGATGGGTGGGTAAAGAATATTTTGAATTTTTTGGAACACAAGGAGTCCTCTCTTCTCTCATGCTGGAGATCTATACCAAAATTATGTTTTTAATATTCCTATATTACCTATTTAATGTTCCTGTATTACCTTTACAGTTAGACAGTTTTTTTTTTAAAGTCAAAAATGATGCTAAAGTTTAATAATACATGTAGAACCAAACTGATTATACTGGAAAAGTTCTTTTGTTGTTTGGGGTTTTTTTTAGAGGGAACTTAGGGGGTATAATTAACAAGACAGATGCTTATTTTTGAAAAGTTAGAGGCAGTATAAAGCTTGGTTTGGAATATGCTAACAATTTATGAAAGTTAAGATTTTGTCCGATATTTATGATACAAAAGTTGTTACCTTCTCCAATAATGTAATTCTAATGACACTTAGCATGTCAGTATACTCTTGAGTTTTTGCTTTCTAGGAAAATGCCAGTATGCATGTGGTAATATTCCTTTATTTAACATCTTAGAAAACACCTGATTCTTAGTATAATTTTCCGATTTCGAGAATACATGTAGAGACCCTGCCAGAATCTAATAAGTTAACAGTTTCCCCTCTTAATCTTTGTACCCACCACTCAGCCTTCCCCAACTGTTAAGTGACAGTTTTTAACCTTCTCAGAATCTCTAGGTCTCTTAATTCTTTTCATTCCATTGCTAATAGCTGCATTTTCACTTGCAAGTTTTACATGTGGTATTTTCAAAGCATAAGCACATATGTCTATATGTATGTATAAATTCATATACACATGTGAATTTTTTTCCCTCATAAAAATCAACCTGCAAGAACTTGTTTTCACAAACCATCTTCTTTTTTATATTTTTTTTATTTCAACTTTTCATTGTTTTCATGGAACCTGAACAAAAATCAAAATCTTAATATGCTGGAAATTGCAATGTATTTGCTTCTTTTGACTCTCATGCAAAGTTGTACAAGTCTGCTAGAAATCATAGAAAAATCACTTCAAGCTTTTTCTGTTCACACTTTTTTTCCCCCACATAGTATTTACAAACTGTAGGAGAAACCTATCCAACCCTGTCTTCAAGGGATGGCATGTGGTGTAAAACAGCTGGCAGATGGGGGCAGGGTTTTATGCCTAGAGGTCTGCTTGGCTGGTTTATTTATGATTGGGTTTTTAGTAAAATAGCTACTTAACTTATTGCATGCTGTGGCTCTTTATCCTTCTGGCTTTCTTTTGGGGGGAAGTAATTAAGGGTTAATTATATCCCTTCATTTTTAAGGGAACTTTTTTTTTGGTAGGGTCAGATAATATTGAGAACAACAAATGATGAAAACGGATTGAGTGATGCATAAAAAAAAAAAATTTAAAGCCCACCAGCAACTTAGATAAAATGCTTTCTAAATTGCAGAAAATTTTTTGCTGGGGTGAGGGGTGGGGGTAGGGGGATGGAGTAGGGGAAGGAAGGTTTTATACCAAGCACTTATGTTCTGTAGTGAATAAAATGCCATAAATATAATGCCATTTTGGGCAATACAAATCCAAATGTGGCACTTTTTTTTAAGAGAATGAATAAAATGACATAGAAGATTGGGCAATACAAATAATTTGTGAATATGTAATCAAATGAAATACTCAGTGTTGAAGGGTTTTATCTTGACAAGGAGAACATTCTTATTCAAAAGTAAGATTTCTCCAATACATTTCAAATGATTTATGTTTTTGACACATTACCACACTTAATGGGGCAAATAGTATTTAAAGCTGACAGTTTCCCATCTTGTTCTACAGATATCTAAAACTGTTTTGTTTTTAAAAATCTGGCAAAGAATTAATTTTATTCCATTCTGAGAGCAATACAAAGAATGACTAGGGTAGTTATATTTACATTTCATATAGAGATACATTTTTATCGTGAACTATATTTTAAGAGCATTATACAGAAACTGAAATCCAGCATTCTTCAATTTTCTTCATCTCCCTTCTTCTTTACACTGCCTATCTGCCAGACCTGGAATGCATCCTTTCCTCACCTCCACCTCAGAACCCCTCACTTCCTTCAAGATTCACTACACTCTGGTACCACCATCAATGCTTTCTCTTCTGATTACTCCCCCTCACCCCCATTACTAAACCTTGTATTTATTTTGCTAATTAACAGTCCCTCGAGGATGAGGACTACTTTTGTTTTCTCTTGGTGTTCCCTACACCTTAGCAGAGTGCATGGCACATAGTAAGATCAATAAATGGCTTGTTGAGGGATTTATATTCTAAATATTTATTCTGTACACATTTATTATTATACAACATGGGTCAGGTACCAATGCTGTGCTAAGAGAAAATCCTCCTTGGAAGGACTAAAGGTAAACATGGATTAGAATTTCAGATGTTGGGCTTCACATGGTGAGGGTTCACATTCTATGTTATATGTGTGGAGGAGAAGGGAGCATGCAGTTAATGAAAGAAATCTTTTTAGGCTCCAAAAATAGCATTCACTTTTGGGAATTTCTGAAGGAGGTAGAGGATTCACGAAGGCAAAAATCAGAGACAGTGTGAGTTATGTGTGTGTGTGTGTGTGTGTGTGTGTGTATGCGTGTGTGCGTGCGCATGAATGTATGTGTTCAAACCACTGGTGTTTGAGTACTTTAGGACCTAAATGAAATGTCTTGAGGAAAAAAATCAGCGACATTTTTGCTTCTTTCCAGTTGATTCTCAAATTTCACTAGTCATAGTTGATAGGTTTATTGATGAAAGACAAAAAGGTAAAGATAGAGATAAGGGCATTTAAGTTGTGAATTATCAGGGAACATCAAAAATATGTTACTATATATTTAAATATCTCCCATCACTTTTTTCCTTACAAAATTGAGGGTGTTTGTTCCCTGAAAATCTTCCCTGACTTTCACCCCACTATCCTCCAGTTAATTGCAAGTGTTCTTCAAGTTACCTTAAATGTGTTTTATTCTCTCAGTAAAATGTAAGCTCTTTGAAGAGAGAAACTTTTTTTTGTCTTTGTATACACAGTGTTGTGTCCAAAAAAGGCACTTAAACCCATTGGAGAGTAAAATGACTAATTGTCATGGCCTAATTTATGAAGACTTTAAAGAAACGATTCTTAATTTTATTTTATTTTTTTGGTTCATGGATCCCTTTGGGAGTCTGATGAAACTTATGGATGAACCCCTCAATATTTCTAAGTACACAAAATAAAATAAATAGGGTTACATAAGAAACCAATTATAGTTTGTAGTTGAATAAACAATTTTGTGAATACCAGGTTAAGGTTCCAAGACTTAAAGCCCATGCTAAGGAGATAACAATTTGTGAAATGTCAGAGAAAAACTAATGCGTTTCATGTATAATGTCTACATCACTTTAAAAGGTTTTCATTATAACAATTTTAGTAATAACAAAGGCAAACTTTTAATTGTCTATTAGCTATCGTTAATTCACTTTCCAGAATTCAATTAGGATATGATTTGTTCCAGAAAAGCCATGTAGAGATCATCTTAAAACACTTAGCATGGTATCTTTATGGAATTTTCTTTTGATTTTTGCAAGTATTAGTTTAGGGAAACCTAAATTGAAGGGAGTTTCAGCCTTAATACATTGATAATAGACCTGGCTCATTAAAGGATCATTAAGCAGAAGAATATGACATACAACAAAACCCAGGCATGTTGGGGATGATTATTACTTTCCTTTGAGGTTTAAAAAGTGGAGGGTTTTTTTTTTTAATGGTCAGTGGGTTTTGGAACATGGGGAGTTGGGTGTAGGACATAACGGATGGATTTAGAATGTGGAGAATTCTTGGAAAAATTCCAGAGTTGTGTTACAAATCTTTGGGGGAAAAGTCAACCAGCTCCAGATGTCGACATGGTTGACTACAAGCCCATGAAGTGCTTTAGATTTAACTGTTACAGTCCAAGCTATTACAATCCATCCCCAACCATTAGAAAGTTAGTTTAGCCTTTGCTTATCGAAAGTAAAGGTCAAATCAAGGAAATGGATCTTAATCTTCTCAACTAATGGACATGTCAATAGTTTTCAGTCTTTTCATAATAAAAAAGTGTTAGACACACTTTCCTGAACTTTAAAAATACTCATGTTGACCCTTCACATTCCTTTTAACTTTGAAACCATTTGTTTTTGAATAGAATTAGATCACTTCAACTCCGACCAGTGAATCGACCTCATGTAGAATCCTGAAATGAAATGTTCTGCTGTTATTACACGGACAAATCTGTTTATGAAATAGTGAGTTGGAAAAAAGTACTTACTGAAAACAATAGCTTATGCCATTAAGAGTCACCAGGTGTTTGTGTAAAATATTTTTCATGAAAATTTTTCCCTTATATTTAACTGTGAAATATGAAGGAAACTTAATTTCAGTCATCTTTCAGAAGATTACAGTGAGAATTCAGAGTAGGGTAGAGCCCAGTATCTGTGCTATTCACATTCATCTTTGGGACTCCTTGGCAGATGTGAAATATAATTTAGAAATTTTGAAATTACCTGACAGAAAATAGTGAGATGGGGGGAAATGGGAAATATTTATGTGATTTAAATGAAGAACCACAGAATTTTTTTTTAACCTGGAGACTTTAAAGATCATCCAGTTTAATTCCCTTATTTTGTTAGATAGGGAACCTGAAGCCTAGTGAGTAACAACGCAAAGGCACAAAATATTAGATTTAGAACTGAAAGTGACCTTACAGGTCATACTGTTAATTAATGTCAGATCCTGTACTGGAATCCAGGATGACTGACTCTCAGAGGCCCACTCCTTTTTTTGAATTACAATACTGCTTCAAAAATGTAATTAAAAAGATGGCATGTGTGTGTGTGTGTGTGTGTGTGTGTGCTTTCTAAGATATAGTGGCACTAGACCTTCATTAGTCCTGTTTTGCTTTTTCAGCCTTTCATTGTGTTAGTTTTGTCAAGTTAGGGATACTATAACACACCTTCCTTTCACAGAGAACTAATAGAAAAATAATTTGAGCTGTTATGGGAAGCTCATTTTTAAAATTTCAAGTCCTTACATATAAATTCATAAAATAGTCTTTTGAAATTCAGGTTTCTTTTGTTTGTAAAGCTAAGTGGTACAATGGATGGAGTTGATGACAAGCCTCAAGCTGACTGTGTGACTCTGGGCCAGTCCCTTATCTACCTCAGTTTCCTCGTACGTA
Source organism: Bettongia penicillata ogilbyi (assembly GCA_023548195.1). Classification (NCBI taxonomy): domain Eukaryota; kingdom Metazoa; phylum Chordata; class Mammalia; order Diprotodontia; family Potoroidae; genus Bettongia; species Bettongia penicillata. Next base: position 126,897 of record JAJHZJ010000382.1, on the reverse strand, counting down.
AAATGGGAATAATAATGTCACCTACCTCCCCAGGATAGTTTTGAGGATCAAATGAGATAATATTTGTATAGTGCTTTGTAAGTGGAATATAAATACTACCTATTATTGAGGAACATAGCATTTGATGTCTTTTTAAGTTACTTGCCTTTATACTATATAAACTTTGTGATTCCATAAACATAGTATGATACCAGAAGTCCAGAAACTTTGAAAATGCTTGTCATCACATGGCACATCACCCCTTCTCCCCACATACCCTTAAACCCTTTAAAATTATCAAAGGAGCTAAGTAGCCATCTAACAACAAATGGGAACCTAGGGAGACAGACAATCTAAAAATCACAAATGAGAAACCCGCATGCACACAGGAAAAGAGGAAACATATTTTTAAATGAAGGCATCAAGAAATCCAGGGAAGAATATTTTACCTAAGAAAATGGTAGTAATAAAGGAAGCCATTTCCTTTTCAGTTGCATAATTCACATTTTAACGACATTATTGTCTAGATAAAGATAAGGGGGAAGCTTATGGTGGAGCTGTGCTGTTACCAAATGACAAACTTGTAATTGTCATTTCCTCTCAAATGTTACTGTTGCACATGGGTCATTGTTATTGACTGGTATATACTTTCCAGGAAACCAGAAGGATGTCCGGATTGCTTAGTCAGTATGCAGGCAGTATCTCCCATTGCTTGTTAGCTTGTTGTAAATAAGAATGATAGGTGATGCCCTAGGATTCCTATTTCTTCAATGGACTTGTATCTGAAGATGTTGTCTGCAGCAAACAAAATAAACAAAGGCCATTTTACCTACATCCTAAACAACTTTTTATGTGCTCTCAGGCTTACCTTCCTTGTTTTTTTAATCTAGCAAAGAAGGAAGTACTTTATTCCTAGTAGAAATACTATTTGTGAAAAAGAAACGGTAAGAAATGTTAAGTCTATTGGTGTTAACTTTTATATTCCAAGCAGGTACACATCTTGGAAATTATGTTGTTGGTGGAAAGTGGATTTATATTCACGTGGAAATGTTTGATCAAGTGAGAATGCTATGTTGTGAGTGTTTAACTTCAGAAGGAGGGCAGCAGCCCCACTTGGTTAATAATAATAACTTGGTTAATAAGGCTAGTGAGACTTGGTAGAAAATTGACCTTGGACCAGGGAAGGATAGTTTAAGATCTGCTTTTTACACATATTATCTGACCTTCAACAAGACACTTAACCTTCTCAATGCACTAGGCAACTAAGGCCAGAAGTTGTAAGAAGGGCTTTATTTGCAACACCAGTGAAATCACAGGTCTAGTCCCTAATCCTAACAGGAAAATCAAAAGTGAAAAAATAGGAGCAAAACTAGTGTATATGAGTACACATTAATCCCCATTTTGTTGGCCCCCAGGTGCATTTGAACTGTCATAGTCTCTTCACATTCAGTGAAGTTTATTTTTGTTTTTGTTGTTTGGAAGGAGTGACAAATGGGGCTGTTCAAATGCTGCCATAGTTAGTGAGGGACAGGCAAGTGGTACAGTGCATAGAGCCCTGGAACTGGAGTCAGTAGACTGACCTGGCCTCAGATACTTACTAGCTGTGTGACCCTGGGCAAGTCATTTAACTCTGTTTGTCTTAGTTTCCTGGTCTGTAACATGAGCTGTTTTAGGAAATGGCAAACCACTCTTGCTTTTCTCAGCTAATAATCATATGTAATCCTAAAACTTAGTCCTTCACATTCTCTTTCTACTCATTCCCTCAAGTACTTGGCCCCTTTTCTCTATTGGAGGCATCCTCTTAGTACAGACTGGATGTTGGAATGAAATGAGGCACTCTCAAGTCACCGAACATTTAAAAGAGGAGCTTTACTTTGCCCAGCAAGGACATGGAACAAAGATACTGTGGCAAATTCCTTTTCTAGATATCTCTTGATGACTTATGGTTTTAGGCACCCACCAAGAATGAGTCTTAATTCCATGTGGCTGAGACTTTTTAATGCTCCTAGATGACCAAGGAATCTGAGGCCAGTCAGGTTCCAGGGACAGCTTTGTCCTAGACCTCCCCTTTTAGTTTGAGGGAGGTAGATGGAAGAAAGAAGTGTCATAGTTGAGTTAAGGTCCGTTAGGTCCCTGATATTGATTTATTTTTTTAGGTAAAGATTCTGCATATTATGGATGGGCGGAAAGAAATTGCATCAAGGAAATGCTGGTCTGATCATACTCACAATTTCACCTTTATGCTAATATGTCCCAATATAGTTAACACTTGATCGACAGTTCCTATCTTCACATGCCTAGTAGACATTTCTTTGAGGATAGGTTTCTGTTAAACTTTACAAAGTCATTTACCTTTTTCTATCTCTTGTCTTAAAACTTTCATTCCCAACTTCTCTATCTCCAGATATCACCATTTTTCTAGTTACCTAAGTTAAGTATTTGGAATCGCCTTGAATTATTTATTCCCTAGCCTCAGTGTCCAAATTAATCTTTCCAAAATACCATTATCATTATTTCACTCCTGTGTCAAGACTCAAGTGGAGAACCATCACTTATAGGATGGCACTCCAGTTCCTTAGCCTAGTGGTTAAATCACTACATAATCTGGCATCAACCTTTTCCTTTTTTTCCTACCAGTTATTCTTTCCTAGAATGACTCTTCCATTTTAACGAGGGTCTTAGAGTCTCCTCAAGTACTTTTAACTTGCTTGTGATATCCTCCGTATTGAAAGCTCTCTCCTGTCTACCTATTCAAATAATAGTGAAGTTTCGGGCGTCGGCTTAGGACTCAACTTCTCAACCTCATCATCTGTCACTTACTGGAACACCCCATGACTTTACTGTAAACACTCATTTCTTTGCTAAATATTTTCATTTACCTTGTCCCTAATGATAATGTCAGGTTTTGGTGGTTTAGGTTCTTCTTAATGTCTAATGACCCAATGACCTTCAGTCTCCTTAATCCCTTTAATTGTTTCCATTGTTGGCCCCATCATTGGCTTCCATGACACTATGCTCTCATTCTCCTTCGGATGTCATTCATCTCATATCATTGGCTTCATTACCCTTAGTTACTGGTTATCTGTTAACTTCATTTTATGTGTTTTGTTTCATCTCAACGTAGATGATTCCCAAATCTATCCAATCCTAATTACTTTCAAGAATTTCATTCCTATAGAATCAATTGCTTATTTGGTCATCCCCTTTTGAACATCCTGTAGGTATTGTAAAACTCAACAGGACCAAAATGGAACATCTTATCGTACATGTATATGGAGTATGATTAATCCTCCCTATTTCTCAGAATTCTTATATTCCTTTAGAATTGGACTCCACTGAACCTTCCCCATTCCCTCCTTTCCCTGATTTGTTAATATTCTTTGACTCATTTTACCCAGGCTTTTATTTAAGTTGTAACCATGCTTCCACCTCCTTCCCCAATAGAATTTAAGCTCCTTGAGAGTAGGAACTATTTTGTTTTGTATGCTGAGTGCCTTGAATATATGTGCCTGACTCCTGTTTGAATTGAAGAGTTCCTTCAGCCTCTTTCCCTATTTGCCATAGGGGCTAGAATTAGAATTTTCAAATAGTCAAGCCACTGGGCTTATGTAATAAGATAAGGAATGTTGCTGCCTAAATTTGATCCTGTGTTTCTAAACTGTCAATAGGTAGAATTCTCAGGATGAAAACAATATTGGCGAAAGGAGGGGATTTCAAGATTATAGAATAATTTGAATTTGGAAGTCTATTTTACAGAAAAGCCAATTGAGACCCAGAGATATAAAGGGACTTAATTGCCTAACAGGTAATAGTAAGAGCTAACTGTCATGAGGTAGTTATAAGTAGGTTGGGGAGCCAGGTCTTTTGGTTCCAAATCTCTTTCCTCTCTCCATGCTGTAGAGGTTGTTAACCTTGACAGTGGGCTCCCTTTCCTCTCCCTTAATCATCCCACCAAGCAGAAGGCATTGGAAGAATAGGCTTCAGGATAACTAGATTTTGCTTTATAGGCAGTTTTCCAGGAACACAACTACCATTAAGATAAATAAGCCTGCTGTTCTGTAAAATTATGATTATTCTGATTTAGCATGACACTGCCATCTGCTGTCTTAAAGTATTTATTTGGCTAGAACTGTATACACTAAGAAACTGGATTTTTGTTGGAGGAAACCTTAACTGTTAGTATTATATGCTCGTATTAGTACAGTACTATTAATATTGACTGTACACTGTGGTTGAAGATAGAAACCAAGTTATTATTTTAAACTGTTCTAAATTGGTAGTATTTTACCACCTGAATTTGGAATTATGACCACTATATCCTTAATACATATTAATAATAATTATAATATATAGTTAAGTTTGTTTTGTCACAAGGATCACATTATTGTTTTATGAAGCATTTAATTTACAACTTCATTTTTTTTGGTATCTGATGTTTAAAATATTTTCATCAACAAATAGTTGCTTTGGTTTTAAGGTTGAGATTGAAAGCCAAACTTGGTCAACTGACAAATTTTTCCATTACAATAGACTTTGTCTTTGTACTGGGGATTTTATAGCTATATAATCTGTGGATATGTAAGCTTCAGTCATAAAAAGTTAAGTATACTGGGAGTTTATGGTTTTAAGAATTTTTTTCTTTTTTATACTGAAATAAGATTTGAGTTTGAATTCAAGCTTAGGTAAATTAAATTGTAAGAGAGAAGGCTATGTGTGTGTACATTTTCCTGTGTTGATCTGTGTTGAATGTTTGTTAAAATGTTGAAGGCTATGTCCATTAGTCATATGCTTATCCAAACTTTATAGAGTTGAGAGTTTGAGGTGATGTGAGATGATAGAATTTTAGAACTGGAAGAGACCTTTAGAGATTGTTCCACCAAATCATTCTGCCTCATAAGCTGAAAAAATTATCTGTGGAATCTACCTCATTCATTGTTGATGATTCAGTGGTTAATTTAAATGTATTCCTTCAAAATGTATATGGAATTATTAGCTGAAATACTTAAAAACCTTAGTATTTATGAGGCAACTTTTTTTTTTAAAGAGGAATTTAATCTCCTTTGGAAATTTGAATTCACTCAGTTTGATAACAAGGTAAGATATTGCACTGCATTGCAGTCATTGAAATGCTTTGGAAAGCAATCTTGCCATAGGGATTATTCCAACACTGTGTTAAGATAGAAGACCTGTGTAGGAGGTGGCAGCTACTTTATTCTAGCTTTTGTCCTCTACGTGTATTGGTTCAGAGTGGTGCCAAATAGATCCTTTCCTATGGAAAACAGAGTTATAATAGATAATATTTGGTGTTAAGGACATAATTTTCTTTTGCTAGGATGGATTCAAGGTTCTCATAATGACAGATTACATGTATGGCCATATGAAGAGTAACAAATATTTTTCAGGGATGCCTTGTTCTCTAGGGTTTAAAAAAAAAGGAAGAAAATCCCTTAAGACATTGTTGCTGCAGTTTTTCTTGTGTGGATTCCCACCACTAATTTTTGCTTACCTTGTTGCTGGCCATACAGTTTTTAATGTCCATTTAAATCCTGGGTTTATTCCATCTTTCTTTCCTCCCTTTGGCAAAAAGCTTCATCTTTCCCTGACAGTACCTATTTCTACCTCCTTCTGCCTCTGCTCAGTGGAGAGTTGGAAATGAGCAGTAAATGAGCAGATATTTACTGTGTGTTACTGCAAAGTTGTGGGGACATTCATTACTGCTCAGATGGGACCCAAAGAGTCTCGGAGGACTCCCAGAAGGAGGCGATAAGGCTTGAAGGCTGTTAGTGTTAGGGATGGACATATAATGCCTTTGTTTGAATATGAATGTAAGAAGAAAAGACCAACTGGAAAAATAATGAGCAATTGGAGATTGTGGGAAAAGAAATTAGAAACAAATATTTAGTGATGAATGGGAGAAAGATGTGGCTCAAATGGATATATAAAGCAAATTGAGGATTTGGCTGCTGAGGAAATGAATAATTTTACAATGATGATGATACTTGTAAAAATTATAGCATCAATTTTAGAAACTACCTTTAACTTTGCACAACTAATCCTACTACATAATAGCTTATGTTTCTACAGTACTTCAAGTTTTGCAAAGCACTTTACATATATTACCTCATTTGATTTAGCAAATTGTGCTTAAGTGAGACCCCCCAATTGCTTCTCCAGTTTTTTTTTTTTTCAATTCTTGCTGCTTATCCAAATTCTTCTCAGTGGAATCAGTTCCAGAGCAGCAAGCTTTTCTAACTCGGAAGCATGTCTTCATTGAAGATAGCAAAAGCATGAGGGAGGCAGATCAACTTTCAGATTTTTCAAATTGAAAAAAATGTTGCACAGAAAAATCTTCAATTATCCTTTGACTTTTTGACATTTAGGAACATTAGCTATGTTAAAACTAAATGGAAAAGGATGATTTCCCTCCTTTCATGAGAAGGGGGAGAGAAACTCATCTAAAATACTTCAGGAAAAGTAAACATTAATGTGAGATTTTTTTTTTTTCTGATCTGCCCTCAAATTATGGTGTAAATTTTTATCTGTTTAGTAGGGAAAGCCATCCCTTCTCTTCTTGCCCTCTGCAAGTAAGTTCTTTGAGAATTAAGAACTTTAAAATTTTATCTTTGTGTCTTCCCCAATACTTTGCAGATGACAGAAATTTTATAAATATTTGTTTGATTTGAATTTGATTTCAAAATAATTTAGAGATTCAGGCCTTACAGTGCCTGCTGTGTGATGTATTACAATGTTTTTGCTTTGTGATTGCATGCTTTTCAAAATTATCAGCAGGAATACTGGTTCTCTTTGAATTTATTAAGGCAACCAAAAGTGTTACCCCAGAACTAGGTGTAGAACTGGTATTTTAGGAAGCCATTAGAAAGAGGTAGGGTCAGATACCAAGGTGGTAAATATAAAAATGGAAAAGCTTGTGAAAACTGTAGCTGTTATGAGAAAGAAATATATTTGGTCCTTACTTGTTTGAAATAATATACTTGAGGCAAAATTTTATACTTATTTGGGGTGAGAATGAAATTATAATTTCATTGTAATTGATATGATATGTGTAATGAATATATTAATAATTTAGTTTTCTCAAGAGCTACCTCCCTGACTCAGGAGTTAGCTCACAGTACATCTTGAAATTTAATCAAAACTTTGACAGTGCTCATCATCACTGGACCTTAAGTAAAGTGAATCAAAGATTACAGAACTCTGGTTCTGTACCCTAGGGGAGGTGGTCACGACCCCCAAAGACTTGACTCTAGAATTGTTATATTGTGGGGTTTCTCCCTGTGTCTTCCCCGCTTGTCATTTAAATACATAACCTCTGTTTTTACTTCAGCTAGGAGAACATTCTTCACTCTGAAAAATGATTAAACTACTTGATTACTACTCCGATCTGTAGGTCTGCTTTGTGTAGCTCCAAGTATTCTCAGGTTGGATGGAGACTGGCCCAGTAAAAATCCTTTTAGCCGGGACCATTACCTTGAACATTCTCTGGTTCAGAAAAGGTTAGAGATGGGAGTGAGTCACTACCAATTAAGGAAATCAAAGCTTTTGTGATCATGGATGATCGAAGATGTGCTAACTTTTAAAGGAGTACTGTCCTCTGATGACAGCATTCTTCTAGTGGAAGAGAAATGGGAGCTCTGTATAGAGGATTGCCTGAGATTCAGTTCAATGTATATTTATTAAATATCTATTATGACAAAGTCGGTAAATAAAAATAAAAAGAGAAAGAGTCCCTGGGGTGGGAGAGGAGATAACATAAAAGGGAAGCAAGAAGAAGGAAACAGAAAAGGAGTGAAAGGATTCGTGAAACTTAACAGGATTGCCTTGCTGTAGGGAGGTCCCAGTTGAGCAGGATGTCATGATTTTCTCTAACTCTGTTAGCCTGAAAATAGATGGGAGTAATGCACAGCTCCGGGTGGGCAGGCTTGGTGCTTGAGGACAGAATGAGCAGGCTGAAATGCATAAAGGACGCTGTTGATTTCATCTTGCTCATGAAGTGTAACTGACGTAGGGATGATGGCCCGGCAAAGAAACTAAGGGACTGGAGGCCAGGGTTAGGGATTGTAGAGCAAAGGGAGAAAGATGGATTGATAAAAGGTTGGATAAAGGAATTTTAGAGTTGTGGAACAAGGAAATCATTGCTTGTGAGTGATGTTAAGGGTAGTAACCCTCTCTGTAGCTAAGGTGGAGTGTAGTAGGTCATGGGAACTTAGACACTTGGAAGTTAGTGTATTTGACCTCTCATTTGAGGGCAGGATCTGGAGTGGAGGGAAGGCCATGCAATGAACTCACTGAGGAAGAAAGGACTGAGTGTCCTGGGGTCAGTAGATAAAAGTTACCAGAATCTTGATTGGATGATAAATTTGAGCTGTATAAACGAGGCAAAATATTATACTTGTTTCCACAATTTATAGCCTGAGAATTGCCTGGGGCACATAGCTAGTATGTACCAGAACTGGGCCTTGACCCCTAGCTAGGTCTTTCTGACCAAGAGGCCAGCTTTTATCCTGTTAGCTCCCTCACTCCCATCATCCTTCTGGCTTTGTTTCTTCAGTTCTCAATTTCTTCCAATCCCAAAATCATAGAACTGGAGAGTTGGACCTAGTCCAACGTACAAATGAAGTGAATCCTCACTCTAACATATCTGACAAGTGGTCAACCAGTCTCTCTGCCTGTACTATAAATGAGGAGAGATAAATGCCTTTTCTGTGCCATGCACAGGGCTAGGGGCTTCAAAGATTAGAAAACAGAAAGTCATCCCTCCCCAGGGAGTTCATTCTATATTAACAACCTCCAACCAGGCAATCTTCACCTGGGGTCTGTGAACCTGGGATTTTTTTTTTAATACTTTTAACATTTCTTTTAATAACTGTTTCAACCTAATTGTATTCCTTGGTGGCTATATGTTTTATTATCTAAGAATCCCTGCCAAAGGGCTCGATCTCACACACACAAAGGTAAAGGGATCTCTCTCTCTCTCTGTCTCCCTGCCTCTGTTTCAGTCTCTCTCTCTGTCTCCCTGTCTCTGTTTCTCTCGGTCTCTGCCTCTCTGTCTCTCTCTCTCTCCCTGTCTCTCTCTCTCCCTGTCTCCCTCTGTCTCTGTCTCTCTCCTAAATCACGCGGAGACAGTTAAGTACCCTCTCTGACATGTTAAGAACCCCTGCTAGGCCGTGAAGGCGGCCAAGACAAACCTCTTTGACCCTCATCTGCCCTGGGTATGGATATCTTTGTATCTAAGACTCTTTGAGGGGGGAGGGGGAGTGGGGGGTGGAAGGGAAGGGGAAAAGGGGGGTGGGGGAAAGGGGGGGTGAGGGGAGGGGGGGGTGAGGGGAGGAGGGGGTGAGGGGAGGGGGGGTGAGGGGAGGGGGGAAGCGGAATCGAGAAGGTCTCCGCCTAGGGTGGAGCTCGTTGGGTGGAGCTTCCCAATTGATCCTCTCGGGCTCCCATAGGGCGGAGACCCGGACGGAACCGGGCACCATGCCGTGGTGGAGCTACTGCTGTGAGTGGAAAGGGGACTTATGTGCCTTCCTTCTCCGGGGGGCCTTGGGGAGGCCTCGGCGTTCACATTTCAGCCGAAATGGCCTTAGAGGGACCAAGCTTCGGGAAGGCTCCAGGGACCAGGAGGTGGAGGAAAATGGAGGGCGTGGGTGGGGCGGAAATTGGAGGGAAACCCGGTCAGGCCTTTATTTTTGGTGCCTTCTTGAAGAGGGCGGGGGTGGGGCGGGGCTCCGGGTTTGGGGATGTCGTTGTGACCCCAGGAAGGTCAGGGCCTTCATCTGTTGGGAAGGGAGGGGAGGGCTAGGCCGCGACCTCCTGCGGCCTCCGCGGCCTGGCCCGGATGAGGCCTGTGGGCCCAGAGCCGCGCCCAGGGGCCCCACAGAACGCGGCCGACCCGACGTCCCCCGGCCCAGGGCGTCGATGGAGGCCGCCGGGGCCTAGCCACGCAAAGCTGGGGAGCCCCAGTGTGGTTCAAGCTCAAGGCCCGCGCCGTGGGGGGGAGCGGAGCCGAGACGGGACTCGAGTGCGGATGCCCAGGGCCACGGCCCCTAGTGTACGATGTGCCCAGTCCGGACCTTGAGGAGCCCTCGCCCTAACCGCACTTCCCGGGGTTGCCCGCGGGATCATCCCGTTATTCCTCCGTGTGTAGTCGCTTTGGGAGAACCTAGACCGGAGGAGCGTCCTCTCAGCCTTTCGTACGTTGATGCTTGCCCTTGCTGCTGATGTGATGGACAAGCAGTAGGCTTACAGCCTGGGTGTCCGTAGATAGTTTAGTTTATAGATCGGTGAGTAGAGTTAGAGGCAACGAAACGTGGCGTGAGGACGGTCCGTTGGTAACGTGGAGTTGTTTCTTTTCTTAATGGTCCGTGGGTTTTGGGACATAAGGAGTGGGGAACAGAAGGGAGCAAGTATTAAATGCCTCCTGTGTGCCCGGCCGGTAACAAGCTAGTTAATTTATGTCGTCTGAACTTCCCGCAGCGACCTCCTCGTAATAATGATAATAGCTAATATTTACATTTAGCCAATACTTGATTCTCATTACAACCCTTGGAAAGTCGCTGCTCTCATCCCTGGTGATGCAGCTAGAAAGTGCCTGAGGCAGAATTGGAACTCCAGACCCAGAAGCGTGGCTACCTCCCAGGCCAGCTGCAGTTGAGTGTCATAGTGGATTCAGAGATGGGATTCACACCTAGGTCTTCTGAGATGTGGGATTTAGAAATCAAGTTACTTAGCTTCTCTTGGCCTCATCTGTAAAAAGAGAGGGCTTCTCATGTTCCTTCCCCTTTTAAATACATGATCCTATGATGTACAATGTCAAGTGTTGTTCATTTTGATGCTTCCCTACCGCTGTGTGAAAGACAGTGTTTTGGATGAGGAGTAGGAGAGATCACCTTGCAGTCTAACACAGCAGCAAAGATAAGCATCGTGTTGGAATATGAAGGAGGAAAGAATCTGGACGAGATTTAGGGAAGGCATTTCAGAGTAGAAAAAAATGGAGGCAGCTATGGGGCACAGTGGATAAAGCGTTTCCTGAAGTCAGAAAGTCAGGGTTCAAATCTGGCCTCAGACACTTGACACTTATTAACTGTGTGATCCTGGGTAAGTCACATCACCCTGTCAGCCTCACCAAAAAAAAAAAAAGAAAGAAAGAAAAAGAGATGAAGAGAAATGCTTTTTGGGAAAGCAGGAAGGATGCTTTGGTGGGAGATCGACATGAAACAACTTTGGCAGACCAAGATAGGAGAGTAATGCAAAAGTAAGGCTAAAAAGTTAGGTTGGGGCCAAAATACAGAGAAGTTTTAGGATTTTTCCCCTAAGTAATAGGGACTCATCAAAAGTTTTGGGGTATTGGAATGACATGAGGAAAAATGTTTTTAGTATGTTTAAAATAGCAATGTATGAAATGGCTTAGAAAAGGGGTGAGAACTTAATAGTATAATCAGGGAACTGCAAATATTAGGTATAATAATAATAGCTAACATTTATACAGTGTATGTTATGTGCCATCATCTCATTTAACACAAGAACCAAGTGAGGTAAGTGCTATTATTATCCCCATTTTATAGATCAGGAAACAGGCAAACAGAGATTAAGTAATTCCCGGGGTCACACAGCTAGTAAGTGACCGAGGTTGGATCTGAACTCTGGTCTTTCTAACTCCAGGCTCAACACTCTTATCTACTGCTCAACTTAGTTAGGATGGATAACAAATTCTTTTTGTAGTTCTAACCCATGTAGTAGGAACTCTTATTCGTGAAAATAGCATTCCAGTTTTCCTTTTGTTCTTCCCTCAAGTCACCAACATTTGATTTCAACTGCTTTTCAGCTACCCAGGATAATTTACTAAGAACATCTCATCCATTTCAAATCAAAAAGCATACCTAAATTTCCAAACTAAAATAAAAGATCTGGGAGCTTTGATACTACAGTATATTCATGAAGTTGTTAATATTCATGAAAGAGTTAATATCCCTTGGTATTCAGGCACTGTGTATCCTTAAGTCAGGTCACAGGCCTTCTAGTTCCTTATTTATTGCAATGGGTGGAAATGCCACCTTGCCCTACAAGGTTATAGAGAACCAAGTTAGAGAATGTGTGTATAGTGCATTATAATTATAAAGAATTATGTGAATATAATCTTACTTAGACCATTACTTATTCTCTAAATAGAGAGTAGATGTGCATTTGTTCTGTTTTATATCTAGTTCTCAGTCTGGTAAGGTGATCTCTAATTCTGCAGGAATCAGGAAGATTTTATCACAATGCTAAATCGTGGTTATTTAGTGCTTTTAAGGTTTACAAAGCATTTTTATTAATTCATCCCTGTTGGGTAAGTGGTACTTGTGGTTGTCAGTCTAGCAAGGTGTGTATCATTTCCTCATTATGTTTGGCTAGCAGGTCATCTTTTTTTTTTGGTGTCTGGGTGGGGATGGTCCAGGTCTGTGTATTAGAGAATTTGATGCAAAGATTTTTCTCCATTTATCTTGTCACTTTTAAAAAGTTGTATGTTATTTTTTTCAATCAGCCAAACTCTCCTCTCCTTTTGTGATAAACAGGGAGCATAAACATTTTCTTCTTTGGAAAAAAGTATGTGTCATTTTGCACTGAGTCCTTCATTTCTCTATCAGGGGGATAACACGTTTCGTTGTTAGACCTGTGGAATCCTTGTATATGCTAATGATACAAGATAATTTCTCCCAATTTTCCTTTTTCTTCTCTTTTCCTTCCTTGTTACACCCTTATGCCATCTTCTTCCTCTCTCCATTCTTCTCTTAAAATCATCAGGAAACAACAGAATCATTCCCAGGCCTTGTCAAATCAGTCCTCCTGATAGAGTTCAAAGGGGACACATGTATCATCTCATATAAGCAGTTTTTTCTTGTTTCTTGATTCTTGAATATTCTTGTTTCTTCTTTCATGTTTACCTTAATATGTTTCTTTTAACTCCTGTGTTTGAAGTTAAATTTCCATGTAGCTCTTGTATTTTCATCAGGAATGATTGAAGGTCCTCTATTTTATTAATGGTCTTTTTCACCTTATAGGATTATACTCAGTTTTACTGGGTAAATTCTTCTTGGCTTCAAGTCTCAATTCTTTGGCTTCTGAAATATCATGTTCCACGTCTCTTCACTTCTTAACTTAATTGTGTTAAATTTGTTTTGCAAAATAATTTCAATTAAAAATGTTTTTTATTATTGCCTCTATCCTTTACCCATCATGGCTGTGGAAAGGTAACCAATTTTTTTCTAATTTTTTAATATTATAACTTCTGATATTCAGATTTTACATATATATACATATATGTATGTATATGTGTATATCTATATGTATGTGTGTGTATATATATATATAGAGAGAGAGAGAGAGCGCTTAGTGTTCTATGTGGTTTAAAATGATGACCACAATGTAATACATGTCAAGTTTTTCCCAGTAATTTTTGTCAGATAGGGAGTTTTAAACAATTTTTGTTCTTGAGCTTATATAGAACACTGGTTATTGAGTTTAATAATTATTTCTTTAGTGTTCCAATTTAAGGCCTCTAATCTTTCCTATTTTTTAAACTAGTGCTAAATAAAATTTTTTCACATTAACAAATACACATACTGATGTGTCTCAATGTAAATTCCATTCTTTACCTACATTCAGCACAGCCAAGAGGGAGGAAAAAATATATTATCTTCAGTCTTCGGAAATCATGGTATCTGTTAGTTAATACATTGGAGTTCTTACATTATTCAAAGTTTTTTTTTCTAGCATCATTGTGTGAATTGTTCCCCTGGTACTTATTCACTTCATTCTGCATCAGTTCATATACATCTTTCTAGGTTTCTCTGAATGTCCTCTGTTCATCATTTTTTATTTAAGGTACAATAATAGTCCATTATATTTCTAGACAAATGGTATAATTCCCCAATTGATAGACACCCTTGTCTTTTCAACTTCTTTGCTATAACAAATATTTTTGCACATATGAGCTCTTTTCCTCTGTCTTTTATTAATTTGGGGTAGGGGAAACATACTTAATTGTGGCAAGTTTAGAGGCCTTTTTTAAGTATAGTTCCAAATTATTTTCCAAAGTGGCTGGACCAATTCACTGCCCCCACCAGAAGTGTATTATTATACTTGTCCTTCTGCATTTCCTCCCACAGTTCCTTTTTTTTTCCCCATCTCTGCCATGTGAGGTAGAACTCCTTTTAATTTGTATTTGTTTTATTTGTTGTGATTTGGAATATTTTTTCTTTACTGTTGATAGTTTATGTTTCTTCTGACACTGAATGCCAAGTCGTTTCTATGATTAGTGTTGTCTAGTATAATTTCAAGTCTAGAAGTATCTCCTTTTAATTCTTGCTTTCCCTCCTTCCATTATTTCCCTTAAAATTTTCCAGAATAATTTTATCTAGACATTTTAAGTAACTTTTTGGTAGTTTGGTGTAGCAGTAAATCTGTGAATCATTTTAGAATTGCCATTTTTATTTATTGAGTACTGACATCCTTCCAGTATTTTGAAAATCAACAAATAAAAAAGAGGAAAAAATTTGAAAATAAGAGGAGAAATATGTAAATTGGAAAGAAAAGACAGTGTATTAAACAAAAATATCTTATTTTTGGAAAAGACAATTCTATATACTATTCCTTTAGTAATTCTAAATTTTAAGGAATTCAAAGCTTATCAGTCTATCATTTGACAAAGCTAGCATGATGCAGTGGAATGACTGCTGGATATGGAGTCAGAGTAATTGAGTTAGATTCCTGGCTCTGTTAATTGTTATCTGGGTGACTTATTTTCTTATTTGTAAAAAAGATGATTTGAATTGGAGGAGATCACCTAAGCTGAGCAAGTAATGTCTTGTATTTGGATGTTTGTCTCATCTCAGCCCCTCTCACCCAGCCTATTTTGTTGTTTTGTTGTTTCCATGATACTGACTAAATACTGGAGTGGTTTGCCATTTCCTTCTCCAGCTCATTTTACAGATGAGGAAACTGAGTCAAACAAGATTAAGTGATTTGTCACTTAAATCTTGTTACACAAAGGTCACACAGCTAATATCTGAGGCTGGATTTGATCTCAGGCCTTCCTGACTCTAGGCCTGGTGCTGTATCCACTGTGCCAGCTAGCTCCTCCTATGTATTTAATAGGGAAATATATGTGATTATTCCTCTCCTGTATAGGATTCTGGTAGTCATATGATAAAGTAGATGGTGGAGAGGAGCAGATTTTAGGATAAGGAAGACCAGTGCCACATAGCTGCCTTCCTCCTGCCTCATTCCCTCTTCTTTTAAGGTCAGGTCAGGTTCAACCTCCACCAATAATGAATATTTTATGCTTTATTCTAACCCTTTCCTATTCATTTAGTCTAACTGATGTTCCTCCATTTGCTTAGCATGTAAAAACATCCATAAAGGAAGAGACTTTCATTTTAATCTTTGTATCTTTAGTACTTGGCATATTACCTTGCACTTACTAAACATTTGACAATGTTTTTTTCCATTGAATCAAATAACATTCCATTCCAGTTGAAGATAAAAAACAAGTTTATTGGTCAACATTCTCTCCACAATAAGCAGTGTTTTTATTCCTTCTTTGATGTACTTCTTCTTCTGCATAGTAAACCATTTTTGTTGCCTTGCATTTCTACTTTCTTAAAGGACCATGTCATTTTTTTTTCCATTCACCATCATTTATTTCCCTGAATTCTCTTCCATTTCACTTAAGGTCTTGAAGTTTGTTGATGAGATTATCTCAAGCCATTATTAGTCTCTTGTATATTAAATCCATCATGATGGAGGATATATAAACAATATAGAGACATTTTGACAACATTTTCCCCAATAACCCATGTGTTATCAGAACTACTGGTAGGTAGTGAATTCCATTTCATCTTAATTTCATTTCCTTTTCTTGTCTTTTTTCTGCTCTCTGGTAAAGCTGGAAGGTATTGGTGACATAGCCATGAAGGAAGTACAAAGAGCCTAGTTAATCAACACCTGAATCTGAAGTGTTGATGGCACATGACCATTAAAAAAACAAAAAATAATTTTAGATGTTTAGAACTAGCGAGTGGCACGAATATCAGACCTGAGTTTGAATCCAAGGTCTTTTACTAAAAAAGCTTTGTGTTCTTTTGCAGATCTCAGTGTCTCAGGGAATTAGTTTTCTGAATTTGAGGGAATAGGATTTGTGCTAAAATCTTCCCAGCTCAAATATTAGTTCTACATCTGATACTTTGCAGAAATAAATTTGTAAATAATATTTCAAAGGGAAAAAAGATTGAGAAGTAAATTTACTTACAGTTTTGTTTTTTTTTAGAGTTTCAGGAGTGTCAAATAACTTTGGTTAATTTATAAATTTGAGAATCTGTATTTAGTACTATAATCACAGAATTTTCATAGATTTTTTTTTTATTACTTTCCCTTTAGGTTGGCACATTTTAACTGAGTTTGCAATAAAGACATTTTTAGACCCTGAATTCAGAATGACTATGGTGATTGTGGTTAATATCTTATGATTAATGATGAATTATAATTAAAGTCATGGAGGAGTGATTAAAAAGAAGCAAAATAAAGTAAATGAATTGGTGTTAATGTTTATTTTTTGTATGTTTAAAAAACTAATAATGTTTACTTTGTTTCCTATTCCCCTCACCCTCCTTCTTCGCATTCCTCTGCTCCCAGATCTGCTAGGCTGATGCTGAAAAGGGAGATGCACAGTGGGGCATTTCATCATTTTACAAGTTTAAAATACAATTTTGGTTGGGGAAAACATTTTTTCCATTCCCTCTGAGTCTGTTACTGATCAGAGATGGCTTACCTAGATTCCATCATTTGGTCAACAGATTACATTTTGCTTTGCACTTCTAGATTCTCAGAGGTGTTGGAGAAACTCAAGTTACCTGGAAAGTTGAGTCAGAGTACTAGCTTAGAAATGACCTTGGAGTGATCCATGTGTAGAGATTACCAAAATATACTACAGTGTGACTTTATTGTCAGTTACGTTTGCATCTTAAATGAACACATTAGCTATTGAATCATTTTAACAATTTTCTTTTCTTTTCTTTTTTTCCAACAGTTGGACAGAGAGACCCTGAAAACATGATTGAAAAAGATGATGTGGAAAATACTCTGGTAGCTAGGTCAGCATCTAGTGGGCAGGATGTTCAGGAGACTGTGCATGAAATAATTGAGGAAATGCCTTTGTCAGAAGATAACATAGAAGAGTTGGAGCAACCTACAGAAGAATCTCAGTCTAATGATGTTGGATTTAAAAAGGTGTTTAAGTTTGTTGGCTTTAAATTTACTGTGAAAAAGGATAAGAATGATAAGTCCGACCCTGTTGAATTACTCACAGTCAAAAAAGATGAAGATGGTGATGTGGAAACAAATGGAGCTGATGCATATCAGGATTCTGGTTCAGAAAATGAAGCATTACATAAAGAGACTGAATCAACCCAGTTAGTTGGGACTGATGAAGAAAGTCAGAAAGATAGTGCAGATCCTGAGGAAGGCAAGAGTTCTGAGGAAGAGAAACAAGAAAAAGTAGGCAGTAAATCTTCTGAATCTGAAAGTATATCATCATTCAGAAAGTTTTTCAGTCTCGGTTGGGCTGGCTGGAGAAAAAAGACCAGTTTTAGGAAATCTAAGGAGGAAGAACCAGAGATTTCTGAGAAGAAAAAGGAGCAAGAGCTTGGGAAAGGAGATGTAGTTGAAATTTGTGAAGGGAAGGAAGAGGAGACTACTGAACCCTCAACTGTTTCTGAAGAGTTTCAACCCCCGCAGGGGGCCGTTGAAAGTATAAAAGATTCCAGTGTATCTGAGAATGAAAAAGTACATAGATCTTCTGAAGATCTAGTTCAAGAAGCACAGAAATCTTCTGAGGAGAAAATTGCTCCCTTAGCCACAGAGGTGTTTGATGAAAAGGTAGAGACAGTAGCAGAAGTTCATGTCAGTACTGTGGAAGAGCAAGAACAAACAGAAGATCAAAGCACCAAGGTCGAACAGGTGGTTGGGTCTTTGTTCCTTGCAGCAGCTGAAACAAATGCAGATTTGCAGAAAGCTGAAGTGACTGAGAAACTGATCAAGACCAGAGAGCTGGTGTGTTCCTCTGGAGATGACTATGTTAAACTAGTTGAACCAAGTGCTGAAGAACTAGCTTTGTGTCAGCAACATGAGGGCATCACAAATGAAGTAGAAATACTGTCCTCTCAAGAAAGAGGTAGATTGCAAGGAAGCCCATTAAAGAAACTGTTTACTGGTACTGGCTTAAAAAAACTGTCCGGAAAGAAACATAAGGGGAAAACAGGAGATGATGAAATAAAGCCAGAGGAATTGGGGGAGCTTACACAAGTGTCTGTGGATTCTCCAGAAACTCCAGAGGAACAAAAGGGTGAAAGCTCTGCTTCATCCCCTGAGGAATTGACTGAGGTTATCTCTGTAGAGAAGGGTATTGTAGAAGCACCACAGGAGGTTGAGATTGAAGAAGAAGGGACTGCTTCAGATGGAGAGAGAAAGAGAGAAGGTGTTACTCCTTGGGCATCTTTTAAAAAGATGGTGACACCCAAGAAACGTGTTAGAAGGCTTTCTGAAAGTGACAAAGAAGATGAAGTTGAGAAAGTAAAGAGTGCTACTCTGTCTTCAACTGAAAGTGCAGTCTCTGATAATCAGGAAGAGATGAAAGGACATGGGGATGACCAGAAGACAGAAGAGCCAAAGCGTAGAGTTGATACTTCAGTATCCTGGGAAGCCTTAATTTGTGTAGGATCTTCCAAGAAAAGAGCAAGGAAGTCATCATCTTCTGATGAAGAAGGAGGGTCTAAAGTTATTAGTGGAGATTCCCAGAAAACAGAAGATGTAGGAAAAAACAAAGAATCTGGGACTGAAATAACTCATATGCATTCCCATGAAGGTGATCAGGGGCAGGTAAATTCTTCCCCTGAGCTAGCTGGAAGCCCACTTGAAGGTGAGGGAGTTTCCACATGGGTGTCATTTAAAAGATTAGTTACTCCAAGGAAAAAGTCAAAATCAAAAATGGAAGAAAGAAATGAGGAATCTGTCACTATTTCTGGCATAGAACATTCTGCTTCAGATGTAGAACCTGTGAAAGAAGAATCTTGGGTTTCAATTAAGAAATTCATTCCTGGTCGAAGAAAGAAAAGGCTAGATGGGAAACAAGAACAAGTTCCTGTTGAAGAAGACCATACAGGAGTTAATGAAGATGATTCTGATATCCCAGCTGTTGTTCCTTTATCTGAATATGATGCAGCAGAACAAGAGAAAATTGAAGCCCAACAAAGAAAAAACGCCGAAGCAGGAAAAACGAATCTGCATGAGGTGAAATCTGAACAAGTTGAAGGTCCTGGAACAGAGGAGACTACTGAGGGACTGGTTCATGCAGTTAGTGTGACTGTTGTAGAAGGGGAGAGAGCCATTACAAGTATTGAAGAAAGGTCACCATCTTGGATTTCTGCTAAAATTACAGAACCCGTTGAAGAAGCAACAGATCAACCGAAAGAGCAAACTGAGGAGATATTTGAAAAAGAAGTTCTTGTTGAAGTACCTGTTACTAAAACCTTGCCAGATATAAAAGACACTAGCAGTGACACAATTGTTAGTGAGCTTGAATTAACTTCTGAAGCAGTGACCGCTCCAGAAGAGGCAGCAGAAATAACAGAAGCCTCTTGTGCAGAAGAGACTACGGAAATGGTTTCTGCAGTTTCACAGTTGACTGACTCTCCTGATACTACAGAAGAAGCTACACCTGTCCAGGAGGTTGAAGATGACACACCAGATTTAGAAGCTCTTAAGCAACGAACTGAGGAAGTAATTCAGGCAGTTATAGAAAAAGTTAAGCAATCAGAAGAATCTGAGATTACAGCAACAGCTGTTTCAGGAGACACACTTTTAACAGTTCAGAGTCTTGAAACTAAAATACCAGAGAAAGTGAACATGAAAAAAACTGAACAAAGTGGTGATCACCAAGACATCAATTTAGAAATTGAAGAGGCAGCTAGGTTAGATAACAGTAAAGTGATGCATGCTGAAGTGCAGGAACAGGTACAAGTAGCACAATCTGAAGGTACCCCCATTTATGATGGGCAACAAGAAATAATTGAACAGACACCTTCAGAAACCTTTAATAAATTTAACGAAGTTGAAAAGAGTATACAAGTGAAGGATTGTAAATCATACCGTGATTCCACAGTTTATCAAGCTGAGACTACAGGTATTGAAACATCACAAATTCCAATGGAACAGATAACACCAGTCGATGTAAGTACAGAGGAAGATACTCTTGTATGTTTTGAAGATAAAAGTATAAAAAAGCAGGAAGGCAGTGATGTTGGTGACTCCGTACCTGCGTTAGGATCTGAAATTGTAGAAACAACAGTGGTCACTGTATCAACTGATGAGCCTCCAGAAAGTCCTGGTTTTCAGTCTTCAGAGGGAAACATAGAACAGTCTAAAGTGAAAGAAATTCCAGTACCTACTGAGGAACAGATAGTTGTGCAAATGGTACAGAACCTTGAAGTGGTTCAAGATTCTGGTTCTTTTATTGATCAGGAAGTGAAAGATACAATAACTGCAAAAGAACAGGTCTCTTTAGACACAAAAGTGATGGAGTTATATGATCAGACAAAGATAGACCAAGTTGAACTGAACGATCAAAAAATTACTAAAGACAGATTAGAATATGAAAACATTTCTGAAAAGGTTGAACTTCAGATCAGTTCTTACTCACCTTCAGTGGAGGAAGAGCTCTTGGTTCAAGAAGAGACAGTATCCTCGGAAATTCTTAAAGTTCAAAGCTCTGAGACTCAAGAATCATCTTTACCATTGACAGCAGCAGCAATAGTAGAGAAAGCTGTAGCAGAAGCTGTAAAACTTTCAGAAACATCAACTGAAAATCTGGATTCTGTAAATGTTGAATTAGTAACTGAAAAAATGCCCTCTGAAAGTGTGCAAGACTCTGATACTACCTGGTCAGACCAAGCAGTACTCGTGGAAAAGCAGTCTCTCCCAGACTCTATACTTCAAGAAAAAACAAAAACGGTTGTATCATCTGCTGTTACAGAGATTGTCAGGTGCTCTGATTTCATGAAAAGACCAGAGGAAGAGTCCCAGGAACTGTCAGAGGCAGCCAGTGTTGAAGTTGTTTCTCAGGAAGTCAAACCAACTCTAACCCAAGTAGAACTTGAAAAGGATGGAGGTGATGTTTTGACCATCAAAACCCAGAGTACCAAAATTGTACAAAATGTTATTCAGACTGCTGTTGATCAACTTGTTAGTGCCAAAGATTTAAACACTCAAACTTTTGCACTTAATGCAGAGGAGCAGATTCAGATGAGAAAATCTGAAGAGGAGGGTACTATACATGTATCTGAACGAAGTAAAAGTGAACTGATAGCACAATGTGAAATTAAATCTGTTACAACTGAAGACTTAGGGCCAGCAGCTGTTGAGCAAACTCCAGATGCACCTGTAATTTCTGATATTTACAAAGAAGTCTCCGTTTCTGAAGGTTCTGAAACGATAGTGGCCCTTGAGATACAGATACCTGAATTAAAGTTAGGTGACCAACAGCATGAAGAAGGAGCACCACAACTAGAAGAAAAAAAAGCCATTGAAACAAAGACTGAGCCAGAAATTGACAGTGCAACATCAGGAGAAGTACCTGATAAATCAAAACACATATCTAAAGAAGAAACTGAAGATGACATTGCAATTGACCACTCAGATGATCCAAAATTAGTACCAGGTGAAAGTAATGACCTATGCAAAGAGCCCATTGATTCAAATGGACCAAAACTAAAGGAAACTGTCCAGGGTCTGGAATGCCAAGAAAGACTAGTATTCCAGGTAGAAAAAGAAATTTATAACCAGTCAGTAGAAGATACCAAAAGACAGATACAAGAGGAGGTACATAAATATGATGAGCCTCGTGAGTCTCCATCAGAATCAGCACCTAAGGAGTCTTGAGGCATAATGTAAGTACAGTACCTTTTTTGTGTGTGTGTGAAATAACATTCCATATTTGTTGTACATCTTCAATTTTGTGTATATTCTAATTCTTTCACAATAATCATGTGAGGTTTACAGCTTTGTGGAAGAGGGAACTCAAAAAGTTCAAGTGATGATCATGGCCCACCTAGTCTAGGGCATACATAGCCATGTTTCTACAGAGTCTAATCCCATCTGACACATGAAAAAAAAAATTCTGGCTCTTGTTTTTTGCTAAGGACCAATAGCAATAATAATCTCTATTGTGTAGTCCCAGTAAGGACACAAAACCAAAAAATGAATATTTGACATTGGCATTTAGAACACTAAATTTGGCCTATTTAAATATGTAATCAAGGGCCTTGAGGCCTTAAATTGAGTAATGAACATAACATGCCTTAGGTTTTGCCCTGAGCAGTTCAGCCTGGCTCTGAGAAGTAAAATTTACTTTTTAAATGAGCTGTGAAAAGAAATTATCTGACTTAATTTTATTGATTGGAATAAGTGAAATTTCTCTCATTATTAAAATAGCATATGAATGACAATAAGCTAGCATTGCTGCTTCATTTTTAATGGTTTATTGATGTTTTTGTGTTTTCTATTAAAAATGGCCTTCCTGCAACTGAACCCACCTCTTTGACAAAAGCAAAAAAATTAACATTTAACAAATGACTAAGGAAGCAACATTTTCTAATGTTATATATGTTTCTGTAGTTCCCACTTTGTAAGGAAGGAAGTATAGTGTATTCTTGAAACCAAAGATGGCTGCTGCAGTTAATATGTTAGGCTGCCTTGCAGTGTTTTTAAGTTATTTGGAACATTGTATTCCTGGTCCTGTTTATTCTACTCTATCAGGGCTTATGTCTCAATTTTCTGAATTTCTCATTGGTCATTTATTATGACAGAATTGTGTCTCATTACATTTGCATATAATAATTTGTTCATCTTCCACTCTTTTGACACATACTTTGTTTCCCAGTTTTTTACCTCCCACAAGTGTGGTTTTTGTGAATAGGTTTGTATTCATGCTGCTCAGTGAGTAATTGGGTGGCAGCATAGTGGGGAGAGAGAGTTGCTCTAGACTTCTGACAGTGATTCTTAAACTGTTTAAAAAGTGCTGAAGGGATTGCAAATGGAGAAAACTTCAAGAAGCCCTGGACCCTAGAAGAGTGGGGAACCACCTAAGTTTTATTCTTGCCTCTGTTCCATGCTGACCATGTGGTTCTGGGAAAGCCTAATCTTTCAGAGCTCCAGGCCACACTTACGAGTATGTGGGGCAGAGAAAGGAGCCTATCTGCATTTGCAGTAATGCTTCATTGGGAGCTCCCTGAATTGATGATCATGCAATTGTTTTTTTAATGGTCTGGTATATAGTTCACAAAGTATTCTCATTTATAGCTCTATAAAGTGCATGCCTCAGATACTATGATTCCCATTTTACTGATGAGGAAAATGATACTAAGAAGGGTAGAGAGACTTGTCATGGTCACACAGAGGTACAGATTTGAGCCCAAGTCTCATAGAATCTACAAATTTCAGAGTTGAAAGGCCCCTTAAAAGTCATGTAGTCCAACCGATAACTGAATCCTTTCTATAGCTAACTCACTTATTAGCTGTGTCTTAAAGACCTCTCAACCTATTGCTTCCTGAGCCAGCACCCCACTTTTGGTAAGTTCTGATAGTTTTGTATCAAGCCTAAATTTTTCTCTGTGAAACTTCCCATATTACCTGGTTCTCTTCTCTGAGAGAAAAAAAAAAGTCAAATCTGTCTTCCACTTTATAGACTTTCAAATACTTGAAGACTAGCTCCTAGGTTCCTTGATCATAGGTGTAGATTTTTTACCTGTGTCTTCTCTTCAATAGATTACATGTTTCCAGGTTCCATAGGTTACACGCTTCCAGGATCTTTGACCAATACTAGTGTGGCATGGTTTTAAGCTCTTCAGCATTCTGGCTGCCTTCCTCTTGGTGTTCCCCATCTCATCCATACTTTCAGATGTTGCAATACTAAAAACTAAATATAACAACCTAGATAAGAGTTCAAGCAGGGTGGTGTCATAATAAGAATTACTTAACCTTTAAACAATAGTCCTTTACATACATGTGATCTTGAACAACATTGTTTAGCAACAACCATCACCCATCCACCCACCCACCCCCATACATGATATTTTTGCTTAATTTTTTTTTTACTTGTCTAAACTTCAAGACTAAAAAAAAAAATTCCACATGCAAAGTAGTTTATATATGAAATCATGAAGCTGGACATAGTACTTGATTTTAGTCATATACATTAAATTCACCCTGTTTCTTTCAAAACTCTTCTGTTTGTTTTCTTCTGAATTTCTGTTCTCTTCTGCACATTTAAAAAGATTTTGAGTGACCACCTTCTTGCTTTAATTTGTGGAGAGCTCTTTTTGGGTAACAACCTTTTCACTAGGTCCCCTTTCCACTTGAAGATACCTTCCTCAGATGGGAAGACAAAAACAACAAACCCATACGTAGGCATAGCCAAGCAAAATAAATCCCCAGATATACCCCATCCAAAAACATATTATCATTTTGCACCTTGATTTTATCATTCTGTTAGAAGGTAGGTAGAAGCATTCTTTATTATAAGACATGGAATTATGTTTGATTGATCAGAGATCTCAAGTCTTTCTCAGATGTTTTCCTTTACAAGGTATATGCTATTATTATCCTCCTTTATAAAGGAAGTTACTCAGACCCAGAGACTAGTGGCAGACCTGAACCTCAGTCTCTGTACTCCCAGTCATGCCCTTTTGCTATGCTACCACTCTGAATATAGTAGAACTATACACCCCCCAATCCTTTGCTCTATGCTTGAAGGTGCTCAAGCTTGTATAAGGTTCCTTCCTCCCTTATCCCCCAATTTTTCCCCCTCTAGCTCTATACGTTTTTTCAGATAAACTTCTGTCCAGCCATCCCTCCCACATACGCTTGATTTTTTTTTTTAACACAGGTATATCATCCCTATTCATTCAGTTAGATTTATTCTAATTTTCTAGTCTGTTGATATCTTTGACCCTGAGTTGGTATCCAGTATGTATTTCTTTCTCCTAGGCTTGTGTTTCTGAAAATTCTATAAAACATGGTATCTAACCCTTTATCCAAGTCACTGATGATAAAACTTAAACAGCACAGGATCAGGCACAAAGAAATGTTACTTCAAGTTGACCTCAGTGAATTAGTGACTTATCTTTGGGGTTTGGCTGTTTTTGTGGGCCAGGAGACTTACTGGTGGCATTGAGGAAGGCCTGTGATAACTTCTCAAACTCTCCCAATTCTAGTAGGACTATTAGGAACTAGAAAGTTGTGGTGTAGCCCTGGGGCTGTTTGTTCTATGTTAATTGATCTGAGACTTGCTGCAAGCCCTTTTGGGAAAGGGAAGAATATGAAAGTGTATTTTTAGGACTTTGATTAGGGAGCACCTAAGATGTCTGATTGACTACTTTCAATCTCCTTGTCTCTCGGGACAGTCATTCGGTATTACCATTTTGCCTGTTTCTTCAGCTTGTCCATAAAGTATCATGGGAGACCTTTATTAAATTCTTTGCTAGAAGCTGTCTGCAGCACTCCCTTGACACTGACCAGAAAAGGAAATGAGGGTCTTCTCACCTCATTTGTTCATTGTCTCCTGGGCAGACCTAAAGGATGTCCTTTGGCTTTGTAAATGTTCACACTCCTTCAGGAAGTTCCAGAATTTTTCTAGGATTAGAAATCTTATCACTAGTCTAGTTTTCAGATTCCATTCTCTGAAATTGTAATTAGGGTAGACCACTGTGTTTTACTAGGGTGGCAATTGCCCCCCCAAGGTTGGGAAATTATATTTCTCTTAGGAGGAAGATAGGGGGTAGGGCCTGAGGGTGAGGTGAGTTCCAGTTTGGGCTGGTTACGGTTCTGCAGCCTTCCTTGTGGGAGGAGCTGTGGGTGAGGTGATAAAGACCTAGAGGTGAGAGGAATCAGGGTTAGGTGGAGACAGAGACATAGAGCCTAGGCTGTGTCTGAAAACAGCTGCCTCCCCAGTTCTGCGATCCCCTCCCTTTTCCCCTTTAAGGTTCTGCCCTACCCAACTATTCACGTTTCCCTGTGTTGTGGAGCCGAGGGCACAAATAGAAAATTGAAGAACAGAATCACTTGCATCCTAAGATAACAGTTCCCTAGAATTTAGATATGGGTGTGGGGGAGGAGAGGTCTTGTGTGTCAGTGGAAGAAATTCTGCATTTGAACTTAGAGCAGCTCTTCTTAGACTGTGGGCTGAGAACCCCATATAGGGTTGCTGAAAGGGTCGAGAGAAAAAAGTGGAAGAAGCCCTGATTTAGAATATCTGTATGGGTTTGAACAAGTCATTTCCCAGACCTTTAAAATTTTGCAAATGAAGATGACTTTGGAATGGGATGTTCTGTGTAAGTTTCAAGGTTTCAGGAAGTGCTTTTGTACACCTTGGGGCATAGAGTTCTCTGCAGTCTCTCAGAATGGTCAGGGAATGGAAAAGGGAAAAGGGGGATGGAGAGGGAGGAAGCACTAGGCTGTGCAAGCTGTTCAAGTTCTCTGGTAGTTCAAGTTCTCTGGGTCCCAAGTTTCTGCATTTGGATCTGTGCTGCTTTATTTTTCATTCACTTGGAATTGGATGACAGGATCCAAAAAAAATCTTGGCGTGCCAGAGCTTTGGGGTTAATCGAATCAATAGGGATACATACATGTAAAGTCAAAGATGAAAAATCAACTTTAAAAGTACAGAAAGGGGAGGTACATCTGAAAAAGATCCAGTAGTTTTATTGGATTCCAGGAATGGACAACAACAGTAATCTTGGGCTATAAAGGAGAGGCATATATAGACCATCTCCCAGGAACTAAGGAGGTGATAACTATAACTCTTAACATATTCTGTGCTAGCTAGAACACATCTGGAGTATGAAGTTAGTTCTCTTGCCATATTTTCAACATTCCATCGATAAGCTAAAGAGTATTCAGAGAAAGGCAACCTGGAAAATGCTATATCCTTTTTTATCTGCGTATCATTAGATATTTGAAATCAGGAAATACATTGCCGTTTTTATAGCCACCATTCAAAAGAAAAGGGAGCTTCATGCTTTGTGGTCACTACTCCAAATAGTCTGTACTTAAGTACAGTTTATAAAATTAAGAAAGAAAAGTGTTCATCAACTACTATTCAGAAAATAAATAATCATAAGCTTAATCCAAAACAAAAAGTTGTGAAATGCAAAGTTTATTTGAAGTATGTTTTAAAGCACCTGGTAAGGTACTCTTTTAGGTGCTGGAGAGGCAGAACTAAGAAACACACAGTCCTCTATTCTGTGGGGTCCCCTGGCCACTTCGGTAGGGAAATGGGCAGAAGGTGCTAAGACTCATTTTGTCTGTTAGCTACTGGTATTTTAAGGTATTTAAGCTTTGTTCAGTGACTCAGCAGATAAGCTATTAGAGCATAATCACATCAGTAATCAGTTTCCAAATGAAACTCTAGAAGACATAAGAAAGTAGAAGCTAAAAAGGCTACCTGAAAGGAGAGGCAGATCAAATGGGTATGGCATTGGTTTGCTATGCACCCAAAGACAAAAAACCACTGTTTGATGGGATCCTTGGGCGTATTTCACCTTGCATTGTTCATGTTAAACTTTTGAAAAATGTTTATCATGCAGTTAATTGTAGTTTGTACTAACATTGCTGGACTAGATCAAGTAAAAATATGAGTTCATGAAATGACACCTACTTTCTGCCCTTATGAGATCAGATTTCAGGATATTGGAAAGGGAGGCAAGATAACCAAATGTTTGGGAGGGAAATTATGAACTGGACTAAAAAAAGTAAAGGATAAAATTAACTTCTAGACCCTGTACCTATTGTTATCTTTACACAGTCTGAAGATGTTACCTAGACATTGAAGTTATCATTTCTGAGGGCATAAGAAGGGAATAGGCAGGTTTTAGCACTCACTATGCTTCAGTAAGCTCTTAATGCATAATATTGCCTTACAGATGAAAGTGTGTCTCCATACACATGTATGTGTACTTCTAACTTCAGAGAGCTGGGGTGAGTCTCAGTACACACTAGTGCAGTGTGAACTGGAAAGTAATATTTAAATGTTAGCTATTTTGCATAGTAGGAGTTACTTCAAAAAATCTTACTAATGGGGAGAGGGAGAAAAAAGTGCGCAGCAGAGAACCAAAGAAAAGAGAAGGAAGCGAAGAAAGCTGAATAGCTTTGAAAACAATGTATACAAAAAAACTAATTTTTGTTGGGAGGGTTTTAGTTATTTTGGATCATTGTTTACAGTGTCTGCATCCTTAACGAGGACCCTCAGATACTGTTTTTCCCTTCGTTTTAGTAGAGAGAAGGACCTGCTGATGCTGTTTCTCTTTTTTTCTCTGTAGCTAATTCAGAATGTGTCGTAGGACCAGAATGTGAAGAAGGCCATTTATGAAAGTGAAGGCTGCTGCTGATTAGATTCAAGACTAATGTTCCTGAACTGTGAGAACAGAAGATTAGGTCTTACTACCTGAAGCCATTCCAGGAGAGCCTCTGACAACCCTGAGACATCAGGAGCTATACTCATCATTCTTTTATGTTTGGATGTTAACATTTCCTCTTTTTTGAGACATTTCTCTTTTTTTCACTTGATAACATGTGATGTTTCTGATTTAATGACCTTAATTCTGAACCTTGAGAGGAGTTGGAAACATTTAGTTTCTCATATTCCAAATCTTAGTTTAAAATGCTTCCAAAACTGGAGTGTAATTCTGTATTTATATGTATATCTTAAATAAACCTTGTTCTGTTTTTATTGTATATTTTCCTTCACTTACTGGTTAAGGAGGTATTCTGTTATGTATTAATTACGGAGTGCCAAGTGCACATGACCATGGTAAAGCACTGTGGAGTTTTGAGTCACAAGAATTCAATAAGTGAGGCTTCATTTGCTGCTTTCATGAGAGTTCTTCCTAG
Organism: Bettongia penicillata ogilbyi; assembly: GCA_023548195.1. Taxonomy (NCBI): domain Eukaryota; kingdom Metazoa; phylum Chordata; class Mammalia; order Diprotodontia; family Potoroidae; genus Bettongia; species Bettongia penicillata. The sequence goes on along the minus strand of JAJHZJ010000382.1, from coordinate 97,932 downwards.
TCCAAAGGTACAATTCCTACTTAAGATATCCATTAAGAGATCCCCATTTGTACTTTCATTCTGTGTATCACTCAACACAGAGTAAAAATTTATGTAAACTTAGAACGTTTGCTTTAATTGATAGATTTTGCTTTAAGCTCTGTGTGAAAGTTGGCAGGAAGTTTCAACAATTTCAAATTCTGCAAATTTTTAGGCCTTCCTTTATTTCAGAATGGATGTTTAGACACTAGACACAAGTATGCTTATGTACTGAGCAAAAACTTGTTTTTTGATGTTACTGAGAAAAGAATGCATTGCTTTAAGTTTTTGGATTCTATCGTTCTTGTATTCTGGACCATATCCACATACACACAGCATGAAATTAGGCAAGTTCTTTAGAAAGTGGTTTTTGATAAATACTAGATTATGTCTTCTCCATATATATATATATATATATATATATATATATATATATATATATATATGTATATGTATACCCACTTGTCTTAACAGTGTCTCATTATGTTCATATACATTTGGTGAACTGTGATTTGACAAGTGATTTAAATAAAATATTTGCTTACACTTAGGTTTGGTGGTCTTATTAGAATGTAAGAAACCTGGGACTAACTTTGTATAAAGAATTTGGGTCATATTAATCAAACCAGAAGCTTGAACTGCTAAGCCCTGAATATATCAAGTGTGATCACACCCACCAGCAGTTCAAAAGATGGCTGTCTTAAGGAAGTTTGGACTGCATATTTAAAACCTGTGTTTAGTGGCAGTTCTTCCTTTTAGGAGGTCTTTACCATTGGCAAAGACTAGCCACATACTGAGCTGTCATTATTGATGCAATTCTACCATCTGGTGGTGATTTCTTGAAAGTTATTCAGTTTTCTGGGGCACAGTAACATCTTTACTTAAAAATTGCCTAATATTTAAAAAGCAAATGAGTTATCATGGGAAGAAATTTTAAGAAGTCTCATAAATAAAACGTACCTGGGCTAATACTTAAGAAGTTTGGGAATATGTTAGAATACTTCCAATTATGATCGTTCATGCAAATTAGCATGAAAGCTTCAAATATTGGAGGCTTTTGTTGTAATGTAATTGTCACATGTAATATCTTGCTGTTTTTCTATCTGTAGTGTTTTCACTTTTCAAGTTACTGTCTAATACGAACATTAATTACTTACCAGTTGGGAGAACTCAGACCTGCAAATCCATTTGGCCAAAAAAGTCTCTCCTTTCCCCATGGAATTTACTATTAGAGGTTTTACTTCTAAAACTGGAAGCTATTTCCTTTGCTGTTGTGAGCAAGCATGGCTACTCAAGAAAAATTAGCCACAAAATTTTGCTACTACTAAATCATTGTAACCTCCCAGTGTTTTAGCCAGGCCTTTAAGATCATATATTGCAGAGAAGGGGCTTACCTGAATTTGGTAGAGGGAGTTTCCTCCTTCAGGAATTTCCTACACCAGTGAAACAAAAAAATTTCCATTTGCTTGCTATTATCAGAAAAATACAATGTATTAGAACTAGTATTGTGTCAGAGTTCTAAATATTGGATATATGCATTCCTCCTTTCTAAAATGGAAGTAGAAGCCCTTTGCTTTGCTCAAACATGAGTATGGAATTGCCTAACACATGCAAAATCAGTAAATAGTTTTTTTTAAGTAAATACCTTCATGCCATTTTTTTTCCTGATTGCCTCAACTTTGGAAAACTGCAGTCATCAAAACCCATTCTCCATTAGTTATATTACTTGCTTTGTGGTTTTTTTTTTTGTACCAACACCTGAATATGTTATGGGACATTTTAAAAAATAAATATTATATACACTTATCTGCTAACTCATATTGTTACAGCTATAGCTGGTAAAAATGAACATCAATACCTTGAGCTGCAATTTTGATAGAATTTTTAAAGCTGCAGTTAATGTGTAAAATAAATCCTGTTTACACCTCAAGGCTAGCTTTAGCTAATGTAAATTTTAAGAGTTGGGGAGCAAGTGCCTAACCTTGCTTTTATATATACATATGTATCAACATGAAAGCTTGTACTTTAGAAATTGCAACTATTGTAAACTTGACATTTCTTGTTACTGAGGACTATGAAATAGTGCTCTGAGATTATTTTATTAATGGTACAAATTAGTCTCTGCAACAGATAGTTTGTTCCAATATATTGCCTTGATCTCTGGAACTACAAGTATTCAGTTGAGGGCTGTTAACTTTAACTTGGGTTTAACCTTTAGGCTTTGCAGATTCCCCAATTCCAAGGCATCGGATTACAAGAAATTTGATTAGTTTTGTTTTTTTAGGGTAGATTTTCATTTATCTAAATAAAAAACAATCAAATGGTATCTAATGGATTTTCTTTCTGTATTCATAATTCAATTTTGAGTGCTTTTCCCTTCACATAGTAATTGCTAAAGGTGTGTGTGTATATTGAAGATTTTTCCTTTTTCTCCCACTCAATTAGACTGTGTGGTATTTTTCTCTAAATAATATATTGCGTCCATCTGGACCCATGTTCAGATAAAATAACAAGTCCTAGAAAGAATATTTTAGATGGAAGAGGAATTTTTCTGGTCATTATTCCCAAAGCATCAATTTACAGGTGATGAAACCGATGAAACCTATGAGCCCAACATACAGAGGTTGTGATTTGCTCAATGTTGTCATAACTAGTACTTTTTAGTACTTACGTAGACGAAATCCATAACATTTTACAAATACATATTTATGTGTTGAAAGTTAAGTAATGGAAAGGACTTTTAAAATGTGATCGTTTTGGGGTTTCCCTCATTTCTAGGCACCACTAGAACCATGAGATTTGGATCATAGGTACATAGAATTTGCGAAGGATTTGGGAGATAGGTAATCTAGTCCTATGATTAGATTTATAGCTGGCAGGGATCTTAAACATCACATCATCTAATGAGTAAACTGGAGGCCCAGGAAGATTGAGATTCAACAATGTTTAGAATGTAAGAAGAATTCATTTACTATAAAACCCCCATTTTGCAGATTATTTGTCCAAGATCACGTAAAGGGAAAAGACAGGTCTGGTTCCCAAATCAGTGCTCTTAACATTGCACTTCTGTTAAAATACCACCTGCACTTTATAGCACTTTCTTTTCCTAAGAGTCATCTGGATTAGTTAAAGTAGCTAGTTCTTAACACCATTTTTAAAAGGAAATCTGCATTAGCAGGATTTTAAGACATACCCAAAAATCATGCAAGGACAGAGCTCCTAGCTCAGAGCTCTAGGGTGGTTGAAAAGTAAGTTGCTAACTTAGAAATGGAAAATATTAGCAACTTGTGTAGTTTCTTAAAAACCTCAGCCTCACTAGCTTTTGGTTCACTGTACAGGATGTTACAGGAATGGCAGAGGCAAGTTCTAAATGTCCAAGTATATACTGAACTGCCTCAGATTTTTTGTCTCCAAATACAAAAATGAACAGGGGGTCTCATCAGGAATCACTCTTAAAAATGTTAGAAAAGGAGAGGCCATCTATTCTAGATGGTGGAGTATGTTGCCAAAGAGGAAGTGTATCTGATGTCTTGATTGCATGCCAATTTTATCACCCAACTAGATACATACACAGGTGCACTTCCTTTTAGCAGTCCATAGTAGCAAATGGGACATCACTTTTTTCCCATTTAAATGAGTCCTATTGTCTTAATTTGAGAGATGCTTTATCTTAATTTTCAGTTGCTCATAACTGGCCTAAGACTTGTAACATGTGAGTTAATTCTTCCCCCTTAAACAAGAAGATTAGTGATGTGTAAAGCAATATAGCTGCCTGTAAGTACTGGGCAAATCTTTTGTAGAGGATGTCTTCACTGATTCCTCCTCTGAAGGGATTTTTTTTTGGGGGGGAAGGGGGGAAGTTTAATTGTCCTCCAAATTAAGCCTTTTATTTCTGAATTCAGGCTTCAATATTTCTGTCCAAAAAACACTACATTTACAAAACACTTTCAACAAAACTAGTTAACTATCAGGTAGGGCAGGCATTTTAGGGCATTTCCAGTTCGACTACATTTTTTACAGATGTGATGAAATTGAGGCCTCCAGAAACTGACAACCATTTTCAAATAAAAATAGGATAGGTGGCTTAACTGTCTTGATTTATGCATAGGTGAAACACTAACAGGTAAAGTTGTGTCCAATTAACAACCAATGAATGGATGTAAGAATCTGGAGAAACCATTTGTTAAAAAATTTAAAAGATAGCAGTTTCAACGTTCTACCACACAAAAATATTGCCAAATTTCCAAACCTCTTCCCTCCCTCTTATTATCTGTAGTAGAGGTGTTAATAATGAAGTTGCACAAACAGAGCAGCACAAACTGGGAATTATTCTTCCTTTTACTCATCACATGCCCAATTTTTAAAACCAGGTGACTAGAACTGTGCAAGGATTTAACTGAGACACTGGTGGTGACCAGCTCTTAAAATACTCAAACCTCTGCCTTTACACACATCTCAGGCTAGACGATAGCTTTTTTTGACCACTCAACTTCTTCTCAATAGGTAGGGCAGACCTATTTAATTTTAATCAAATTTCATTTAATCTGCATGGAAGGGGTGGTGCCAAATAGAAGAAAAATACAGACACTGTTTTCCCCCACTGAATGAATACTATTTGTTACATCAGAGAGGTACTGGAGTTGGGAAATCTGTGAAACTGGTCATGAAAATTACAAGACAAGTAAGTGTACTCCCTGATAGACCCTCCATTTGCATAGCAGTTTCACAATTTACAGATTCTAAAGGGCTTTACCATAACATATAACATAAATAATCTTATTTGGTCCTCACAACAACCCTGTGAGGTAGGCAGAGCAGGTATTATCTTCATTTTTTTATATGAAGAAACTGAAGCTTCAAACTCTGATGTTCTGATGGTCAGTTTTCTTCCCTATCAAGTGCCTTTAAAGAACTGGGTATACATAACATTCCATTTAATTAAATCTTTATTCAATGAAATGATGTATAAAAACTTACAAATCTGAGAACTCAACTATACATGAAGGATGATGGGATATTCAGTTTTAAACATATACACAGAGCAGAGCTATTAGATGTTATTCCTCTCCCTCTCCCCACTTCATTTTTGGTTCCTACTTTGTCCCCTGAGCCATTCCTATTATTGGCCAGAGGGAATAATGGATGTTATTTACTATTTTCAAGCCAATGAGAATTTCAGGCACAAAATTTAAAAAGAAAAAATACAACTTGATAATGAACATCAAAGCCAAATGCTTATCCCAAAAAGCAAGTACAGCCATTCACCCATCTTTCTGTATTCTATTTTGATGTTTAAATCTGATATTGACAAGATCTTGACTGTAGAGTAATTGCACTGTAGTTATATTCTATTCATATCTTCTTCAGAAAAGGTGAGTATTCCAGAATATAAAGTCTTTTTCCCCCCTCTGCATTTCTAGTGCTATAAAGGAATGTAACTTAATGGTACAAATGAATTCAGCATGGGTAACTGCTGGAACAGCACTGGCACAAGATGTGGAAACATGACATTTTCTCTACTTCCATGTCATTTGCTGTTCAGAAAAATAATAAAATTCTGGGATAGTACTTTTAATCTGATTTTTAAAAACATATAACTAATTTATTTTAAAAAAGTACTCTTAGATTTTATCTCAAATCAAGTTTTTTTGGCTCAACTTGGAAAGAGTTAGATACAATTAGATAAGGCGTGTGCATTTATTTACCTGTTTATATCAAACACACATACAAGTCTCTTTCAGAAACACACATACTCACGAACTTTCCACATATTATCCAATATTTTAAAAAAGAAAAGATTGCCATCACATTATTATTTTCTCTTTTCAATTTTGTTGTTGAAGGAGATGCTGTAAATAATGATTTTCTTGAATGGACATAATCTCAATGATGCAACCTGGAATAAGACACCTTGAGGAAAATTAAGTACTATAAAAAATGTCTTGGGTCTTAAGTTCTCCCACACCACTTAGATTTTATATAGTACACATACTGTCTTAGTATGTTTACAACTGTTATTTTCAAAAAGGAAGCCTCACTACTCATAGAAAGTCATAATTGTATAATATTAGCTTACCAAATTGAATTTTTTATGTACCCTTCATTAGATCCAAGTATTCTTTTAAAAAAATCTACATTTCTCAAAATCTATTTCTTGAATTTGTAAGCACTACTAACCATTATCTGTCCAATATTTCTTTGTATTAAAATCGACGTATTCCAGGTTCTAATGCACAAAGCCTTTTTTTCAGAGGGAGCAAGGGTTGAGAAAGTGAATGTGAGGGAAAAGGAGAAAGGGGAGAGGAAATGTTTCTATCATGCCTCGGTGAACTTTATTTGTTGTTTTGGTTTGGGAAGGGAAAGTATAGTCTTTGTAAAAAATGAAAAATAGGGAGTAACACATTCAGTCTAATAACACTGTTTCTTGCTCTTTTTTGATGGAAGCTAACACTGAGTGATCAGGCTCTGTAACTTCTGAGTCCCCACTGCCCAGGAGGATAGATCTCCCTTCATCAAGGGCAAAAACATCTGAGTTTTGATTTTGGCATGAATGCTTAACCACTTCATTAGGTGTGGAAAAAGTTTTGTCACACAAATTGCATTTGTAGGGCTTGTTGGCATGCACTAACATGTTGTCCATCTGACTACCTTCCTCAAAGGTACAGAGTTCCAGAGTCTGTTTGTCCACCATTGTGTAAGTGTCTATGCTCTGGTTCAGGCACACGTGTCTGGCGGCCTGATTGGCTCTGCAGAAGCTTTTGTCACAAGTGCTGCATTTGAAAGGCTTGCCAGTGTGTATGTACATATGCTCCCTCCAGTGACTTTTCTGAATAAATTTACGCCCACATATTGTGCATTCATATTTTCGTCTTTTCACTTCCCTTTCTTGGTCTGCCTGCTCCAAGTTGTCAATGTCTGCAATGTCTGATGGTGGTGGAGTTTCTGACTGCTGCTGCCCATCAATGATCGGAGAATCAGAAATATGCTGAAGCTCACTATCACTTATCATGCCCGCTTCTGGCACTTCCATGGCATCTTTTCCTAGTTCAACTGCATTGCTACAGAGAGAGAGGGAAACACTACTTTCTCCAGGCTGATTCGATGTAAATGGTACCCCTGTGTGAATTTGAAGGTGCTCACGTAAGCTATTACGAAGAGTAAACCGACGCCCACACAGGTGGCAGGCATAGTATTTGGGAAAGCTTCCATTCCTTTTCATGATGCTTGGCTTGACATGGGCTATTGTAAGAGATGCAGGCTGCTCATCTGAAGAAGATGCTTCCATGTTTGTTTCCTCCCCTGGTGGAGGGGGAGGGACAGGTGTGGAAACAAGTTCTGGAGACAGTGAAGACTGTAGTGGGTCAGAGGGGGTCATATTTGTCCGACTGACTTGTGTCAGATTTGAATTTAACTGAGAAAGTTGTGATCCCTCGGATATCTGTTCTTGGCTCATTCTGGAAGTCTGTGGTCTTGGTTCCCGCCCAAGTTTGTCAGTCGCTGAGGTAATTTTGTTGGCTTGCCTTACTTGATGATCTGCAATTTGGATCCCATATAATGAAGAGGCTAATGGAAAAACTTGGTCCGGATGTGAAAAGGCTCCTTGGCTGGCAAGGCTGGCCTCCTGAATTAGTGGATAAGCATGAAGAAACTTTATTCCTTGTTCTAGTCGAACTGGGTCAATAAGCTGAGGTGCCATCTTTCCAGTATACATCAAATGCAAAAGATAACTGAAAATATCAGGCTGTATGTCAGTTGGTTTCAAACGGACACACTCACTGAAAGAGAAAAGTAAAAAATATTTCATTGGACAAGAGGTAAGATAAATACAGGGTGGTCCAGCAGTCTTAGTGCAGCTTTAAATCATTAAAGCTTAAGCTAATTGAACTTAAGCTTTAATAGCTTACAGCTGCACTAAGGGATTATTTTTATAATCCTATGTATTGTCATTTTTCAAAGCATAACACATACACGTGCGCACACACACACACACACACATACTATAATTCTGTACCTCACAATATTGTGAAATAGGTACACTAGGAATTCCTATTCTCATTCGAGAGGCACTGAATTAAAGATGAAAATGATAGCGTAGAAAGAATATTGGACTCTAAGTTAGGAAATCTGAATTCTGCTCCCAATTCTGTCACGAACTAAACCATTGAACTCTAACCTAGTTACCATATCTCTGGACTCTACATTTCTATAGAAATTCTTTAGATAAGGAAGCTGAGGCCCACAGAGGTTACATTACTTGCCCAAAGTTGTACTACCCAAGTAGGGAGCAGCAGCCAGGCCTGGGAGGACAACTGTCTTCCACTACCATGGCCAGAAAGAATAGATTTGTTCTGCTTGATACCAGAGGACAGAAGGAGGACCAAAAGTAGACACTGCTAGGAGGTGAATTTAAGATATTTGAGATAAGGAATACCCTCCAAATAGTGAAAGCTACCAAGAGTAACATGGGAGGCCTGATGGTGTGCTGGAAAAGCTAAATGACCAATTGTTGGTGACTGTAGGATTACAGGTTTAGAGCTGGAAAGGCACTTGAGCTAAGTAGTTCCTACTCAGATATATGTGGGACTAGGTGGCCTCTGTCATTACTTTTAACTCAGACTCTTATCTTTTTTCTAATGGCTGGTCTAGATGCTACTATATATCAGAAATATACTGAGCAAACAGCAGTAACTGAGTGGGTCCTAAGAACCCATAGCTTTGCTAGCTTTAGTTTTCATAACAATTTAAAAAGAAAATATAAATGTTTTAAATAGACAAAGTTATTGCACATGCCTTTAGTTGGAGATTTACAGATCTTAAAGCATTATATAAATACTGTTATTATTCATATGTATATAGGAATTACAAAGTATTCTATAATAAACACATTACAAAGCACATGTAATCTCTTGCTTTTAGAATTTTGTTTGTAGAGGGCTTTTAGAGGTCATCTACTTCAACATTATTATTTTACAAATGAGAAAAATGGCATTCAAAATGGTTAAGTAATTTGCCCAATGTCATGTGGTCAGCTAACTGAAACTACAGACCATGATTCCCAACTCACACAACATTCTTTCCACTGTACTATTCTTCATTAATATTTTTTTTTGCTGGAGTAATCCATTCATTTATAGACATTTTTTAAAAATCAATGTTCAAAGATACTAATATGCACATCCAAACTTAATATCATTTGATCAGAAGATAAAAAGGTTGAGTTACACTACATATAAGGCTGTGATATAGAATTTATTGAAACTGTCTTAAAATAAAATATGAAGAAAACATGTTAAAGGAAAAGTAGTTGATCTAAAAGTAGTAATATTTAAACATTTTTCTACTAATTTTTTCTTTAAGAGGACACAGTGGTATAGCTGTAATGTCATGAAATCTTTCTCTGTTACTATTTTTCTCACCTTAAAAATGGGAATAACCTACAGGTGTTCCTCTTACATTTTAGAGTGGAAAAGGAAGGTAGAGGCTCCTGAATCTACCTGCCTATGGAAACAAAGTTAGAAAGTATGTGAAGTAGATTTGAACCCACATCTTCCTGACACTAAGGCTAGTTCATTAGCAACTATATCATGCTGCTCTATATGTTCCAGAAAGATGTACATGATAAGACTATTTTAAATGCACTACAGGAGCCTACTGCTTCAAAGACCTCTTCCTGCTATGTTTTCTCATATATTGTGAAGGCTATTTTTCATATCAAACTCACTCTGAAATCTTTTACAAATAGAGATTTTATGTTCTTCTCAAAGTTGGGAAACAGAATTAAGAAACAAAGCCTGTGCCTAATCTCCAAACTGTACTATTATTTTCATCCTCCAATCCTTTCATTCCAAATGTACCAAGTTACCTTAACTACTACTGCATGACAGGCCAGATTTTGGTACTTCTAACTGTATCTTGGATACTCTAAAAGAGTCAAAAAGCCCAAAGGCAGATTTGTCTATAGTTTTTTTTATATATGCTGTAATTTGGCTTTTAGCTTACCACCTCATATGAATCCTTTAGCTAGAATGAAAAGCAGTACAATTTGAAGTTAGTGACAGAGATGAAAACTCTTTCATGTAAATTTTCCAAGTAATTTCTTGTTTTTTACCTCAGTTCCTTCTTTGACCATTAAAAATAATGATTTTTAAAGCAAGTTAAAAGTATAACTGCTAAATATTAGATTTTATCAGAGGGATGTGCTTCATACATAGTTCCCTTTTCTTGTTGCCCTCTTGACAACCCCAAATAAAGGAGCTACTCAGTGGGCAAGTTTACCTTAACTTTTACATATGACTGGAGACATCTAGTGGTAAAATTAAGACAAGTCTACCAGGTAAATTGGAAGCAAGTGCTATTTTCAATAGCAGTATTTTTCACAAATGATCAGATACATTTGTGGATTATTCCCATTTATCTGGGTGAATTGGATTTTTTTTTTGGGAGGGAGATTATTTTTAAAGCAGTCATTGATCTTATATTTCTGTCCCTCTTGGTTATCACTGATTTCTAATGCAACTGTAGAGAGGTGGGAAAGGCATTAGCTACAATTCTAGAGGTGTTCAGATTAAGTATTCTGGCTAACTGTGATATACTAACATCCATGACTATTGAAATAAGAATACTGGCATAATATTTAGTAAATATTTATGTAGTGCCCTGTAGTTTAAATGCTTTATCAGCAATCAGTCTTTAGCTATTCTTTAGACTTGTCTCTAACTGGACTTCACTCTTATACTGTTATTAAAAATTCAAAATAAAAATCCATCTTGTTTATAGCAACATCTTAGTGCATTAATTCTTATTATATTAATATATTCCTTAGTTATTGATAAAATCAACGAAACATAACAGATAACAGAATAAACATTTTTAACGTTTCAGTTTAAAATAAACCATTCTCAGTGCTATTAATTCTATCATTCATTAATTCATGAAGTGCCAGCTATATGCAAGGTACTATTTTTGGAAATGTGAGTAATGAAAAGATATGGTATTTAAGATGGGCTTCGTATGACATGTAAGATTTTGCCATGAGATGTGTGTGGGTAGTATGGACATTATGGGTTATGGTAACAGCAGGAACAAAACTAGAGATGAGTAAATAAAAGAATGTTCATAGATCAAGGGGTAGTAAATAACATATGTGTGTATAGTAAGGTAGGCTGGGGTGAAATCATGGAGGGCCTTAAATACTAGGTTAAGGAGTACTGATTTCATTCAGTAGGCAATTGAAAATACTATAGGTTTTTGAGAAAAGATTGATTTGATTAAATCAGTGCTTTAGGAAGATTAATTTGGTTGGGGTATGTAGGATGGTTTGCAGAAGAACATAAGAGCCAAAAAGATGTAACAGGAAGTCATTATGGAAGTTCATCTGTGAATGGAATGGAAAGAATAGGATAAGATAAATGTCTTTCTGGTCATTCTGACAGTATTTGACATGAAATGGTAGAATGCTAGGCAGAAGAAATCGTCAGAATCAATTCAGAGAATATGAGCCTGGCAAACTAGGAGTATTATAAAATTAACAGAAATAGAAACTAAAGTTTAAGGGGTTAAAATACTGAGTTCAGTTTTAGACATACTGAGCCTTGGTCAGTATTTGCTGCATATATCGAAGAATTATTTTAAGGTATGTCAGTGGGACTAAGGTATCTGACATATAGTGATTTGGTGATAGTACGATATCTAAATGGAAATGTGTGACAATTGGAGCTATAGGATTGAGGTTTCAAAGAGAGAACAGGCCTGGAAAGAGAATTGGGAGTCATCAGCATGACGACTTTAATTAGCAGGCATGATAACTGAAGTCACAGAGTAAGTACAATTCACAAAGAATAAAATGTAGAGAAGAGTGAAGAAGGTTGAGTGCAGAACCCAAAGGAATGCTTACATTGTGTACCAGGATCAAAGGAAGAAAAGCCAGTGAAGGAGAAAGAGGGGGAACAGTTTTAAGGGTAGAACAACCATGTACAAAGTCACAAAAGGAAAGAGAGGAGGGAGTTTCTACAAGCAGAGTTTTATTGACAATGTCAACTCTTTTCTGAGAAGTTTAGGACTGAAAAAAAAAAACCCTCTGCAAACCTGACAAGGAGGGAGACTCAGGACTTTATAGCTAAGAGAGACCTTGCCATCATCTGTGTTGGCTTGCGGAACTGCAATGATTTGCCCAGGATCACAGACCCTGGCTGGTGGCAAAAGACCAATTGGATTCAGGTATTCTAACTCAGTTATCAGGCACCCCTTCCATTACACAATTGTGGTCACAATATACAATGAAGCTGTTTCAGCAGAGTGGTCAGGGCAGAAATTAGATTGAAAGAGAAGGGTGGAGAGTAAGGAAATGGAGGCAGAAGAGAAGACAACACTACACAAGTATAACAATGAAAGGAAAGAGAAAACAGCAGCATAAGGAGGTAGAAATATAAAGCACAAGGAAGTAGAAAGGAAAACTATTTTTATGCTAGGTGAGACCTAAATATCATTTATTATTAGCAGCTAGTAGAATGGGATTGAAGAAAAGGGAAGAAAAAGAAGCGATAAGTGCTTGAGCAAGGTCCCAGAAGAAACCTTGTAAATAGGAAATAATACTTCTCTCTCCTAAAAACTCTTCTAGACTTGCTTTTCTCTCACCTCTGTCCTATGCCCTCTCCAAATTGGCTGAGGACAAAAGGCCTTTCCTAAGGAAACAGATTAAAGGTACAAACTAAAATTGAAATATTTAATAATGCTGGTTCAAGTCTTTGCCAATCCTGTATCCTCAAGGATTGTGATAGTGGCCATTAGGAGGATACCCTTGAGAGAAGGGGTCAAGTAAGAAACTGAGTATTGATTACTGTTCTGGAATGTTAACCAGAAACTATATTTTAACATTATTTTTTTTTCCTTGTTTAAGATTCCTATACATTACCTCAAAAATTGGAGAGAGAGATATCTGATGGCCTAAGTAAACTATGCCACTTTGAGCATTTCTCTAAGCTAAAAATGCCTGGATATAGAATAATGTTAAGTTGAACTAAATTGTTTCTAGCAGGCTTGTGCCTAAAATGCAGAATATGGTAAATTAAAATTTCTTTGGCACAAGGAATAGTAAAAGCCCAGTTGAAATAGCATGAAACTGTAATACAGTCTGTCAACAGCTTTAAGAACTGATATACATAAAAAGTTTTTATGTATATAAAAAGTTTTTATGTATATAAAAAGTGCTTCAGGAGTGCTCAGAAAACTAAGGATGGGAGTAGAGAAAGCACATAATAGAAGCTCTCCTGAATTGGAAAATGGCACAATGGTCGCTGAAGATGGTCAAGATGTTGAAGCAAGATAAAGTAACTGTTTCATTGAAATGGCTGACTATAAGATCCATGCTGAATTAGAGATACAAGTTAAGGGAACTTAAGAACTAGAACAAAAGTGAGTAGATGTTAAGAAAGTTATAGTCATATTTATTATCAACCATTTATTTACCTGGTCTGATGGACAAATAACATCTTAAAGTAATTGGAGAATGAAGCAAGGACTGATTTGTGTGCCTTGAAGTAAACATCACCAATAGCAACCGTGCAGTCACACAGGAAACCAAACTCCCGCTGAGCGTTTAACTGTTGCAGCAGAATAAGTCCATGGTTGGCCAAATCCATTTTTTAGATCTGCAAAGCAAATGATTTTCCTTAAGAAAGGTAATTTCCATATTAGCATGTACCTTCAGAGTTATGAATCACTTTGCATTTTCAACAGTAACAATATTTTGAATACATACTTTTCATTTTATTTATTTCATATACAAACACTACAACATCCCACCATTGGGATAGGCACAACTGATTTTTAAGGTGTGTGTGTGTGTGTGTATGTATATACACATGCATAGGCATTTAAATGAAGTTTTTCATTGCTAGGACACAAAAGTGCTTAATGAATGAATGTCCATGGCAAAGAGAGGATCCCCACCCCCTCCAAATTCTAGCTCTTGTTTGCTCCCTACTAGTGAACTACTACTACTAGAAACATTTTTCTCCAAAACTTAGTCCCATAAATTCCTTAAATCAGAAACCAAGGCCACATGAACTTCTAATTTTAATCTTCTGGTAGTAGATAAACTGCTATTTTTGCTGGCTTTATTTTCTTCTCTTTTCCCCCCTTTCATTATTATAGTCAAATATATTCACTTTGGAATATATTCCACTATACTTTGGCAAATTAAAAAATTCACAAATGTGATGTACCATGTGTTGGGAGAGAAAATTTAAGTGACTGAAAAACAGTCACAAGCAAGGAAAGAAATATAGTAGCTGGTATTTTCTACTGGATTTTCCCAGGAGCTACATTCATCAACATCAGGAACAAATGGCAGTGAAGGTAAAAAGGCAGAGAGGCTAGGGAAACAAACAAGCTTAGGGCAGGGAGAAATAAGAGGGAAATGGGAGATGACTGTGAAGCCTTTGCTAGGAAGCATATGCCCTTGGTCACAATTTAGAGAACATTGCTTCAGTCTTTGCTCAACAAATAGGAGTTTGCCTTCAACAGATATACTCCGCAAATTCATAGAGTACTTTATGGTCCTAGTATAAGTCCTACCCTTACCAATAACAGACCAAACTGGAAATAGAGCATGTCCTTAAAGTTGTAGCATACTTTTAACTTTTAATAACTTCAAACATAGAAAAGCTACAATTGCAAAATGCTGTTTGAAAGTTTAATTACTTCAATTTATCTTTATAGTTTTGTGAATTCTGAATAATACCTAAACATTTTCTAAAATTTAACTTTCTGGATGACACTTTCTCAATCTGGTGGATCAGTAAAGAAGGTCAGGCCTCTTTCTTGGTCACTCTGTTCAACTGATCTATCTCCATCAGACTTTTTCTTGTGGAGTCACATCAAAATTATCATGCATACCTCAAAACCTGGTTTTATGGATCATTTCTATGCTAGGATTACAAATACAATCTTTTTAGTCACTGAGCAGTTGCTGATGAAAATTTTTACAAAGTTCAAAAAGAGACTAGAGTCATATATAGTAGAAGATGGTGGCTAGGCTAAATTTTAATATGAAGCCAAAATATTTAAAAATTTTAAATAAATGCTCAAAAATTTTTGGTAGGTTTAAAGCATTTATACTTTTAAATCTGCACTAAGTTGGCACAACCTGTATATTATCAATTACCCCGATACTTATTACCTACATGTACAGCTAAGGTTAGCTACCACTATATTATTACAATCTGGTTGATTTGTACTGAAAGTATCAGAAAGTAGTAAAATATGTTTCAACTTGGTGGTGGTTCAATTTAAGTACAGTATAAGAAAATTTTTAGGTTCTAGCTTTCAACAGATATGTATCTTTAGGTGAAACCTCACAATGCATGGTTTGGAGTCTCATCCTTTATCTCAAAGCAAATTACATTTACAGTAGAAAAATGAGACCACAAGAATACAGTAAAGGATATAATTATTAATTGCTTTCCTTTAAAAGAGCCAAATAGGAATTTTAGGTATTCAATCTGGAAAATCTCCTAAGAGGGCAAGAAATAAAATGGGGGAAAAACATAAATAGATGGAAATATGGGAAGGCAACTAACAGAACTATAAAGGCCAAGTTAGAGGAGGAAATGAAAACAAAAAGCAAACAGGGCTAAATTCTCAGGGAAAATGGGAATGAATGATTAATGTCTTATTCTTAACAAAGAAAATTCTCAGTCATTACATGACTTTCTCAATATAAAGAAAAAAATCTCACGTAGGCAGAATTGCTATGGCACAACCGAATAGGGGCATCTGTCATTCCAATGTTCAGGAACTTGGCTTTACCTAGAGATGTTAAGAAAGCAGCATATTCCAATGGCTAGCTGATACATCCTCGTTAAAGTATGTTCCCTGTCTTTTAGAAGTGTTACTTCTTTTCTTTCTTGTGACTTCCCTTGATATTCATTGTAATTAATGTGATTTCTTTTGCATTTTTTATTTTTAAAGCAGAAACATAGGTACTGGTGACTACCATGGCTTACTCTGATATCTGTGCTGACAGCTAAAGAATGAACCTAAGAGATAAACTTATTTTACTGAATGCATGCAAGGCATGGTAAAAAGATCACTGAATTCAGAAAATTCAGAATTCAGAAAAAATTTATTGATAAAGTAATAGCTGAGTAGATGACTGAGGCTGCAAACACAGATGAAGAGGCAATGGATGACAGATGCTGAATGTTTCAAAGTCAGAGTGCCATCTTACACACGGTTTTAACAGCTGGATTTATTTTTTCTCATTATATAAGAGGGTTCTATGGAGAGGAGTTAGCATTTTGTAAATGGTAAAATATTTGGTAATTACTTATCATAGATATTTGATGAATTTAAAAAATAACTAAACTGGGATTCTGAATACCTGGATTCTATCACTGATCTGATTATTATATTATATAATTATACTAATTAATAATAATAGCCTTGAATGAATCTCTTTAATTTTTTGTCACATTTTTTTCATGTATAAAGTGCAAAAAAGGGCATTTCAAAGGCATTTAAAACATTTGCTGTGCACCCATCATGTTCAAGATATTGTAGCTGGCAATGGGGATGCAAAGATTAAAAACAAAAAAAGGAAACATTTCATTACCATCAAACTTACAATTCAGAAGAGTAATGACACAGAAAAAACTTGGAAAATAAGCACCTGTCTTTAAAAGGTCAGAGTGACCTGACAGAATAAAGGAAGTAAGAGTATTGTTAGTAACAACAGCTCATATTTATAGAAAGCCTTACAGTTTTTAAAGTGCTTTACATACATGCTCTGCAATTTCTAGCAGAAATTATCGAGGGCTACATGAATGGTCCTTGCAAAGGACCCTGAAAGAGAAGGATGTCAATAAATGGGGAGATGGGAAAGATGGAGATAGTTCTTCCAAACATAAGGAATGTAAAGGCAGGACAAAACTGAGGAAGAACGTAATCCAAGTTGGCTAGACTTTAAAATGTGTGAAAGGGAGAACTATGAAATATACCTAAAAAGTTGTAAAATATTGTAAACAGTTCTGAATGGCAAGTTAAGGAAACTTTTATTCACAGGTTGATGCTATAATGTTCAAGATCATACAGTTTTAAAGCTCATATTTACTAATAATAGCATCAATGTTCTCACCAGGGTAAGTTTCTGAGTAGGGAGCAACCTGATAGTTTGTCAGTGAAGTAAAGATGGATTAGAGGTAAGAAACAAGACAAAGGAGGCCAGCTGAGAAGTGATAAGGACCTGACTAGAATGGTAGCAGCAAAGCAGGGAATGAGGAGGAGGTGGGGAAGGTGGGAATAAGATGGAAGAGAAATTTCTAAGGTACCTCTGATAGGACTTGTAAACTAGTTAGAGGTGGGAGGTGAGGAAAAGTAGAGAAGAATGAAGCGGGTTTTAGCTGAGCTGCTAGTAAAATGATGTGATGCCATGAGCAGAAGTAGTAAAGTCAGGAGGAACAGGTTTTGAATGAAGGAGGAGTTTAGCTTCAGATATGCTAAGTTTTAGTTATTACTAGTACAAGTGGTAGTTAGAAATGAGAGACTAGGACTCAGAACAACTGAGTTAACTGGGGTTGGAGATTTGGGTATAATCTGCATGGTATGATAACTGAAGCTATGGCAATTGATGAGCCTGCCAGAGGACCAAGAACAAGTCTTGTGGGATGACCATAATTGGGGGCTCAGAGGACAAAGAGGAACTAAAGAGACTAAAAGGAGTGGTTTCAGAGGTAGAAAGAGAATTAGGAGAAAGTAGCATTAAGGAAGTCAAGGGGAGAAAGAGTCTCAAGAAGAATGTGGTTTACAATGGTGTTATATGTTGCAGAGAGGTCAAGGAGGATGAGTGAGGATTGATATGTTGCTACTATACATGGTTTTTAGGAGGTAACTGTTAAGGTTGGAGGGAGCACAATTTCTATTGAGTAGAGTCAGAGGTCATTCTACACTGACTGACAGTAAATGAGGTCGTGAAAAAAATGTAAGGGATAAACTTCAACATCTATAAAGCTTTTTCTTGCTCTAACATTCTATGATGATTCTAAAGCACTTTCCTCTTTTTTTCTAGGCTAACTTGGAAAGTCCTAATCACATAATCTCAATTTTGTTAGGGACCCTAGTCATCCAACCTTGACCTGAACAATGATCATTCAGATTTTGCTTGAAGATCGGTGGTGATTATTGTGGTAGCAAAAAATTGGAAACAAAATAGATGCTGATCAATTGGGGAATGAGCAGTGAATAAACAGAGGCATCAAGGTACAGTGGAAAGAGCCTTCAGTTTGTAGACCTGAGTTCAAATCCTGCTTCTGTTGAGAACTACCTGTGTCACCTAGAGAAAGTCACTTAATCTATCCGGGCCTCAGTTTCTTTATTTATAAAATGAAGGGACTGGACAAGATGATCTCTAAGTTCCCTTCTGGCTCTAAATTTAATGAAATACTATTATGCTGTAAGAAACAACAAATAGAAGGAATTAAGAGGAATACAAGAAAATTTGTAGAAATCAATGTATACTGAAGTAAGCAAAATTAGGACAACAATATAGAGCAGTGGTTTCCAAATTGGGGAGAAAGAGATGGCCCATGTTCAAGCAATTAGAGTGTAGGAAGATGGATTACAACCTTTTTCCCCTGAAAATACCCAGTCTTTACCACCTTTAACAATTATTGCCTAACAATTTGCCACTCCATCCTCTCCCACCAGTGCACAAGATTTCACCTTTGGTACCAGGTGTTAGTGTCTCAGAGTAGTCATAATATGAGATTCAGGCACTTATATTAGTTGCACAAAAGCTGTTGGTAATGTTCCTATCCCTCCTCTCCCCTCTTGGCTCTAGGCCCATGAGTCAGGGTGTGTAACCCTTTTGTTTTTAGTCTGACAATGCATAGTCAGCAGGCATGGACTGGGTTATGACCTGAATTGCAAAACTCTTCCTCAAATGTACCGCTCTTCCAAACTTCTCTATTTTTTTGAGGATACAACACTATCTTTCCAGTCACCAAGGTTTGCAAGCTTGATGTCAGTCTCAGTTCCTCACTCTCATTCTCCTATACATCTTTAAAACATTTTCGGCTTCTGTCTCCTTCCCACACTTACTGTGGTTCATATCCTTAGTGCTATTTTTATGCCCACCTCTACTATTTTAATAGCCTCCTAATTGGTCTCTCTGCCTCATTTCTTCCCTCTCTGATACATGTTCCACATAGCTACCAAACTAATTTTTGCTTAAAGCACAGGCCTGACCATGTCACTCCCCTACTCAATAAATTCTAATGGCTCCCTATTACCATTAGGATCAAACATAAATGCCTTCAAAGCTCTTCACAACCTGGTTCCAATGTACTTTTCCAGACTTATAAAACATCACTTTCCTTATTGTAGTCTATGGTCCAGCCAAACTGGCCTTCATGTTGTGTCTCACAAATGAGCTTCCATGTCCCATCTACAAACATATAAATTTCAAATTAATGAAACAAGGCACAGAAAAAATAAGATATTTATTTGAAAAAAAAATATGAAGAGGCACAAAGTTCTGTATTCAAGTATTGGAAACAATGGAAGGGTATGTTTGACAAATGCTACAAAGGCAAACAAAAAAACCTTCAAAAATCTTTACCCCCAAAAGGATTACACATGACATTTTCTTCACACAGAGGTCGTCTAGGTTATTTTCTGGCAAAATATTTAAAATTATATGCAACTTAAAGACAGCAAGCATTTTTCTTTTACAAGAGTGTCCCAAATTGCTGTCCTTTTCTATGATATTAAGTCACGGTCAGGAGTATGATGAATATGGTATGTGTGTGTATATTTATAAATATGCAGTTATCCCTCCCACATTATAGCAGTTAGGGGGATAGTGTTTCCCTCCCCCCCCAAATAAAACACAATTTGTACTTTCAAGATAAGGTGACCTTTTAAAATTTTTATTCATATTTTTATGGCACCTTTATTTCCCAAAATTTTCCTCCAACTTCCACCACCTAGAGAGCTATTCTTAATAACAAAGAATTGAAAAAGATAGAAATAAAGGCACTTGAGCAAAATTAGCTAATATGTCAAGTACAACAGTTTATGTAGTGTTCTGTACTCACAGTCCCCCACCTCTCCAGAAATGGGAGAGAGTACATCCTCATATCTCCGGGCCCAAGTTCGGTCATAATTACAGAGCATCGCTTTTATTTTTCTGTCATTGCTCTTTCCATTCATACTGTTGTAATCATCGAGTAAACTGTTTTACTGGTTCCAGTTCCTTCACTTTTGTGTCAGACCGTATGTCTCCCTGTTTTCTTCTTCATAGTCTCTTCTTACTTCATAGTAATATTCCATCGCATTCACATACCATACCCCCATCTAGCTATTCTACCAATCACGTTTGTTTTCAGTTTTTTAATATCATTGATGTCTTGGTGACTATTTGACTTTCCCCTCATCTTTGACCTTCTTGAGGTATATGATAATGATAAAATCTCTGGATCAAAGGATAGTTATTTTAGTTAGTGTCTTAACATAAATCTAAATCGCTTTTCACAATGGTTTTACCAATTCCCAGCTCTACCAATAATGTATTATCTGATCTTTTAATGTTCATTACAACATTGGCCAGGAAATTTTTCCCAATTTGCTTAGTATAAGGTGAAAACTTGTTTTGATTTTATTATTAGTGATTTGAAATACTCTTTCATATAGAAATTAATAGTTTGCAGTTCTTCTTTTGAGAACTATTCATATTCTTTGACTACCTATCACTTAGGGAATAGCTTTTAGTCCAACACACTTGTATTCATTCACTATATGCCTTGAATTCTAGACAAAAGTAATGTTTTAACAATGAGAAAGAGATTGTTTTTTGGAAAGAAAAGTAGAATCAAGAGAACACTTTGAATTTGGATGTTTGTGAATGTTTTCATCATTATCTTGTCAAAAATTATGTAACGCATGTCACCTGTAAAAACTCTCATCTGCACAATTAAAAATTTTGGAAATAGAATTTTAAAACTTGTTTAAGTCTTCCAAGATAAAGAGTTTTGGTGTGCTTGAATTCATTTCTTAAAAATATAAAAATACAAGATCTTTGTTTAATTTTGAGAGCCAAACTCTGACGTTGGAGAAGATGGAAAATTACTAGCCAAATTACAATAAAAACTATTGCATAGTTGGAATTGAAAAATGGGCATAATGACAGTGAAACCAATGACCAATGACCTTCTTCCATCTGGAGTTGTGTGTCTTTGTTAAGATATCTTTTTCAACTATGACAGCCATTACAATCAAGTATAGAAACAAAACTTTGAACCATGTACATGTGTATTATTTATTCTAAAAGATGTATGCTGGGAAAGCATGCCCAAAATTTTTTAAGTGATAATTTAAAAAATCTGAAGACCACTCATATAGAGAATGACTACAATAACAAAAATTAAAAGAACACAGCAATTTAGTTTAAGATGGCACCAGTTTTTTGAGTTGTCATTGAGCCGATCCATATATAGCCTACAATCCCCTAAAATCACCAGATCCTTTATTTCTGAATGCTTATCTAACCATACCTATACTGTACTTGTGAAGCTGAATTGTTAAACACAAGTGAAAAGTTAATTTTTTATCTTATTAGATTTAACCATAAATTCTATCCTGTTGGATCTTTTTGGATCCTGACATTCATTTGTATATATGTAAACATGGTAAGTGTGCCTTATTTGCTACCACCTAAATTACTGTAAATTATTGATAACAGTATTAGACAGCACAGGATCAAATATAGATCCCTAGAATATTTCTCTGAAAATTGAATTCCACATTGATTGAATTCTATGTTGAGTGAAGAATTCATTCTTTGGGGCTGGCTATTCAAGCACATGTGGAGTGACCTGACTTCTTTTGTGTTGTGCATATCTCTATGTCTTCTTTATAAGAATAGCATGCTTTGCTAAGATGTAAGCTATATTTCCATCATTCCCATCAAGACATAATTTCACTGATGCAAATAAAAACCTACTTATAATTTATAGTCCTTAGAAAGTTGCCTAGGGCTCACAGATGGTAATATGTGACTTGCCCATGCTCACGCAGCAGGTATCAGAGAAGACTGGAACCTAGGTTCATGTATGAAGTGATGAAAAGCAAATTAAGCAGAACCAGGAAAACAGCAAAACTAATGACAATATAAATGGAAATCAACAAGAAAACAACTGAAGTCAAATGTTGTGAAATTATAATGACCAAGTCTGGCCCCCAAGAAGAGACAGCTAAAGAAACATATAACATTCACATATGACATCTAGCATTTGTATAGGACTTTCAAGTTTTTAAAACACTTTTTATGTTATCTTGGTTGATCCTCATTGAAAGGCAGGTGCTCCTTTTTACAGATGCCCCCTTTACAGATAAGGAAACTGAGGCTAAAATAGGCTAAGTAATTTGTCCAGGGTGACACAAGTAAGTGAGGTAGGATTTGAACTTGGGTTTTCCTGACAAGTCCAATGCTTTATCCTTTTTGTTACTTAGCAGCCTCCTTTCTTTGCTAGAGTAGGGATGTGGAACAATGCATGTAATGTTAAACCTTTCAAAGAATTTGTTAGTTTTGCTGAACATTTTTTCTTTTTAAAAATTTCTTAAGGAATGGATCTCCCTGGGAGGACATAGGAGAGGGGCATTAGAAAATGTAGATGATATAAAAACTGAAAGTATCAACAAAACTTTATTAGCAAACGTCTGTCTGTGTTCGCCCTTCATTTTTGAAGAAGATCATGACATCAGAGAAATAATGACATGACTTGCACTTGACTTTGTTTTGAGTGAGGGAAGGTTGTCACCAACCTCAGTTTCTCCTTCTCAGTCATCTGGGTCCAGTAATCAGATATTCATCAGGATGACTGGAAGATGCAATGGGAGACCTTGGCCTTTTTAGGCTGACCTTTTCAGGTACTCACTTAGAGGAAGGTAATGCCCACTGAGTGAATAGGCCTCTTTAAGAAGTAGTCAGGGAATGGCCCTTTTAATAAACAAAAGAAAAAAAAAAACTAAATCAAGCTGGGAAGGAAACAGAAACTATTACTATTGATAATCATTCCAGAACAGCCATTAGGTGGACCTTGGGCAGGGACCTATTGTTGTCCAGCCTATGGACTTCAGAGTGCACTGGGTTTAAGGTTTTGGGAGAAGGGAAGGAAGGGAGGAAGGGAGGAAGTGAGAAAGGAAGGGAGGGAGGAAGGAAGGAAGGAAGGAAGGGAAGGAAGGACATCTAGCCATGAGACCCATGGGAGAGGATGAGCTTGGTTACCTAGCTAGCTGGGTCACCACTCAGGCAGCTCAGTCTACTCACAGTCTGTGCTCATCTTTCATTTTTGAAGACCATGACATCAGATAAAGGTGCATAATTTGAAAGTTATCTAATGCTTTGCCTTACATCATTCATACCACTCTTTTACTTCTACTTACATGAATAACTGAGGATTGACTACATTGTTAAATTATTTCTACTTCTACTAGTGTAGTACTTTTTATTTTAAATGTGATAGGCTTGACCCTTCAGTAAGTAAGTTACTCATTGGCTGTAGATGTGACTGAATGAAGTTACATTCTATCTAAATGTCAAAGCAAGGGACCAAACTGCTGAGGAAATTTACCAGTCTCATTTTGGAAGTAGGAAATCCCTCAGATTATCTATTTGAAGGATACTCTAAATTTAAGAGTTTAAAGCTCTGGTAAATTTATTCCTTTTTTAAATTTCATAGATGAAAAAAAGAATCTCATGGAAAATATATAAGATACCAGCAACCTTCCTTTGACCCTCAACACTGCCTAAATATAAGATTAATCCTTCCAAATAGATTAGGGCATTATCCTCCAATAAAACTATAGATTTAGAGATGGAAGAGAAGCCATAGTCTAACCCCTATTTTTACAGATGAAGAAACAGAGGCTAAATGATTTGCCCAGGGTCACACTTTAAAGGGCTGAGGTGACTTGAACCCAAGTCTTCTTGATCCCCAAGTCCACTGTTTTATCTACTACATGTTGCCTCAGAATTTCAAAAAGAACTGTTATTTCATTAGTGTGACCATTCCTTCCACCAAGAGATTCCAGTCCTTTCAAGCCTTAGTAAGAATTGAAGTATTGTGACCCAAAATTGATTAACTTGTGGCCTGTCTTCTAGGGAATGAATCTCTATGAACTGGGCAAGGTTATTCCTTACTTAACAGGCTGCCTATTGGACATATTTCTGAGATCTTTCTAGACTGATAAACCTTATGTTTTGAAACTTGTCTCCTGCTGGCATGAACTTTGAGAATTGAGGGTTAGATTTTTCAATGAGATGATCTATTGTTTTGTCCACTAGCAAGTCAGTCAGTAACTAGTAGTTGAATTGTATTTGTTCTTCATTTTCGAAAAGGACTATGACATCAACATGATGATATGACTTGCAGTTGACTTTAATTTGAGTGGGGGAGAGCTGTGCAAGGTCACCAGCCTCACTTTCTCCTCCAGAGTCATTTGGGTTCAATGGCCAAATATTCGTCAGGATGACTGGAGATAGCCCAGGATGCAATGGGAGACCCTGGCCATTTTAGGCAATGGTCTTATCAGATTCTCATTTTGAATGAGATACACCTATTCAATGAAGAGTTACTCAAGGGATGGCTGGCCCCTTTAATAAAAAAAAAAATCAAACTGGGAGGGGAAGATCCTCAGGGTTCCTGGGTAAAAGAGAAACAGTTACTATTTAGTAGTTGAATACTCACGATTTGAAAGACTGGAGATGGCAATTTTAAAATAAACAATATCTGAACATTCAAACTTTATTTAAATGTGATAACAGTTTCATAAACTTTCCTTAAGACTTTCCTCTTTTTATTTCTATGTTCTAAGGGATGGCTCGGAGGTGTGGTAGGATATATGGGGACAAGTAGGTGATATAAAACAAAAGATATAAGCAAAAAAAAATCAATTTTCTCTTACCCATATTAATAGACAGAAACAATGATATAGTCAATAATCTCTGACATTGGAAAACAACACATTACTCTGTTTTGGTAGCAGATCTGTTCTATCCAATTTTAAATGATTTTAAAAAATATCAGTTAACATTTCTAGACAACAGAAATGACACTGATACAACTGCCACAACAAAAGATCAAGAGCCCAGAAAGCACCCCAGAAAGCAAATATCTGACTTATTTGCCAAATCGAAAGAGATGATTTTTGAAGGTAATAGTAGGCTAGAATATAAACTTGCTTATAAAATCTAATGAAGGATGATGGATGACTGTGATAACATTGCTGTATCATCTCACAACACAAAAAAGCAGTGGAAACTAAAACCAGATTAAAGAAAGACTGGTAAAATATCACGCTAAGTGAAGCCATCTCAAGGACATTAAAGGATGAAAATCCAAGGAAGACTACAGACAGAAGAAAAACAGAAAATATTTGTAATAATTATTTTTAACAGTTTTGTCCATGAGGGGCAGCGAGCACCACATTTGGATCCTAATATCTCAGGTAAGGTATTTACAGAAGAGGAATAAAGATGGGAAAAGAAGTCAGATTGGACCAAGTATAAAGAGATCTATGCAGCAGCTGACAATTCTGAGGGCATTAAGTGAATGATATATAAATAACTGAAGGAGAAGAAGACATCAAAAGTAGAAACAAGTTAGACTAAAATACTTTTTGAAAAGAGTGTCTGAGAGGATATCAGAAACTACTGACATATGCCTATTGTCCCATTTATATAGAATCTTTATAATAATTACTAATAAAGATGAATCAAGAGAATCCTCAATGAGGGCTATCTGTAGGAAATAAGCAGGTTTTTGCAAGCAATAGTTAACAATGGACTATATCTTTACAATTTGACAATTAACTGAAAGGTAAGATCCTGTCATGTTTAATGATTGCTAATTATGAAAAAAAGTATTTTATTTGGTAGAACAGAACACTTTCTTACAGGCTCTTTTACAAGGTGTCTCTCCTATGAACCTCAAATAACACTAATTGGCAATCCTCTAACAACACAACAAGGAGGCATAAAACAGGGATATATTATGTATGCTTATCAAAGATATTTGACACAGTCACAGAGATTCATCACAGAGTCCATTTTAAAGAGGGAGGCCGTGTGGATATTGAGATACTCTACATGTTCCTGTTTATGGACATTGTACTGATTATACCAAGCCCCAGAACACCATAAAGCTTCTTAGAAAAGATCTGTATTTGCTGAGTTTGGACTGTCAACACATGGTAATGATCAAATGAAAGAATGTTTATTGCTCAGATTTCATCATGCTTGATAGACACCCTAGAAAACCTACCTATCAGTATGTATATTGGCAGTTGAGTCCAAAGTTAGGGAGAGAAAAAAGAAAAGAATGCACTGAACTGCTTTCAGGAAACAGTAAAATTCTTCTAATTAACCACCCCCCCCAAGCTTTCCACGAAAGCAAAGAAACAATTTTTAAAAATTTCAACATTGTACTGGTGTTGAATCAAGAGACAATACAACTGCTACCAAAGAATTATAAATATCACACAGAGGGCAACAGCCACATAGTAGTGTGAACAGGTTGTAACATATAACTAATGAGGAACTCTGAAAGAGTAAACAACATCCTGTACGACAGAAAAGATGGGCTGATTATATGGCAAGAGCAGAGGATGACAGGTAGATAATCAGGGTGTTCTACTGGTATCCTTTTAATGGAAGGAAGACCATCTTTTGTGGTGAATTTATGGGAGAATGTGGAAGTGTGGATGAGTTGTGCACTACATTATTGAAGGAAACATCTGAAATGAGATCACAGGTCATTTTGAGTATTTTAAATGTGTCAGGGAAAGTTGGATGTTTAAAAAAACCTTGTAAATACCTTCATAAATGGAAATTTGTTTTGTTTGAATAATCACTTTTAAAATTTCCTATAAATTCAGTTTTTGGAAAATTTTATTTTTTTAAAAGTGGATTCCAAAGTCAAACATAGATCACACATTCATAAATTCACAGGTTAGAATTTGAAGGGACTTCAGTGAATATTTAGTTCAATCTCCTCAGATGAAACAGAATCTCTGGGGAAGTAGGTGGTATGAAAGCAGCAAAATGGTGTGAAAAAAAAAACTCTCTTTTTTGAAGAAAAGAAAGACTGTCCAGAGTATTGGCTTTGGAGTTAAAGGAACTGGGTTCCAATCCTGGTTCAGTTATCTGTAACCCATGGGATCTTGGGCAAACCACTATTATCTTTCCAGGCCTAAATTTTATAATCTGTAAAATAAAAATATTGGACTAAATAATCTCTAAATTCATTTTATAGTTCTAAAATTTAAGAGGCTCTAGAATCCACGTCTTCTGATTCTGTGTAGTGTTCTTTCTACTCTGATTTTGGGCTATAATCTCCATCAGCAACAACAATCCTGAGATTATTGAACACCAGCAATCAGTAACGTCATATATTAGGTGTTTGGGGTTTTTTTTAAAGAGTTGGTTAAAGAGATTGGCTATTGTACCAGCCAGCCCTTTCTCATGGAGAGGGGGTTGTAAGTGTGGCAGCAGGAGATATGAATAGAGAATACTGGGGGAAAACTCTCCACGGAGTCCAAGTATTTTGAGTAAGAACAAATGATAGGAAATATAGGGTAGAGGTATTTCATGAGGAGCAGGTTCTTCTCTACCACCTGTACTACTAACCTAGCTGCTGTGCCATAAAAAAAAATTTTTAGTATCATTATCAACCCTGTTATGTATCCTATTAACATATAAAAGATTGAATGTTGTGCATTATCTGTAAGAATGTTACCTCTTAAAATACATATGTATATATTTGTAAAGGCTTTACTAAAAACGTATAGCTAATGGAAATAACATAGTCTAATAGATACATCTAGAGGTTCAAAATTTCAAGGGGTCAAAGTATTATTGTAGTTTTCTTGGAGAAGCACCATAGGAAATTTTTATTTCTGGGGAATTATGAGAAGTTATGAGACATGTTTTGGCAGCAGGAATCAGGTAGCTGATTCCAAGTCATCATCACATCAGTCTCCTTATATCATGGGAAACTTGTACAGCAAAGTATGGAGAACTCCAATGCCTAGATCTTCAATTTTTTTCATCTCCTATATTTACATCCTCCTTCTTTAGGAGAGGGGTAATCTGGTGAGGAAGCAACTGATTGGGTCAACAACTATTTTGTGCTGATTTGTCAACCAATAGAAATAAGGATGTTGGTGAGTTTAAAAAAAATTTATATTTAAAACTTATTTGGGGGATTAGGCAGGGAGGAAACCTTTGTAGTATTCGGAGTTTCAAAGATAAGTTTTTAAAAAGTGTCTGATTTAAACTATCACCTCCCAGGCCTGAGTTCTATACAGAGTAGGTACTTAATACATGTTTGCATTTTATTTCATGATGATAAAATTAGGTGACCAAATTAAATTAATTTTAGCATAAGTCTGACTATGCCGCTCCCTCATTCAAGAAACTCTGATGGCTCCAAGTTAGAATACAGATTCCTCTCTTTGGCATTTAAAGTCCTTCACTGTTTGGCTCACATCTACCTTTAGATTGATTTCAAATTACTTCCCTTTAATTTACCTTCCATCCAAAAGGGCCTGCTCATCCACACAGAACTTTCTATTTCCTTGGAGGGGGGTAAGTAAAGGCACCCGTATTCCCCCTTCCTCCTTACCTCAGTCTCTTGGAATTTCTATTTCTCAACTGCTTACATGCCACTTCTTAGCTCTTACCATTTTTCCCTTCTCCAATCTCCTCCAAATCACTTTATTTACTTTGTATATATTTTGTATTTATTTATCTACCTATATGTAGTTCCTTCTCCTCCAGCAGAATGCAAGCTCCAGAAAGGCATGAATTCGTTTCTGTGCGGCTTATAGGCTCAAAATCTACCAGAGTACCTGAATGGTGTGAGATCTGGGTTTAGATCTGATTTCACTAGTTCGGGAAACCCTCTCTACTAATGCAGAATGGTTACTGTGCTACAACTTGATGGTGTAAATTTAGCATGTTTGTTGAATTCAGTGACAAGAAATACCTTTAGTAAACCACTCAGTGGCTACCTTTTAGAAAATCATTGTAGACTTAAATCATATTTTAATAGCCTTAAATCAAATTGTGTGAGAACAGGAATTCATCATTAAAAGCAAATTCCACTATTAAAATTCAATTTGATTTGTGACAAGCAGAAATAGGTATTACAAACATTTCCATTGTTAACCAATTCATTTCAATTAAACAAATTTATGCTTCCAAAATTGAAATTAATTATATATGACTTGTTCCTGAAGCTCTACCAGGGACAAAATGACCATTCTAACAAGAGATAAAGATAAATAATAAAACTACAGAAAATTTTATAAAATCTTGTTTATAACTTTGTCGTTAAAGTGAAGATTTAAAACATTTAACATTAGCCAAGTCCATCTTACGACAACTGTGCTCAATAACCACCTAAATGATCTACAGTCAATGGGCAGAAGAAACCTGTAATTCACAAGGTTATTAGGAATTTAGAGTAATCCAGAGAATTTATAATAATCAGAACTGCACTTTAAAAACGTCCAACGAAATACAATTCTTATTTAGGAAATGAGAAGGTAGGCAACACTTGTTTCAGTTTCAGAGTCACCTCTAATTCACTAGTATCTGAAAGTCTTAATTACATAACATTGTACAGGAATGTGTCCCTTTTGTATCCTTTCCTTTCCCCCGGATGTCTACTCAATCACATTACAGCTCTGGACTCCAAAGGATGGAAGAGGGATCTCCCTGAATCTCGTTCCCCCTCCCCGAGAGCCCCCCAAAGCAGTCACTTTGCTCCCCGGGTGCGCCCCACTTCTTCCTGGGAGCCTCCAAAGGACAATTCCGGTTTCGCCCCGGGAGCGCGGCTCAGTCCTCGCCTCACGCCTGAAGGCAAAGTCGCCCGAAGACTCGAGCGAGCGCTAGGCGCTCCGGGTTCCTTTATCGGAGGCACAGATCTGGGGCCGGCGGAAGCTCGGCGGCCTCCACCAAGCGAGAAACCGCCGCCTGCACGGAGCCTGAGGACGTGGAGGCAGCCGGTTAAACGCCCCGCCAGCTGTCTGCGGAGAGCGCCCATCGGCCCGGTCAGGACCAGGGAAGCGTTAACGGTCGTTTCCCGAGGGCGGGAGAAAACTGTCTTCCCAAGGGCCGCTGTGCGAGACCAGCGCCGAGCCACAGGCAGGGGGAGGCGCAAAGGAGGCGGGGCCGGCGAAGGCATCCCTCGGGCCGGGGAGGGGCAGGGGCGGGGGCGGAGGAAAAACATGCGACACTCCCAGCCTGCGCCGCTCGCTCCCGCGCGCGCTCTCCCAAGTCCCGCGGAGTTTAACACAATGCCGACGCCAACGCCACGCGCACCGCCCCAGAAAGCTCGATTAACCCGGCGCAGAAGAAAAGGGGAGGGGGGAGGGGGGAAGAGTGCGAGCCAGAAGTGGGTAGGCCGGAAGCGCGCGCGAGAGCCGGAGACAGCGCGAGACCCGGGTAGGCCGGAAGCGCGCGTGCGCGCCCCCGCCCGCGAGCAGGGAGGAGGAGGCGGAGCCGTAGCACTAGCGGCAGGAGCTGGAGGAGTCGCTGCAGCTGGGAGAAGCGCCAGAGAGGCCGGGCCTGCTCCGGTCTGACCGGATCCCTCCCCTCCCCCTCCCTTCCAGCTCCCCTCCCCCCAAACCCACTTCCGCAGCTCGCGGCCTTGCCGCTGAAGCAGCAGCAGCAGCAGCAGCCGCAGCGGGAGGAGGAGGCGGAGGCAGCGAAATGTCAGAGGGGGTAACGCACCAGACGGGCCCGTCTCTCCAGGCTCCAGCGCGGGACTCTCACCGGCCGCCGCCGATCGTGACAGACCTCGCGGTTGCGGCGGGAGGGGAGTGGAGAGAAGGGGAGGGGCCGGGGAAGGGGAACGGAACGCGGATTGCCCCCCCTCCCCAGCTCCGCCGCCCGCCCTCTCGGCTTCCGTCCCCTCCCCCTCCCGAAAAGCCCCGGATGAAGCCGCCGCCGACTCGCCGCCGCCGCCTGGCTCCGGGGGATGGTTTTGTCAGGCGGCCAGAGTCCCGGCGCCAGGCGCAGCCACCACCACCCCCACGGGGCGCACCCTCCTCCCGTTTTCCTGAACCGGGCCTCTTGGCGGCCCCGGTTCACCCGCCTGATCATCACCTGGAGCTGGGCAGGGAGTAAAGGGGCGCGGGACACGACTTGTCCGTAGTCTCCTTTGTTGCCGCCGCCCGGATCGTTACCGAGCCCCGGCCCCTGCATTCTCCCCGCCTCCCCGTTTTTCCGGGGGCAAGGGTGGCACGTGGAAACCGGGGCCCTGGGACCACGTCGGTACCTGCTCACCTGGTGTGCCGGCGCCGCTGGGAGGAGGAGTGTAGAGGGGGCGCCGCTGTGCAGCCCCAGCCGCGCTCTCCCGCTGCCGCCGCCGCCGCCGCCTCCTCCTCTGGCTCTAGCTGCTGCTGCTGCCGCGGTCGGTGTCTCCGGCGCGGCGGCGGCGGCGGCGGGGCTTTTCCTGTCCGGTTACGTTAAGGTCACATGACCGAGAGCGGAGCGACTTGTGCAAAGAGGCTGAGAGCGGCTCCCGCCGGGGAGGGGGGGAGGCGACGAGAGCTGTGGCGGCAAGAGCCCCCCCCACTCCCGCCCGCCTCCCCTCCCCCGCCCGCCTCCGCCTCCGCCTCCTGCTACTCTGCCGCCGCCGCGGCCGCCGCCACCAGCAGCAACTGCAGCAGCAACAGGGCTACTCCCACCCTCTCCCCTGCTCCAGCCAAACTTCTGCAGACCATGTGGGGCCGAGCATGGAAACTTAGAACTAGGAAGGTGGATAGTTTTAATGGCAACTCCTTGGTTTAGAGGTGTTTAGAAGGGGCAGTTTCTGATACCTTGGCGGGGGATACGCAGCCATCAACCTCTTCAAACTTCAAGCATAGTGCATGTTTTTGTTTGTGACGCCTCTTGACCAGCACCTTTTTATCTTGGCTTGTCGGTTTCTCATAATTTCTCTTCTTTAGAACTAGAAAAAGGAATTCTATATAGAACCGTGGAGAACGCAAAAGATTTTCTGGATAGGTCATATAGGCAACTTAGAAATTTTGAAATTTTTGTTAAAGGAAGAATAGGTTAGAGCTTCGTATTGTAAAAGAGGCTAGATTGGTGACTTGTCTCTTAGATGCCTAAAAAATGCATTCTAACAGCAGGTAAACTAATTTGGAAACTTTTGGTCGTGAAAGTATTATGGCTGCAAAGCATATTTGCAATTCAAAATGTATCTGCTTTCCTGTTACAAGTTTGGTATTTGAATTACACAGTGTCCAGGTTTATTCTAAGTTTACAAAGTAAAAACTTTTAAGAGGAGGATTCTGAAACATTGTATCCACAGTAGTTTTAATGTACACTTTTGAAACTATAATATCATTTGATGCAAGATAGGTTTTAATAGGGCTTTTTGCCTGTTTAAAGAGTAGATTTGGGATTCTAAATATCAGGAAAGACAATTTTTCTCATTAGTAAGGAAACTCAGGAAGCAGTCTTTAAGAATCCTCTTGCAGGTGATTCAGAATTGACTTCTCTTCACTTTATACTTTGTAACTTTTGTAGTTTTGGTGAGTCCTAAGGGGGGAGGGGGAATGCTGGTTTTAATCCAAGAAGAACTAAAAGCAGAAATTCTCTTGAAATCTAGGTTTAGTGTAGCAACCCAGTATTTTATTCCAGTGCCTCTATGAACTTAATGTAACAAGACAGAGAGCTTTAGTAACACAGTAGCAAATAAGGCCTTTAGTATAGACCTGTCCTAAACTTTCTTTTCCTTTGGCAAACTGCCGAAATGACTTGAGAGTTAAGTGTTCTGATTTCAGAATTTAGGTTCATGTCCTGACTTAACCATCAAACGTTAATTGTATCTTTAAACTGATAGTCACTTCACATTTTGTGGCACAGTTAGGTTTTAATTTCATTCTGAAGAATCAAAAAGTTTCTTAATGAATTGATTGGTGATTTCAGTTTTCTCTTTAAAAAGTTTTTCAACACCGGTACCTTTACTTCTCTTAACTTTACCCCTTGCTCTCCTAGTAATGAACACATGGTTTATTATGAGGCTTAGATAGGGTTGCTGATTGATGTTTATCAATTGTGTGAAGTTGGGCAAGTCAGCTCACTTTTCTGGGCCTTATTTTCTTCATCTGTAAAATTAGGGTGTTTGATCAGATTATCAGTAAAGATCCTTACATGGCTAACCTTTTTTTGTCTAGTTTTTTAGCTCTGTGAAGATTAAGCATTTTAGGATGCATAGAAGATGCAGTGGGACATAGTGGATGGGGCACTGGACTTCTCAGGAAGACAGATTCAATTCTCATCTCAGGAGAATGATGCCCAGATCAAGTCACTTATTCTCTTTTAGCCTCAGTTTTCTCATCTGTAAAATAAGGATCTGGTCTGAATGGTGTCTAAGGGGCAAAGAAGCACAAGGCTTCTATAGTCCTTCATATATATATATATATATATATATATATATATATATATATATATATATATATATATATATATAAAATCATCTCATTCATCCTCAGTGGCAACTTATATTGAATTAAGAGTTAGTGTTCTGGAGTTCACTGGAAATTTGGGAAGGCATCCTCAGAGGTTTTTAAAGTAGTATTGTGCTGTGGGAAAAAAAAATGCTTGGAGTCAGAAGACCCAGGTTCCAATTCT
Source organism: Bettongia penicillata ogilbyi (assembly GCA_023548195.1). Classification (NCBI taxonomy): domain Eukaryota; kingdom Metazoa; phylum Chordata; class Mammalia; order Diprotodontia; family Potoroidae; genus Bettongia; species Bettongia penicillata. Next base: position 64,208 of record JAJHZJ010000382.1, on the reverse strand, counting down.
GACTGATGCTTATTACCTTGGGCAAGTTATTTAATCTCCCAGGGCCTTAGTTTGCTTATCTATAAAATGGAGCTGGACTAGGTGGTTTTTGAGATCCTTTCCAATTCTACTTCTGTCTTTCTGTGACTTGGAGTAATCATGTGATAGGTGATCTCTAGAGGGTTGTCCTGATAATTAGATCTGCTTCTTAGAGCTTAGAATATTTTAGCAGATAAGCATAAAGAAGTCAACTGATGACTGGTTATGGGAATTCCACATGCAGAAAGAGAAGAACCAGAGGGGCTATCAGTTCTTTGGTCCTTAAGGCTATGTGAGTATCAGATAGTATTTTTAAAGTTGGATATTTTGTGTAGTGTGTATCAGTTTGTTTGGGGGGGGGAGATGAATTAATAATTGAAATAGAGTTCTGTATTTAAATAATGCCTTGGAGTAAGCCAGTAGAATATTGAAAGTGGACCTTTGGTGAAAAGAGGAATAAATTATTCACTGAGGGATAGCATAAAATTTTTATATTCAGACGTACTTTGCTGCTCCAATAATTTCATTGATATATTGGTCTGTTTTGCACTGGTATAGAGCACAACTTCTCAACACTATCCAGTGTTATTCTCAACTCTGTTATTAAATGGTCGGTGTATAGGAAATCTACCAAATGCACTAGGAGAGGGGGAGAGAGAGAGAGAGGGAGGCAGAGAGATTGGGGATGGTGAAGAGAATAGTAATGGAACAGTTTGTTCTCATTCTTTTCTCTTGCTATGTTTGGTCCACCTCACTTTCTGGTTTTGTATCATATGTCTGAAGCTGAAGCATAGCCATAAACGTATACAACTGAGACAGTTTACAAAAAGCTTGTTACTTTTAAGAATCAGAGATTAAATATTTTTGAAAAAGTTAAATGTATACTTCCTTTACTTAAAAATTTTGATTTGGTTTTGCTGATATCTTTTTTATTGTAACTTAAGCAAGTGTATCAAATTGATCCTTGAATTTCCTTTAACTTACTGATGTGAAAAGCATATGGAAATGGTAAAAGTGAGTGGGGTCACAAAGCATCTTATATGTACTGAATTGTGTAGTTTTTATTTCTGTGTTCATTAATGTTGGTAGTTCTATGGTACTTGCTCTGTTAAACAGAAGTTACTATTTTACCAATTTAAAAAAAATATTCATTTTGGGTTTACTGGGTAGAATCAGCCCATAACTTAGCATTTAATCCAGTAGATATTTAATCTGAAGACTATACCAGGGATGGGGAATCTGCAGCCTTGAGGCCACGTGTGGCTTTCTAGGTCCTCAAGTGCAGCATTTTGATTGAATTCAAACTTCACAGAACACATTCCTTTATTAAAAGAAATGTGTTCTGTAAGACTTGGACTCAGTCAAAGGCTGCACCCAAAGACCTAGAAGACCACATGTGGCCTTGAGGCCTCAGGTTCCCCACCCTGGACCATTTCTGAAAGTGCAGTGACTTTTTGAGTCAATAAATTAATGGAAAATATTTCTATTTACAGGCACAAAGTAGATACTGTGACCATATTTTCTCCATCTTGAAAGTGACAGATATTCCTTATAGAACACTGTTTGGAAACTACTGGTCTAGACTGTATTTTTCCAGTTTATTAATATTTAGGGTAGAATATTAATAGCAAAAACTAACTATAGATTTTTCTACCCACAAAATCTTCAAATAACTTTTAGGATGTCAGATTAGAATTTTAGGATTTGAAGGGAAAATAGTTGTTATTGGTTCACTTCCTGTAGACAAGGAAACTGAGACTGATAGAACTTGTGGCTTGCCTGTGGTTGTAAGATACAGGACTAGAATCAATTCCCACTAATCTGGGAAATTATTCTGAAAGAATTTGTTCATCTTTAGATCCAGTATGTAAATTCAAACTAATCTCCAAAATGACCTCCAAGGTAATATCAAATAACTTGCAAAATACCATCTTCTACCTCAGTATCAGAGTATTTATAGATAAAATTGAGAATTAGGTAGGTGTCTTTTCTAAAGAAGCTATAGACCAGAGGACCTCCCCAAAATTTGTTTTTGCTTTCGTATAATCAGGGTAGCAATTTGCTGGTTCTTATTAATAGCTGACCTTCATGTTCCAATAACTGCTGAGTGTATATACATTTATGTACATTTTCATTTAATCCTCACAGCAACCCTGTTAATAGAGACTATTGCTTCATTTTACAGATAAGGAAACTAAGGTTCAGAGAGTTTAATAGGCTTCATAGTGATCTACACTTAATTTGGCAGCAAAGAAAAAGAAAATAAAATTTTTTTTCTATCCTCCCATCAATTATGCACTAAAATTTGGTTATAAGAGGAGCAGACTGATTTGTTTTGGTAATCTATCCAGTTTTTATGAGACTTGTGTCATCTTAATGGTGAGATTCTTAGAGTTATATAACACTGAATTGAATGTTTCCTTTGAGATTGAGCTCTAGTGTTCATTTTTACCATTTTTTAAAATTTCTCATTCACTACTTCCCACTCAACTTAAAGTCTGTGAAATCCATGAAACTCTTATTATCGTTTTATGTTCTTCTACCATTTAATCATGCGATGTCTTGCACTGTTGTTATTATATTAATGACTTGACTCCCAAATTGGGTAGTAAGGTCTTTGAGAGCAGGTCCTTTTTTTTAATGCTCTTAAAATATACTGCAGTATCACATGCGCAAGGAACTCAAGTAATTTGAAGAATTGAGAGTAAAACCAATTGTTTGGAATAAGCTGGTGAAGAAAATTTTCATATGGCTGAATATCAGCATATCTATCTCACTATGAGACTTAAAATGCTTGTCACTTTTAAAGGAGTTTACACTTGACCTTTAGTAACAATGAGATAAGTAAATATAAAGTGGAAACAAACTGCTTACACAACTGAAGGATACTAGCAACTAGTAAGATCAGGATAGGTTTCCCATAGGTAGAAACACTTGATCTGAGCTTTGAAGGAAGCTAGAGGATTTTGGAGACTGGAGTCAGAGAATAGGTACGTTCCAGATAGGGGACAAGAAACAGCATTTTCAGTACCATGACAAGAAGATGGAATGCCCTGTACAGGAAGTAGCAAAATAGCCCGACCAGTTTGTATGGAACAGGATGTAAAAGAAAGTAGGTAAAATGAGCCTTTGGTATGTCTCATTGTAGAGGAAAGAGAGCCTTGAAGATTTTTGAACTGGCTAGTAATGTGGTTAGACCTGTGCTGTTAGAATTTGGCAGCTGTATGGAAATAGATTTGAGACTTTAGGTAGGGATACTAGTTACAAGGCTATTGCAGTAGTCCGAGAAGGAGGTAAAGGGGGCTGGAGGGGTTATATGAGAGTCTTCTGACCTCATATACAACTGACATTTCTCCCTGCAAAGTTAACAGTGATATCTTAGTCTTCCTCCTTCTCAACCTTTCTGCAGCTTTTGACACAAAATTGAGGAAGGGACCCCAGTGGCCAGCTAGTCAATCAATGAAAGGAATCCTTTCTATGTAACGTCTGACAGGTACTCTCAACTTCCACTTGAAAGATTTCAGTGATGGAGAAACGTGCCTCTTCTTGTGGCAGTTTATTCTACTTTTGAACAGCTCTAATTGTTAGGAAGTTTTTCCTCTCCTTAAGCTTAAAATTACATCTTTGCAACTTCTACCATTAGTACCTGCTTCTGCCTTCTAGGGCTATATGGAACAAATCAAACCTTTCCTCCACATAACAGCCCTTCAGACTTCTAAGGTAAATTACCATAGTCTCTTCATCCAATTCTCACATGATGTGGACTCAGAGTCCCTCCCAACATTGTATCATATAGAAATTTGACAAGCATGGTTCATGCTTTAAATATTAGCTTTTAAGGATGGGACAGCATTTATTTATTTATTTTTAGTTTTCAACATTCATTTCCAAAAAATTTTGAGTTCCAAATTTTCTCCACTTCCCCCACCCATAATGCCTTGAATTCTGATTACCCTTTCCCTCAGTATTATCTCTCTTCTTTCACACCCCTCCCTTCCCTTATCCCCATCTTCTCTCTTTTCTTGTAGGGCAAGATAGATTTCTATACCCCCATTACCTGTATTTCTTATTTCCCAGTTGTATGCAAAAATAATTCTCAATATTTGTTCCTAAAACTTTGAATTCCAACTTCTCCCCCTTCATCCCTCCCCACCCATCCCCACTGACAAGGCAAGCAATTCAATACAGGCTATATATGTTTAGTTTTGCAAAAGGCTTCAATAATAGTCACATTGTACAAGACTAACTATATTTCCTTCCATCCTATCCTGCCCCCCATTTATTCTATTTTCTCTTTTGACCTCGTTGGGACTGCATTTTTGTCAACTGTAGAAAAGTCCAATATATTCAGAGATCTTGCATCAAATCATTATGCTTCTGTGACAGATTGGTTACTGTACTCATCTCAGACTCCTTGTTCCGTAGTTTTTCTTTTTGACTCTTCATCGAATACTGTATTATTCTGTCCATCTCCAGTTCTTAGTTGTGTGGTTGACTACTTTTTCCTTCTGGAAACTCATGACTCTCTGGGTTTTCATGACATTGCTCTCTTGGTTCAACTCTAACCTGTCTAAGCATCTCTCAGTACCCTTTGTTGGATCATCATCTATGTCACAACTCCTAAATTTGGATGAAAACCAAGGTTCTGTACTGGATCCCTATCTTTTTCCTTCCTAGACTTACTTGGTGACCTCATCAGCTCTCATGGGTTTAATTATTGCTATACAGGAAATTCCAAGATTTGTATATACCAAGCTCTAATCTCTTCCTAGCTCCAGTCACCAAATGAAATGCCTTCTGGACATTTTGAAGTGAACATACCATAGGCATCACTGATTCAACATGTCTTAAAGACAGAATTCATTCCCTACAACCTTTTCCTTTTCCAAACTAATCCTGTTTCCATTGGGGGCATCACTATCTTTTCTAATCACTCACAGATGCAGCATCATTTTGTCATTCTTGACCTTCATTCATACTCTATATTTAATCAATTGCCAAATTTCATTTCTACCTGAACATTTTCATCTAGAAAGAGAAATTCTGTACAGAATAACTATAGTGTATAAAATATGTGGGAGCCTATAAAGACATGGTTGGGATCTCTATAAAACAAAAAATACATTTTACAGAAATGCAGATGTAAATAATTGGAGAAATATTAATTGTTCATTAGGTAGTGATATGCTAATCAAATTCAACCTCTCTTTTCTAATCTTTTCCCTTAAGTAATATAACCAGTAACCTTTCCAGGCCCATATCACCTCTCACCTAGACTATTACTGTAGCCGCCTGAATAGTCTCCTTACCTCAATTTTCTCTCCATTTGATTCTCCACATACTCTCCAAAGTGATTTTTCCTTTGTCTAACCATGTCACCCCATTGCTCATTAAATTCTGTTTGCTTCATGTTACTTCTAGGATCAAATGTAAACTATATGATATTTAAAGTGCTTCTCAACTTGGCCGCATCCTACCTTTCCAACCATGTTACATATTAAGATCCTTTCTGATGATCTAGCCAAAGTAGCCTTGATGTTTCTTACTACACTCCAGCTTCCTTCTCTTTATCCTTGTACTGACTGTCCCATGAGCCTGAAATGTTACTCTTCTTTATACTTTATGAGATTTTTATGATTACTCCTTGCTTTTGGTCCCTCCACTCACTCAATGTTACTTTGTATCTGTTTTTGGGGGGCGGGGCATTTGGGGAGAGGTATATGCCTATATACTTTGTTATTCTAATCTGCTTTCCCATTCACACAGCTGCCAAGCTAGTTCAGGCCCTCATTACCCTTCATTTAGACTATTGCAATAGCCTATTTTGATTTTTCTGGTTCATGAGGTATTCCGTGATATCATATCTGACACTTTTTGTGTGAACCTGGGTAAGTAACTTCTAACCTTCAGTGAAGTAGAGTTCATACTATCCTACTTCACAAGGTTATATTTATATAGTACTTTAAGGTACTATATAAATTCTGTATATTTATATACATTTATATAGTACTTTAAGGTTTACAAGCCAAAAAGGCAGTATCCCACTTGAACTTCCCAAAAATCTCATGAAATGGGTACTACAGCTATCATTGCTGCTTTATATATGGACTCAGATAAGTGATTTGTCCAGGGTCATACAGTAATTGTAGGAAGGAAGATTTGAATTCAGGTCTTTGTGTTCAGGTGCTGTACTTTGTCCAGTATTCCAGGCTGCTTTTAAAAGCTGATATGAATATAATCTTTTAAAATTTTCATAATATTTACTCTGAAGCGCTTATATATATATTTATAATATATATATATTATTTTTAATGTTCTACAATCACCACCATAAAACTTAGATTCCCCCTACCTACCCTCCATTACCCCCATCCCTCCCCGAGACAGCATAGAATTCTGTATAGGATCTACACATACATTCCTATTGAATACATTTTCACTATAGTCATGCTGTGTAGAAATCATATAACAAACCAAAACATAGTGTACACACACACACACACACACACACACACAAAATGATCTACTACATTCTGTGATTGAATTCCATAGTTCTTTCTCTGAATGTGGAAGGCATCTTGCCTAAAAAGACCATTGGGAATTTTTTTTTTATGTCCTTGCATTGCTGTGAAGATCCAGGTCTACTAGAAAAAACTCACACACTGTGGTCATTCCTGTGCACAGAGTTCTCCTGGTTCTGCTCCTTTCACTCAGCATCAGATCATATAAGTCTTTCCAGGCCTCTCTGAAGTCTTGTTCATCATTTTTTATAGTGCAGTAGTATTCCATTACATTCATAATGCCATAATTCATTCAGCCATTCCCCAATTGATGGGCATCCCCTTGATTTCCAGTTTTTGGCAACTACAAAGAATGCCACTATAAATATTTTTGTACACGTGGGATCCTTTCCTGTTTTTATGATCTTTTGGGGATACAGTCTTAGAAGCAATATTGCTGGGTCAGAGGGTATGAACATTTTTGTAGCTCTTTGGGCATAGTTCCAAACCACTCTCCAAAATGGTTGGGTGAGCTCACAGTTCCACCAACAATGAATTAGTGTTCCAACTCTCCGACATCCTGTCCAGCATTTATCATTTTCCTATTCTGTCACATTTGCCAATCTAGTAGGTGTGATGTGGTACCTCAGAGCTGTTTTGATTTGCATCTCTCTAATCACAAGTGATTTAGAGCATTTTTTCATATGATTATAGATATCTTTAATTTCTTCCTCTGAAAATTGCCTGTTCATGTCCTTTGACCATTTATCAATTGGGGAATGACTTGTAATGTTGTATATTTGACTCAGTTTCAGGCACTTTTAATCTAAACACACACACACACTCATACTCACTCTCACTCTCCCCTTCTCCCTCTCTCTCCCTCTCTCTCTTTCTCTCTTCCAGTAGCCCTTTGAGGTAGGTACAAACATTAGTATCCTCATTTTAGAGCTAAGAAAATAGATGTTTTTAGAAATTGAGTTGTCAATAAACATTAAGTGCCCACTTTGTGCTAGGCACTGTGCTCAATGCTGGGGATACAAAATGAGTCAAAAGATAGTACTTGTTCTCAAGGAGCTTGTAATAAAGGAAGATAGCAAACAAATATGTATAAACGAACTATGTACAAGGTAAACAGGAAGTAAATAAAACAGGAGGCACTAGAATTAAGATAACTTGGGAAAGGTTTCCTGTGGCAAGATCAGGAGTATGACCGTCTTTGTGTGTGACTGAAGTGAATAGGTTGAGGCACTGAGTGGTTAGGGTGTTTGTGGGAGAGTTAATATGTATGTTGAAGTTCCCTAATATAAGGGCAGGAATTTGGAAAGAGAAATTGTGAACCATGTACTGAAATCATTGAGGAAGGAAGGGGAATGACCTGGGGGTCCGTAGACAATAGCTTAGCAGGGTTTTGATTGAGTGGTAGAGATGAATAGTATGAATCTTAAAGGAGAGGTTACTGAGTGATGTAGATAGGGAGCAAGCTTGCAAGCAGAAATGGGGAACAAGGAGTATTCCAACTTGATGTAGACCAGTGAGCAGAGGGGAATGAGTGAAGGTGCAGCCAATAATAGAAAGAGTGGCTAGGAAGATTGTATGATCAGTGGGTAGTTAGCTTCTTGCAGTAACTAAAAGATGGAAGTAATGAGAGAGGAAAAGATTTAAAATGATGGAAAGTTTTTGCCTATGGAACAGGCATTCCAGAGGGCACATGGAAAGGGGAGGTGGTATTTGTTTGAAACTTTGAGGTGGAAGGTGAGGATTCAAGGTGGTAGAGGATGGGGATAGGGTTTGCATGATGACCTGCAGGGGTTCAGAATCACTTGGATGACTAGGATAAATCCGGATATGAAGCTGCCATTGAATTGAAGGACTTATTCCTCTTCCCAAAAGAGGCTGGGGATTGAATTAGAGACAAGTTCAGTAGATGGGAGGATCCATTTTGCTACTCTTCTTTCTTCCAAAGGCACTGTCTATGATCACATAACTACAAAGTGGCAGAAGTAGGATTTAGATCGAGAGTTCGGAACCTGTGACCCTCTAGGCCCTAAAGTGTGGCCAATTGGATTCAGTCAAAGCACTTGAGAGCCTAGAAGGGCACATGTAGCCTTAAGGCCACAGGTTCCCTACCCCTAATTTAGACTCTGGTCGTCCTGATTTCAAGTTTGATATACTATCCATTGTGTTACATTGCTTGTTGTAAGGAAACTGGTAATATTGCTATTTTTACTATTTTAAAAAAGAATCATGCGCATAAAAAATAGAAGTAGTAAAGTGTTCCGAGAATTATAGATTCTAAAAGCTTGATACATTATTAAATGTCCTCTTCTATGAATATGTTTTTGACCTGTCAGTAAAACATAGTAGCAGTGGTAGTAATGGTAGTAGTAGTAAAGATTTATAAAATTTTAAAGTCCTCACAAAGGTAGCCATTTTGCCTTTTGGCCATATTACTGAAATATTTCTATTTTCTTGGCCCAAAAGATTAAACACAAACACTTCTGAAGAAAAATAGGGCTTCTGGTTGTCTAGAGTTTCAAATTAGAAAACTGGTAATGTAATTGTATTTACAGATCTTAATTGCTGTTAGGTTGTTTGGAAAGAGGCAAGCTCCAGGGTAACCCAAGCTCCAAACCACATAGGGCTTCTAGATTAAGATCAATCTTTTGAATTAAGGACTTCTGGCTAGTGTGGGTCAGATCTGACTAGACTGAATTGATCTCTTGATTTGGTTTGCTGCCCTTCACAAGTCTGTACTTGTTGGCTTAGGGAAACAGCATAGCATGTTGGCCTGCTATAGTTGGCTTTCTTTGAAATAAAATAACAGGTTAGATTCCTTAAACTTTTACGTTGAAGTTTTAACTTCTCTAGGATCTGTTCTTCATTATGACAGTCTTTTTATTTTATTCTTTTTAATTTTCAATTTTTAAAGCCTAACCAGTCTACGGAATTAACTATTTGCATGGAACTCTTTCTGATAACTTCCAGTATTTTTTATTTCTGTCTCCTGGAATAGTATCCTTTAAGATAATCTTTTTCTTAGTTAGAAAATTCAGAGGTACTGAGATTTTTAGAGATAATTTAGAAGCCTAAATAGATGAAGTACTTTTTCCTAAGATGATACCAGTAAGTAAATAAAAGTAGGAATCCAAGACCTAGATACTCTGACATGTAATTTGTTCTTTCCATTACATCATACCTCATCACATGCAGTCAAACAAAATGTCTTTCAAACATTTTAACAATGTACTTATACATTTAGAATGAATCTGTACAATCCCTAAAACAAGGTAGCCAGGGATTTGACCATTTCTACACAGTCTGGTCCTTCTCTGTTGAATCTTTATCCTCATACCCCACTTGGATATAGTCCATAATCTTGTTCTGAGGGGATTTACATATATCAGAGATTCTTAGCCTCAGGATGCTAAAACTAATTAAAGGGGCATTGAGGTTCAGAGGATGTCAGTTTGGGATGTAAGTGCTACGGTATTTTACCTGTACTTCATGCCTTAATATTCTGAGATGAGGCTACAAGGTTGATGGTGAGTTTAGATTCAGTCCCAATCATGCTGCTGGAATTTCAGTCTTTACATCTTGAGGAAGTTGGCTATTGCATAGGGCTGGCTCTGAAAGTGACTCTTTTGGAGATCCAGAGGCTCATCCTGTCAAAGGTATTAGAAAGCATGTGTTTCTGGATATTCAGAACTTGAATAGTTAGTGGGTTGTGTTATTGATGAGCTTCATCTTCAACAAAACGTGAGTTCAGCCTGTCGCGAGATCAGAACATGAGGTATTTCTTGACTCAGATACCAGCATAGAAATACTGCTACTGCCTGTGTTTGAAGTTCCTGATACTACTCACCCCCCTTTCCCAGAACAGCCTTCCTGAATGGTCATACCCTTTATCTTATCACCTATATCTAGTCATCTTTTGTAATCTAGAACTCTCAAATTCTGCTGATTATAATCTATTCTTCCCTATTAACATGAAAGAAAAAACCTCTGAGAAGGCAATTAAAATTGTCCGTTTTTGGTGAGTTATTCTTCTGTCAAGATCCATCACCATTCCTCCATACTCACAGTCCAGTTCTTCATCAATGCACTTGTGGCTTTTGCTGAATGCATAGCGTTTCCTTGGAATTCACCAGCTACACTCTGGTAGCCTTTCTGTGTTGGACACTTCAACTTTGTCTTCAGTTCCATAACTTCCTGCTTGGCTTTTTCTTAGCAGCATCATTGCCCTCTGAAGGCTAGCTACACATTTTTTCTGGCCGACTGATTCTGTCACTTTTAGCATTGGTATGCTCTGGCCTCTCTCCTTTTTATGTATTTTGGGCCAATTTTTAAAAACATTTTCTTAATTATGAATTTAAACACCAACAAATTTGAATATTTCGGTTTACAAAGAACGAAGGATTATTTATAAAACTATCTGATGTCATCTAGATTTTATCTTAACCCTTTTACCAGTCAGTCTTTATACAGTGGTTTGCCATTTAAGCTATATCTCTTCTGTACTCTTGACTCCTTTGTTTTATTGCTACTCACTTTGCCAAACACCAAGCTTGGAGTTAATCTTACCTGTTAACTCTTGTTGGGGAGGAAGGTAAACAACTGTTCCATATAGGTTCTTTCCTGGGCCTTTAATTGCACAGCAATTTTATTCTCTTCTTTGTCCCCTGAAAAGGTTATTCCAATATTTTTTTCCTGCCTCAAGTTCCTTATCCCACTATTATCCCCTTTCAGCACCAAAAAAGACCTTGTTTGCTCCTTGATAGAGAAGACCATGGCCATCTGTTTTACCCTGTCTTCTCCTACTCTACACCTGAAAACTTTACCTCCCTAATCCATTTTTTCTTTGCTCCAAGTCTTTCAAGTGGTGGCCCTTCTTGCTAAGATCACCCCTTTTACTTGTGCCCCAAGTACTCTCTGCCCATTCCCTCATCTGTTTTTTCCCTTTCCTGTTGCCTAAAAAAAAAGGTATCTCTTCTTAAAAGAAAAAGACCAAACCAAAACAAATCTTGTCATGTTCCTTTAAGAATCTTAAAAACACTTGATACCTCCATTTCCCCACCTCTGATTTCTTACCTTGGAATATGATGGCTTCCTCCACCATCACTGAAAACTGTTTTTTTCAAGATTTCAGTAAATGTAACTGCTTATCTGATGGCCTTTTCTCACTTGACTTCTCAGAGCTTTTGATACTCCTGACTAGGCTGTCTTTCTGAATACTCTCTTTTAGACTTTCCTGTGTCTGACCATTCTTTCCTTCTCATTAAATGGGTTATCTCTCAAAGATTTGTCCTGAACTTTCTCCCTTAGAGTTATTGGTTTCTTGCTGGACCTCTCTACTTGGATTCTGTCAGTTACTAAGTTTCATTAAGTACTTATTACAATGCTAGTCACTGTGCTAAGCTGTAAGGATGCAAAGGCAAAAATGGTCCCTGTCTTCAAGGCACCCACAGTGTAATAGGAAAGACTGCATGCAGAAATTATGTATATATGATGACTTTATTTACATAAAGTATAAATACAAGTTAATCTGGGTGGGGAATCACATGGAGTTGGGAGATTTGAGAGGAGGGGAGGGATGGAAAGACACCAACATCCCAAGCTCAACACATCTAAAACTCGTTGAGGACTCCACTTTTATTACACAGATTTGAAATAGGTTACTCTTGACTCTTTTGCACTTCTCTCATGTATCTATTTAGTTACCAAATCTTACTGGGTTTAAGGCCACAACCATCCCTTTATCTCCACTCGGGTCCACTTTCCAAACTCCTAATCTTGTCATTATTACTGTCTCCTGGATCTAATCCATTTTTAAAGCTATTATGTTCTTAAAACACTCCATTGTTTAAAAAGCTGCGTATTATTGCCCCTAGGATAAAACACCTTGGTATTTATGTACCCTTACAATCTGTTTCTAGCTACTTTTCCTGACACTCAGTATAACTCCTTTTCATGCAGTCCAGTGGAAGTGCCTGTCTGAGCAGTTCCCTGAATTCACCATACCTTTTGTCCATATGCATTTGAACAGTTTGGACTTGCTTGACATGCCTAGAATGCATTTCAGGTGTCAGCTTTCACAAAAATCATTCTCCAGTCTTCCAAATTAGTGTTCTCTTCATCCTGAAATTTCTTTCTGTTTACTTATTTTTATAAGGATGACATTTACATAGTTCTTTAAGCTTTAAAAAGCACTTTGCAAACACCTCATTTTTATGTTCACAACCCTGAGAGGTAGTTGTGTATTGTCCCCACTTTACAGATGAGGAGAAGGAAGCAAAGGAAGGTACATGATTTGCTCAGGGTCACACAATCAGGGTCTCTGATGTCACATTTTGATCTCAGATTTCCCGACTCCTGGTCAAGCATTCTTTCCACAGTAGAATATAAGCTTCTTGAGGACTGAGGATGATTTTTTGTTGTTTTTTTTTTTGGGGGGGGGGAGGAGTAGGGTGGACAGAGAGGCTTTATACAATCTTTCCATATAGCAAGCATTTAATAATTGTTGACTTGAACGCTGGTAACTTTTGATCATTAGCCTCTTTCCTGGGTCCATCATATTAATGCTAGCTGACCTCAACTGGGCACTCACTGTTGGCACACAATTCTTTTATTTATTATCTAACTGAATTCATATCACACATAACCTCAGCTACTGTTCCAGACTTCTTAGCAAATAAGTTTGCAAATTTATTTTTCTTAGAATTATAATGATGAATAACAAAGTTATTTAGAATTTCCAAAAAGTGCTATATATGTTTGTGTGCATATTTCTGTTTTTCTATGTATCACTATCATCTCATCTTCATCACAAACCTGAGGTAACTGCAATTCTCCCCATTTTACAGACAGGGAAACTGAAGCTAAGAAGTTAAGTGACTTGTCTAGGGTTACACAGCTAAGGAGGTATTTGAGGCAGCATTTGAACTTAAGTTCTTCTGACTTTCAACTAGCTTTTAGAAGCTTTATAATTTAAGACCAATCTTTTCAGTCTGACTTTTCTTTCCTGCCATTCCTTTAGTCTTAGAAGGTGTCTTTTCACCAGTGCTTATTCTTCCACTAATTTTCTCCCATCCAGCTCATAGACCTTGCTCAATTGTTCATTCCCTTTACATTAAAGTTCTAGCTAAAGTTCTTCACTGGTTTCATTGGTAACTTTCATACCACAGAAGATTTCCACCTCGGCACATTTCCTGTGTAACCTTGAGCAAGTCACTTTACCATGTTAGCACTGAGTTTCTTCATTTGTGAAATCAACTAATAAACATTTCTTAAACATTCTTAAACATTTCTAAGTTTGAAGCATAGAAGGAAGAAATAGAAAATACAAAAGCTCCCTGAAAACTAAATTCTGTTGAGGAAATAAAAGTTCATACCTAAGTAAATATAGGCTACATGTCAGTAAGTGGGTTTTTTTTTTTAAAAGGGTGAATACAAACAAGCAGGGAAATCAAGGTTGCATTAAGTGACCTCTTCATGGCTCCAAGTCCTTTGAACCTATGTATTCACTCAGGTTTTCCATTTCCTTCAAATAAACAAAAAACTCTTCCTTTTGATCGTGATTTCCCTTTTACTGCTAATCTTCTAAAAAGTTACCATTTGGTCCCTTTGCTTTCTCACCATCCATGCCTTAGGTCCTTGACTTGTGGAGTCCCCTTCCAAGTGTTTCTTCCCTGGTACAATTAACTAATTTCCAAATCCAGTGGCCTCAAGTCCACAGCCTTGATTCTTCTACAGCATTTCACAGAGGTAACATGCTTTCTTTTTGTTTTCCAACTTCTTTGGTTTTTTTCTTTCTCCTTTTTCTTCTTTCCTTCTGGGGAAATTTCCTAAGGATAAGAATCTGTCCTCAGTTTTCCTCTATATGTTCTCTTTGGGCAAGTTAATATGCTCTGACTTTTAATTGTGTACTTAAGTGTAAATGATACAATACATTTCTAGGCCCAACCTTCCTACAGAGCTTGAGGACCACATTTTCAGCTTAGCCACTGGACATCTGGCTATATTGTTAACATCTCAATATGCATCAAACTGAACTCATCACCACCTTCCAAAACCTGCCTCATGACCTCCTTTCTGTTGGTACCATCATTTTGCCAGTCTGAGTAATTTTTTTTTTCTATTCTGTCATATGGTATCAGTTGCCCTTTTGAAATCCCCTCTATCAGTCATCTGCTTTCCACACCTGTCTTCCAGGACTATGGTTTACCTGCCTCCACCAGCAATTCTTTGATTTAAATTAAAAAATTTAAATGTAAAAATAATTTTTTAAAAAACGCTAAGTAACAAGTATTTTTAAAATTAATTTTCCCCATTAGGTAATTTAAAAAAAAAACAAACCTTCAAAAAACAAATATCTCAGGGTGCATTGAGATACTTGTTTTTGCCAGACTACAGTCTGGCAAGATAAACTCCCACATGAACCATGTCAGAAATGTATGTCTTTCTACATTTTAAGATCATCACCTCTATGTCAACAAATGTAACATGTTTGATATTGTTTTTGAATTAGTTTGTCACTATGTTGATCAGTTTGAAAATCTTCGAAAGTTCTTTTTCTTTATAAAGTTAACATTTTATAAATTGTTGTAGTTCTGCTCAGTTTGCTCTGGATCAGTTCATCGTTTTCTCAGTTCCCTCTGAAATTATCCATTTCCTAATTTCTTGTGGCACATTAATATGCCATTACATTCATATACCACCCTTTGTTTAGCCATTCCTCTGTAGGATAGCCCTTTAGTTTATAATTTTTGGCTACCATGAAAATAGTTGCTTTACATAAAAGGTCCTTTCCTCCTTTGATTTCTTTAGGAGTGTAGACCTACCAGTGATACAGCTAGGTCAAAGGCAAAGAAATATGCAGAGTTTGATAAATTCATAGTTATAATTTCAGATTGTTTTCTAATTGATAGCTCTACTAACAGTCCTGTTTTTCTACTGCATCTCCAGCATTTGTCATTTTTCTTTTGTCATCTTTGCCAGTCTGATAGGTATGAGGTGGAATCTCAGAGTTCTTTTAATTTGCATTTCTATATTTATTAGTGATTGAGTATTTTTTATGACTGTTGACAACTTAGATTTCTTCCTTTGAAAACTGCATTGGTTTGCAAACTGTTTTTATTTTATAAAGTCACAATTGTCTCCATTTGCTTGTGTGATCTTAACCCTTATTTAACCATAAACTCTTCTTACCTATAAATCTCAAAAGTTATTTGATACTCTAATTTATAATGTCACTTTATATTTCACATATTCATTTGGGGCTTATCTTGGTATTATGGTGTAAGTTGTTCATCTAAACCCATTTTCCGTCTGCTGTCTTGCTTTTTCCCCAGCAGGTTTTTTGTTTTGTTTTTTTTTTTTGTCAAATAGTGAGTCCTTCTTTTATTAACATCAGTCTTTGGGTTCTTCAAACACTATGCTGTGTATATTTATTTCTGTATCTTGTGTGCCTAATCTGCTTCACTGATCTTTTTAAAAATATTTTCCCCAATTGCATGTAAAAATAATTTTTAACATGTTAAAAGTTTTGAGTTCCATTCTCTCTTCCCTCCTTTCCTCCTTCCCTGAGCCAGTAAGCAATTTGATATAGATTATACAAGTGCAGTCATGCAAAACATACTTCCATATTAGTCATGTTGTGAAAGAAAACAGTAAAAACAAAAAAAAATCATGAAAAAAATAAAGAAAAAATAATTGTATGCATTATCTGTATTTAGACTCCATCAGTTCCTTCTCTGGAGATGGGTAACATTTTTCATCCTGAGTCCTTTGGAATTGTCTTGGCACTGATATTTTTTCAAACCACTCAGATGATTTTAATGGTTACTTCTTTTTTAGAGAGCAACTTCTCTTGTAATATTAACCCCTCAGTGCAGGAGTGATCATATTTCTCCTCCAAACAGAAAACTTAGAATGGCTTCCCTTTAGCCTGCTATTCAATACCCTTTATAAGCTGGCTTACTTACCTTTTCAGCCCACCATCCAGACTAGAGTAAGCTGCATTTTGTTCCTTGTAAGGTTTCTTTGTCTAGAGTCTTTCTATTCTTCCCCCCAAAGCTTCCCCTCTAGCTTAGTGACTGACATTTTTCAAGATACAGTTTAGGTATCACTTTATTACCAGACTTCTACAACTGGAGAGTAGCCCTCCTTCCTCAAATATCTCAGGCCACCCTAATGTATATTACATACTAATATTGTAATTGTTGTATTCTAGCTATTTGTGTTTAGCTCCTGCACTATCCCATACATAATACATGTACTCATTGAGGGCAAAGACTTTTTTTTTCCTCAGGAGATACACAACTGTAGCAAGTTTGATTATCAGAGATGAGAGTAGAATACTTAACTCTGGGTACAGAAAAAGCTACTCTGTAGCAATGAAAAAATCACTAAGATGAGACTAATTACTGTGCCTTTATCAGTTGTCATAAGTCTTATTTCCTTAAGTTTTCCTAATGCTGACTGTGTAAAGGCACAATTTATATACCTTTTTCAGAGTAAGTCTGCTTTTTCACATACCTTCCCCAACCCCCCACTAATAACCAGAAACAATCTGTTTTTATATATTGACATATACTGTGTACATTTAAATTTCTGGAAGGTGTAGAGATCCATGTTATTTTTGTATTGTCCCTTGCTAGCTTATTGCAAGTTCTGAAATATTAAACATCTCTATTCCTTTGCTTATTTTAACCTTGTCTATATTCTATTCATTCTATTTTCCTCCTTAGTAAAATAGTATTTTAAAAAAACCCAGTTAAAAAATGGCAACTTTAATTATCCATCTTACATTTTTAATAACATCCTCTCCTTTAGAAAGGGGAACTAGCATATATATCACCTTTATTATTTAATCCCTAAACAGAATTGGACTTGCAATATGAACATTTTAGAATACTGGTTTCTAACCTTTTCAGTATGAGCACCCGTTTTTTGTTATCAAACTTCCATGAACCCTGCCCAACTTGATAATTGACAGATATGACAGAAGCTTTGAGTTGAATAATACTTTTAGATGAATTTTGATAAATCTCAGTATCAGTATTCTATTATAAAAAACTTATGTAAGAGATATTTTTATCTAGTGTGTACAAGATATGCTTCTTTATGAATTCCCAGATCTCTTTCAATAATTCCTGTTAGTTTATAAGGATGAAAATCATTGTTCTAAAATATATCCAATAAAATCTTGGATATGCTGGTTTGAACTGTAGATATTTTTTTCTTAAATTGAAGGCCACACTTCTGGATCTCAAATCAGTAAGAAATAAAACTGTGGCAAAAACTTTCATGCTTGTGTAGTTTTATGGTCCAGCTGGAGCACTTTTAACAGGAGAGGAATGGAAAAAATGCAAATATAACAAACTTTCATCTCACCTTAAGAGTAGTAATTCTTATTCTCATAAGATTTAATCTATTTGGGAGGGCTGAAGCAAGAAAATCCTTAGTAAGAGCCAGATTAGGGATAGTTGGGATTATTTTCCTTCTCTTTTTATGAATTCTCAAAATGTCACTCATAATTAACATAAAAAAAACCAGCCTAGGAGAATGGAGTATACAACTGTGTAAGTGGAAAAGTGAATGAAAATAATTGGACAAACCACCGAATTTTCATTGACATAAAGGCTTGCTACTGAAAAATTATATCATGCATTAAAGAATTTAAATGTGAACAGTTGATGTTTATGTTGACGTTTAATTTTAAAACAAATTTGAAATTGTGTGTATATTTAGTTGTCTTAAATCAAGTCCCAGTGAGTTTTATCAGGGGTTGCTTATGTGTTCAGTACTGTTTAGATCTTTTGGAGATGGAAATAAATGCTCCATTTCATTTTACATTTTGTTCAATTGTGTCCAATTTTTTGTGATCCATTTGGAGTTTTCTTGGCAGAGATACTGAAATGGTTTGCCATTTCCTCCTCTAGTTGATTTTACAGATGAGGAAACTGAGATAAACAGGATTAAGTTATTTGACCAGGGTCACACAGCCAGTGTCTGAAGCTAGATTTGAACTCATGAAGATGAGTCTTCCAGACTCCAGACCTGGCACTCTATTCACTGAGCATCTAACTGGGTGAGAAGAATACTGGGACAAAGGAGTTTTGGTAGCTGATTATCCAATTAGTAGAGATTTATAAAAATTTTCAGTTTACTTTTTTGAAACTGTAGTACAAAACTTCAAATAAACTAATAGTCTTCTATTTTCACTATTAAGTTTCCCTCCAGTATTCAGTAAATGAAACTGTAACTTTATTTACCCCATGTGGAAATGATAGTTCATTAGTTTAAAACACTTTTGAGGTAATTGTTATTAGAAAATTTTATAAGAGAAACTTCATCGTGGAATATTTTAATTAAATATTTTTGACAACAGACTAAAAGGTAGAGAAGATGCGGGGGGAACCACCAGGGGCCAGTCAGAACTCAACTTTACTTTGTGCTATTACTAATAAAGACTTACAATAGGAAGAAAGATACTTAAATAAAAGTCTTAAGTGGTACATTAAGTTATTTTTAAGAAGTGAATATAGAGTTTAATGATAAAATCTGGAAGAAAATCATTTTTAAACATCTAAACCTCATTAAGAACTACTAAAAACTTACGTTTCAAACTGACTAATATTGAGTAGCCATGCATCAGAAAAAAAAAGTGATTATGATCATTCCTCACCAAAGAAATAAAATGTTTTAATAAAAGTTATGTTTTAGTTTATGTTGCTTATAATAGAAATTATACTAGAAAATATTAGAGAGAAAAAATACCATTGGTAAAAAGTTTGTTGAAAAGGACAAACCAAGTAGGATCACCGAAGACAAAAATGAATATTTTTTTTATTTGCATCTTACATGTAGGAATACCAATACCTGAATTTCTTAGTTATTTTAAAAAATTAAATAACGAAGGGTAGAGGGAGAGATGTGCAACTCGGGGACAGCAATCATAATTTTTTTTACCAGAAAAATATATACAAAGATCAGAACCACTAAAAAAGATCAGACAAAAAGGAATACAAATCTGTCACTGATACTTTTCGGTATATTTCGTGTATCTGTCAATTTTTCAGTTATCCACATCTTTTTCACATAATTAGAACAATAGTCTGCCAAGTTCAAACATTACCTGTTGAAATAACAAAGAAAAATGATTACAAACTTAAAATTCTATTAACTGATTACAAAGATTCATTGCAAAACAAATTCTAAAAGTGAAAAGGATATTTCAAAAGGCTATGATAGAAAGTTGGGTTTTGAGCTGGAGGAATAGGTATTTTTTGCTTGTTTTACTGTATCAAACTTGCATTATTATAGTAATAATGTTTTTAAAAACATTTGGACTGTTAAAATATAACTAAATGGTACATTAGGGGCTGGAAACCATTAGTATGCTCCTATACAAACTACTGAAGAGTTAAAATTTTTTTTCTTTTCTACATCAAAACACCTTTACAATTTTGGTCATACTTGCTTTGGCAGGACTCCTAAATGAAATTCAGAGAAACATGAAAGATATTGGTATAAATATCCATAATAGACAAAAACAAAATATGTGAAAACTTTAATCCATTACATATGGATGACTGAGACTAGAATTGAACTAAAGGGCAGAACTTGCATTTGAGTGTGTGGGTCTCAATGAACTGTAAAAAAAAAAACCAAAACACTAGCACTTAACAATATTGTGTTTCTCAGTGATACTATCTGTATTACTCCAAATTAAAGGAACACAATGACCTCAGAATAATTAAAATTAGAAATAACAGGTGCGTGGTAGATATAAACATCTTATCAACGTCATTTGCAAATATGCAGTGGAGTATAGAACTCTATTGATGGATTTATAAATGGAAAAAGAAATAAACTGGTCATCAAGAATAAGAGATAAAATAGGGGAAACTGAGTAGTATCCTGGTATTCTTGAGATAATCAAAAAGCATTCATTCATGGAAGGCTTTGAAGGTCAGGCAGAGAAATTTAGACAGGATTTAGTAGGCAATGAGAAAGCACTTAAGGATCACAAGTTTATACCCACATACATTCTAGGCAATGGAAATAAGGGTAAAGACAGTCCCTAATGTGGAAGGCAAAATGATCTACCCAAAGTAGATGGAAGGCAAAAGCAGCTGGAACCCAGGAAGGCCTACACAATAAGCAATTTTAGCTGAGTCTTGAAAAACAGAACACTTAGATGCTGAGAGGCAAGGAAGGAAAACAATCCAGGCATGGGGAACAGGCAATACACAGGCATGGAGACAGGAGATAGAGTACTGTGTATGAGGAACAGTCAACAGCAAAGTATAGTTGGATTATAGATTGCAAGGGGAAAAGTAATCTAAAAAGATTGAAAAGGTAGGCAGTAGCCAGATCCTGATAGTTTTAAATGACAAACAGGAATTTTTGTTTGATTCTGGAGGTAATCTGAAGTAGAGGTTTTTTTTAGTAGGTACTGGGATGATATGGTCAGATTTGGGCTTATAGGAAAATTAGTTTGGCAGCTAGGAGAGACTTGAGGTAGGGAGACCAAATAGGCTTCAAGAGCTCAGGCTGGAAGTGATATCCTGAACTAGGTGGTGGCTCTCAGAGAACATGCATAAAACAACTGTGAAAGGAGAAAGATCTGACAAAGGACTGGATATATGGGGTGAAGGAGTGGTGAATGAAGATGACACTGAGGTCATGAGCCTAGGTGACTGTAATGTTGATGAGGCTTAACGTCAATGAAAGAGCTTTCCAGCCCATTAATGGGCCTCAGATTAGGGGAGGCATATTTTGCGGGAAAGCGCACACGTTTCCTTAGTTGTTATTGCGGCACTGGATCTGGAGGGTCTGGCCTTCCATCTCTGAAAAGAGTGTGTATATATCACACACTGAGGTGAAGTTTTGCTTTGGGGACTTGGAAGAAGGTTCTTGTGCCAAATGAGAATCTGGGTAGCCCATTAAGGAGCACCCCCAGATTTGAAAACCCAGATGTTCATGCTTCTCTCTCTGGTAACTATATATATATGTAATGGTCAAGACAGATCTGCCTGTTGATCTGTGATGAGTGTATTGCTTATGATCAGACAGAAGCCCTGTCGGTTTTTATTTTTGTGCTTGTATTTCTTCTGTTGGTATACGTGATTAAAGAAGATTGTTGACCCCTCAAAAGTTGCTTTCCTTTTAGAAAAGCAGATCTAAGAATCTGTGCTAGTAGACCATCCTGGATGTGTCAGGGTGCTTGCTGCTACAGTGATTGGGAAAATGGTAGTGTCTGACACACTAAGAGAGAAGTTCAGAAGAGAAGATGGGATAGTTTTTTTGGGGGGGGGGAGGGAGAATGAATTCTCTAACAAATTTAAGAAGCCTGTCAATTAAGCAGTTTAAGATGTCCCAGAGGCAGTTAGTAGTTGATGAAGACTTTAGATGAAGGGCCTCAGAATTTTGCTTTCAAAAACACTTGATGGTTTTATGGGAAAATATGGACAACCACCCTTGAGAAGAGGAGAGTACCCAATGCATAAGAAATTACAAATCTTTCACATTAAAATGGTGAAAATGATTGTCATCAAAATTTTCTGTTTACCTCTATAGTGATAAGTATAACAATCATCCATTCTAGGCGGAGTGCCCGCTTTTCATTGAGGTGATTTCTCATCAGGTCTGTTAGTTCCATGCAGTGTTGAAGTTTCTCATTCATCACCTGTGAAAGAAAAAAATTTGACTAGGGCTCAGACTGAAAAAAAATACAAGAAACAGGTTACATACTTCTTTTTGAAATCCCTATCAAAGGTCCAAAGATGAGGTTTAGGAGCTGAAACTGTTAATATAAAGAACTCCAGGTAAAATAATTCTGTACCAATGCAGGTCAGTACTTTCTATGCAACTTACAGTTTTAGTTGTCTATCAGAGGTCAAATGACCTGCCCAGAATCACACACACAGCCAATGTGTGTCACAGATAAGACTTAAAACTAGGTCTTCCTGGTTTTGATGCCATTTCTGTATCCACTATACCTTGCTGGTATTCGATAGCCTTCATAATAACAATTCATATGTAAGTAATTTTTTATTAAGCATTTTCCTCAACTTTTCAGAGCAGGTGGTATAATTAATATTCACACTTAACAGATGAGAAAACAGGCTCAGGCCTTCTGACTAAAATGCTGTTTTCTTTAGACCACTTTTCATTTCCAAGAATGAAGCAGAATTTGTGAATTCATTCAAAAAGGATAAACATTACATGTTTTTTCAGTTTCAAGTACTCTACAAAGAGCTATATCTAAATTGTTACTTTTACTCTGCAAGATGTTACATGTAACTATAAAATGTCATTGTTTTCTCCTGCTTCCACTTTAATTCTTTCAAATCAGAAAGTTTAATTCTTTCAAATCAATACTACACTGTACTGATCCCTTTATTAATCATGTCAAGGTGCCAAAAAAAATGTACCATTTAAAACTGAAGATTTAAACTAAACTTAAAAATTCACTGTTAGAGCCATATGATTCTGTATTAATATTTTATTATAATAATATTGAGGTTACTGATAGATCAGTATGACAAATTATTAAGAAGACATGTTTAAGTCTGCCCAAACACTGTATTGTTACTGCTGCTAACACTGCAGAGGACCAAGATGCATGTAAGGGAATTAACAAGGTTCTTCACATTTACTGCTAAAACTTCATCCCCCCTAATATAACACTGAAAATCAACACCCTGACTGTAGCATTTCTGGCTATAGTACTGTAACAGGCAATTCAGACAGGAATTTGTACAGCTATCTCCCACCTTTACTACCATTACCATATGTAAACTTCTAAAACAAAATTTAGTTACTTCTTTAGGCTGAAGAAATGCTTATCAGTACCACTTCAGAATTGTAGGACAGGAAAGAAGAAAAAGGAAAGGAGCAAAAGAAGTGAAGAAGAAGAAAAGATATATCAGGAAGTTATCAATATTGGTTTTGGTGCCAATATAAAGCCACAGCTTTTACAAAGAATGCCTTTAAATACCTTATACATATGTGTACATGTATACACATATTTGTATATTATAAATTGCTCATAATACAACATAAAATGTATACATAAGTATATACATGGATATGGCCAATACAGAAATTTGTTTTGGCTATATATGTTTTAGACATGTTTGTAATAGGGGTCTTTCATTCTGGGGAGGACAGGAAGGGGGAGGCAAATTTTGGTAATTGAAGAAACTCAAAAATTTTTTTTAAAAGTAAGTAGGAAGTATCACTAAGTATTATAAGAATAGAGTCTTTTATATATTAGAAAAATTAACTCTACAGATAGGGAGGAGAGGTCTGAGGGAGTGTTGAGTTGACAAAACATGGAAATAATTGTTTCACACAGATTCTGTAAGGTAATATTGGATGAAATAAGTTTCATCAAAAAATGCATATGAAACGAAATAAAATTCACAATAGTGTGGCCATTGTGTCTCAGGCAGCCTTTATTTCTCATAGTTGAAATATATGAAATGAAATAAAATTCACAATAGTGTAGCCATTGTGTCTAAGGCAGGCCTTTATTTCTCATAGTTGAAAATCTCCTATGCCCATAAGCCTTTTGTTCTCCTGTCATTTTGAAAAAAAAACTTCTTAGGCTTACTACTAATTTTAAGGAAAAATGGATATCTCTTCTAGCTTATGTTTAACATGAGTTCCCCCTATTTTGCATCCCTCAAATATTCCTACCTCTCTTTTAGTTGTCATTCCCAATTTCTAACATTTGGCAGGATTAAATAGTAATTTTATTAATAAAAGGTGGTTTAAATGAATCTTGATTATCTGTCTTAAATAAAAAATCAAAGCAAATTTTGCAGAACTCTAAGATATTTCTACAGCTTTTATTTCCCAGGGTTGTTGCAAGGATAAAATGAAATATTTGTAAAATTCTTTGCAACCTTTAAAGTGCTATATAAATGCCAGCCATTATTGTTATACAGCTTGAGCAATCTAAATAACTTCTTGTGAAAAGACAAAAATGTTTTCCCTATTTAAAAAGAGAAGAACACTTTTAGAGTGCATAATCTATTAAAATGGTTTTGCAAATACAATGAATATTTTAGACTGAGTGCGCCTTCACTGATGTTTCCCAAGGTTCTGTCTTTGAACCTCTTTTCTGTTCTCTAAACACTCTCATAATAATCATAGCACAGTAAGCATTTTAACTGTCACCCCTTACAGATAATTCACATTTACTTTTCCAGCTGTTGTTTCTCTTCCAAGTTTAAGTCTCCCATCAGTGACGGCCCGCTGGATAGTTCTATCTGGTACTCTACAAACATCTCAATTTCAACGTGTCTAGACTTCTTCCCTATATCATGAAAGAGGGTTTCAAGGAAATGGAGGTGATATAAGTATGGTGTAGTCAATTCAAAGAGAATAAGGAGTGATTAAAAAAAACAAAACAAAACCCACAGACTCGATAATAAACAGGAAGCTATCCTCTTCCTGATTTTTCTATGCCTTAAAAAGTTACAGGCACTGTCAATTCTCCTAGTTACCAGTACCTTGAGGTTACTGTTTTGTCCATCCTTTCATCCATCTCTTAACTTCTGAAGCAGACTGATGAATCCTGCTGATTCTTCCTTTGAACCATCTCCACAATCTGTCCCACTCTCATCATGTTAATCCAGACTCCTATTAACTAGAGAATGTTTTACTGCAATAGCCACTTAGCTTGTTTCCTTGTGTCTGCCCAGCAGTTTATGTGGTACACTAGCAAGATTTATGGGTTCAGTCATACAGTACAATGGAGCAGTGGGCAGATCACTGGGTCTGGAATAAGAAGACCTGAGTTTGAATCCAGCTTTAGACACTTATTAGTTGGACCCTAGGTAGTAAGTCACTCAATCTGTTTGCTACAGGATTAATAGCACCTACCTCACAACACTGTGGTGAGGAAAAAATGAGGTATTTTCAAAGTGCTTTGCAAAACTTAAAGCACTATATGAATACTAGCTATTAGTCGATAAAAGTTAATAAACATTTATTGTCTACTCTGTGCCAGCAAATGTGTCAGAAATAAGACGAGAATACAAGTTTTTCTGATTTTGAGACTATCTGTATCCATCATATCATACTACCTCTAATAAACTGCAATAACTATGCCAAATGGATTTCCCCCGTTCATACTATTATAAATGGTTGTGGACCAAAAGGTTGCTTCTGTTTTTCTTTCTGTAAAGAAGAAAAGACTCACCTTAACTCTACGAGTAATGCTAAGGAACTGACAAGTTTTATCATAAAGTGCCTCCAAGTTTTCTCTATCCCAGTAGAAGTCAGGGGTCATCAGGAAGTCTGAACTCAAATTTATACGGTGTCTGAAAAAAAAGCAAAAAAAGCAAAAACAAATGTTTTTACTTTTATAGGTTAAATTTAAAATTTTAATTATATAAAATTATATTAGAATTTAAGTGTTTAGTAGTTGAACTCTGCTCATGCCATCATGCAAATATATTCTACAATAACATTTTTATAAAAAAATTTAATTTGCACAGGCCTTTTATTTTTACATCATTTTCATTTCCAAATATATTTCTTCTACCCTTTCCTATACTAAGCCAAAGCAGTTCAAGAAAATGAACTTACCAGGTGTGACAGTATGTGGAATGCAGGAGGAAGGTATGTTGGTATGCATAATTTTTAAAAAATTACTTGGTGAGTTTTCTGTTCATCTAACATTGTCGTCTTCTGATAATTATCAGTTTCCCCACCCACTGCAATCATTTCCTTTTGTGTATATACTTCAGGATTTCAGTTTTAGAATTTCCCATCCCTACTGGGCTCACTTACAGAAATTTTAGTTCTTGAAATCCTGTCTACTGTCCCTCTGAACCCTTTGAAATCTGCTCTCCTAAAATTTAAGATGCAGAACAAACTATACCCAACTTTCCTCTATCACAACTCTTAAGAGATAGAGGCAAAACAATTTCTAATACAACAACTCATTTCTCCATTGCAGTGAGAAGTAGACCTAGAATAAAATTTTCCCCTATTGCTTCCTCTACCTTTTATAGGAATTATTAGTTGCTGTGCTACTGAAAAGCTTCAGATGATATCTAGATAACTGAAGTTCCCCATCACAACTGTATCACATCTATGTACCACATTTATGATGTTCCCTGAATTCGTGTATACCACTTGTATGTTTAGGTGTCTGTAGTATGCACTGATCTTCACACAAAAGACTTCTATCATACTCCAACCCACCTTCATTCATCCTACCCTTCTCTCTGGAGATAACTGCATATACACGTATGTGTACACACATTTCTCTCTCCCTCTCTTCCTTCCTCCTTTCAGTCTTCTTCCCTCCTTCTCTACCTACCTATCTTGATGACATGAAAGACAAGACTCTCCAAGGAATTAAAATGAGGACAGTGGAGAGGCACATAAAGAGTGCAAATAGGCTGTTATATGTAACACTAATGAGAAATGATGAAGATGAACAGGAGTAAAAGACATCAATGAGGAATTGTATGACAGGAGGATATGATGATTTGGTCACATTTTAGGGGTAAAATATGACAGACTGACAGGCAGTGATCTCTACTGGTATTTTTCTGATGTCAGGAGAAAGCCAGAGACATATTTAATACACTGGGTAGATTTCCAATGGAAAACTTAGAGAAGCAAATAGGTAATATTTGCAAAGGAAGGTTAAGTTACCATATGTATCACTGGAGGGAATTTCCTAATCAATGAAATTAGAGATTCATTTGAGTAGCAAATATGTTTTACAAAATAAGGATTTCTTCCCCCAAAGCACAAAAGTTGACCTAACTATCCTACGTATTTATGTTTCTGAGAATTTTTTGTTTGTTGCGTTATTATGAAAATAGCTAGTTAACATAAATGTGGTATTAAAAAAAAAAGCCTTTCGTGTAAGGAATATTTTCAATGTAAGAGATGTTTTGTTCAATAGAAACCTTTACCTTAATGAGAAAAGTTCTCCCATTTTCTGCATAACCTCTTCATGAGAAAGTTTCACTTTTTTTCCAGCTTTTAAAGCCTAGAGAAAAACAGCATATATGATTTGGGTTGTGACTTTTATTTTTAAATTAAGCCTCTACAAGACCATAAAGAAGTTGCAAAGTTCTGATTTACTATCATTGTTTCATACATGAGTATCTTTAGTTATATATCATCACTATCCTCATGAGGCTTTAAAATCTTATTGTGCAAGCACTTCCATGTTCATCTTCACCCCATTATTCCATCTAAAACACTAGCTTCATCTCCTTTCGTAGAGACTATGAGTTCTTACCTCATCTCTTAAGCATAACTGAAAAATCTTTTTACATTAAAAATAAGGTCAATAAATAAGAAATACAGTATTAATGAAATTTAAGATATTCTGTGAACCTTTTCCTGTCATAGGTGCCATTTAACTCTAATCACAGTTTGGCAAAATACCTGCACAACAGAAGAATAATTGCCAGCAGCCTAGGAATAACTACGTCCTTAGAGACAGGAACTGTTTCCTCACTGTTTTTTGCCAAACTTTGCAATCCTAATTGCTGCAAAATCTCAATAAAAGTATTTGTCTGCATTTTAAACTCAAACTAAAAAAATATTATGGTACTTATTCTCTATTTCTGCATCCCATTTCACCAAGTGAGGGAGAGCTGGGAGATTGGGGTACCTGTTTACATAATTCTTGTGATATTTATCATTGTTTTTGGGTTTTTTTTACTGACCAGTCATTTAAAACTTTGTAAAGTGTCCTCTCAAATAAGATCGATTCCTTTTTACTTTAAAAATATG
Source organism: Bettongia penicillata ogilbyi (assembly GCA_023548195.1). Lineage (NCBI taxonomy): Eukaryota > Metazoa > Chordata > Mammalia > Diprotodontia > Potoroidae > Bettongia > Bettongia penicillata. Next base: position 35,901 of record JAJHZJ010000382.1, on the reverse strand, counting down.
TATAGAGTTGACATAAATTGTTACCTCTGGAATTGACTGAATAGACTCAACAAAATCATCCAGTGATGCTTCCCAAATAGCCAGTTTCACTGAGGAAGAAATTTTTTTAATAGTTTTATATCTTTAAAATTCAAATTCAACAAACATTTATTAAGTCCTTATTGTGTACATAAGACACAGTCAACAAACACTTAAAGGCCTATTTATGTGCAAAGAACTCTTCCAAGTATTTAGGGAAAAAGAAACAGTTCCTACTCTTAAGAAACTTAATCCAATAAAAAGCTCTAGCAGGAAGGGTGAACAAAATGAGAGCTACAATCATTGCATTTGTCCTCATGAAAGTTACAATCATTTAGAAGGACATAATTTTTTGTATAATAAAAATAATATATAAGTTATGAGTGGTATTAGGTCATTTTTTTCAGGGAAAACATCATTACTGGGAAGGTTTCCTGACTTGGCAGGAATTTAACAAAGAGAGGAAGGATATTCTAAGTAAAGAACACAAAGTGAGCTAAGACACACAGGCAGGAAGACATTGTGCATATATGGAGTACAATTAATTAATAGTATAGTTTATTTGAAGCACATAGCATATGCAGGATAGTATGAAATAATCCTGAAATGGTAAGGGGTACCACATTGTGAAAGAACTTGATAGACTAAGGAGATTGGAATTTGCTCAGTTACTTTGATGGCCATGCTTTTAAAAATATCTAGATACCTAACCAGTGGTATCTAATACCATCTATGAATAGGGGCATTAGAAGATCAGTGCTGTCAGCCTGAAGCCCCAATATCTGGACTCCAAGCAGGACATCATCTTCTTGGTGAACATTATACATGAGCACACATCTCCCTGCTTGATGCTCCATTTGATGTTAGTACTCCATGAGTTGATGGAACCACAATATGACATAGTAACTAGAATGATCGACTTGGAATCAGCACGAAGTGTGTTCACATCTTCCTTCCAGTATTGTGTAACCATGGAAAAGTTATCTCTCTGAAACTTAGTTTCTTCATCTGTAAAGTAGTATGTATCTCAAAGGGTTGCTGACTTTATAAGTACTACATAAACGTTATTACTGCTGTTATAAAGTTTGTTTTACAGTCAAAGCTGTTATGGATTTTTATATTCTAACATCTGTATATGCAACACTTTGTTGGAAAAGGTCCTTTAAAGCTGTCTTGTTCAACCAAGCTTTATATTTGATTTTTTTAAAAAATCCATGACTGACACAATAGACTTTTATATTCCTTATGTCTTTCAGTCAGTTGTACGATCGCAAAGATGTAGTTTGCTGTAGAAAGTTAGTTGTGAAAACCTGTCTATTCTGTTTCCATATTTTCATCAAGAATTAATCTCAAGCATATAGGTCATTTGGAAGATTTTTATAGAGGTGATAAAGTAAATATGTGGATTGAAAGTTACTGATGCCTTGGTTGCTTTTCTAGGGAAAAGCACAATCTGACACTGCCATTCTTTTGGAAATCTTCTCTTTGATATACTTTGAAAAGCTATCTCTGGGTGGCCACACAAGTGTGCTGCTTCTAGCAAGGACATCTTTGGTATATATTTACTAGGATCCAGGCAGCTCTACTTGACTTCATCTTACTAGGTACTGCCACATTTTTATATCGTAGAGGTGAAAGATCTAAATTGTCAACAATGACAACTGTTTACTGAAGGAATGATGATGAACAGTCAAGTGATGATAGCACAAGAAATGTCTGGAAATGGCAGTGGAAAGGAAGGTATGTGCAGATTCAATTCCCTAGGACCAGCATGTTGGGAAGCACAACAGAAGTAGCAACCTGTATAGGAATGGATGCCTAGAGATAGAGTGCCTTTCTGGAAGAAACTGGGTTGTAGATGGAGTTGACTTTGAAGTCAGGAAGACATAGGCAGAGTAGTGACATGGTCAGATTTGTGCTTTAGAAATATCAATTTGGCAGTTTCTTAGAACGGAGAAGGGAGGGACTGGATATAGGGAAATCAATTACAAGGCTGTTATATTAGTCGAAGTGAGGGACGTGAAAGACACATTAGAGAGGTAGAATCAACAAGATGTATTAAATATTTGGATGTGGGACATGAGTGACAGTAAAGAGCTCAATGACTCCTATGTTTCAAATGTTGGTAAATGAAAGAATACTCATGCCTTGCAAGGGAAATAGCAGAGAAGAATAAGATTAGGAGAAAAATGATAATAAATTCAGTTTTGAACATATTGAGTTCAAGGTATCCAGTAGCAGTTGGTGATACAAAAGTAGAAGTCAAGACAGAACCAAGAGAAACAAATCACGAGAGTTGAGAGTCATCTCTGTAAAGATGGCAGCTGAATCCATGGAAGCTGAAGAGATCTGAGGGTAGGGAGAGGAAAGATCTCAGAACACAACTCTGGGGTACATTCATATTAAGAAGTGAGAGATGGAGACTGGAAAAGATTGATCATACAGTCAGGAAGAGAACCAAAACAGAACAATGTCACAAAAACCCAGTGAGACCATAGTTTCCAGAAGAAGGGGTGGTCAACAGTGTCAAATGCTGAAGAGAGGTCAGATGTTTGAACTTAGAAATGAAGATATCAATGGCAACCTTGGAGAGTGCAGTTTGTCACCTTCAACTCTTCAACTCAACTCACTTTGATTTTTACCACTTTTAACTCACCTGCACATCAGACATCTAGCCATTACCTCTTCAACCCAACCCAGAAACTGTGCTCTCATATCTGACAGTGAACTGATTCATCCTGTAATTTACTGGATTCTTGAAGTGATATCCCCAAACCCCCCAATCAAGAATACTTCATTCCTGTGGCTGGCAAATCTCCATCATCTCTTACCTCTTCTTTTTTCCACCGATACAGAATTCTTAGGTGCATGTAAAAAACAACTCTTTTTTTTTGCCTTTACTTTTCATTCTAGGTAAATTTGGATGGCCAGAGGTTGTCCAGTTAACTTGGAGTTTACTGGCTAGAAGTCTGTCTTTCTTTCCTCCCTCTCTCCCTCCGTCCTTCCTTCCTTGTCTTTCCCACAACCTTAAACCCAGTGCACTATGAAGTCCATGGATTAGACAACAATAGGTCCTGCACAAGCTCCACTTAATGACTGTTCTCTGGACCCTCCTTGATTAGAGTAAGGGATGGTAGCACAAGGAGTGTCTGGGAAGTAGCAATGAAAAAAAAAAGACATGTGCACACTCCTTCTCTAGGACCAACATGTTGGGGGACACAATAAAAGTGGCAATCAGTATGGGAATGAATGGCTAGAGATAGAGTGCTTTTTTAGAAAGAACCAGGTCTCTGGTTGTTAGAAAACTGAGGGAGTAGGAGAAGGGAAGTTCCAAAATGAAAGGAATTTTAATGATAGAAGATTCCTGGGAATGTGATAGACAGGGTAAATAAAACTCAATTGGGGATGTGGAGGCGTTGTTAAGTTGAAGTACTGAAGTAAGTTGAAGTACCCTTCAAATTCTTCCAACGTATCAATCTTCTACTGTGGCTTACTTTTCCTCCTTTCCCATTCCTGATTATCAATAGTAACTGTTTCCCTTCCCTTCCAGTTTATTTTCTTTTCTTTTGCTCACTAAAGGGGTCATTCCCTGACTACTTCTGAAAGAAGCCTATTCACTGAATGGGTGTAAACTTCCACTAAGTGAGTACCCGAAAAGGCCTTAGCCTAAAAAAGACCAAGGTTTCCCATTGCATACTGGGCCATTTCCAGTCATCTTGATGAATATCTGGTCACTGAATCCAGATGGTTCAGGAGGAGAATGTGAGGCTGGTGACCTTGCACAGCCCTCCCTCACTCAAAACAAAGTCAAGTAAGTGCAAGTCATGTCATTTCTCTGATGTCATGGTCTTCTTCAAAAACAAAGGACGAACACAACTTTTTTATTCTCCTTTCTTCGAAACACTTCAACTTACAACACTTCCACATCCCCAATTGAGTTTTATTTACCCTATCACATTCCCAGGAATCTTCTATCATTAAAATTCCTTTCATTTTGGAACTTTCCTTCTCCTCCCTCAGTTTTCTAACAACCTGAGACCTGGTTCCTTCTAGAAAGGCACTCTATCTCTAGTTATTCATTCCTATACTGGTGTCCCCCAACATGTTGGTCCTCGAGAAGGAGTCTGCACCTGCCCTTCTTTCCACTTCTACTTCCCAGACACTCCTTGTACTACCATCCCTTACAAATCTCTTCTCTTATAAGGTTCATTCTATTCAGATGTATCACCTTAATCCAGACCTGGTTTATCTATTTTATCATTCTCTTTTCTCCAGAGCTTCAATACTTGGCTTACGGTCTTCCTCTACTTGCCAAAGTAGAAGATGCCCTTCTACTGATGTTTATATGTCGATGTTCTCTAAAATACCTAGTCTCCCAGTTACTTTCTCTTCAGTTCCCAAGACCCACTCCTGCACTCCATCTCAGCCACATGGAGGATGATTACACATCCTTGATCTTTCCACCACTCAGTTCTACCTCCATAATTATAAATTTTGAAATACCTTGATATAATCACAGTCTTCTACAGGATTCCACTTCCCTATGCCTCATTCCTTCTAAACCTATTCATCTTCAACTAGACCTCCAGTCCCTTCAAATTCCTCCAGTATATCAGTCTTCTACTGTGGCTTACTTATCCTCCTTTCCCATTCCTGATGGTTGTTAACTAGCCCAATTTTATAGTCACTTAAATTTTCAAATCTCTTGACCCTCTGTCTTATTTCTTTTTTCCGTATTTTGCCAAACACTAACCCTAGATTACTCTTACATTGTTTAGATTCTGATAGCCAGAAATGAATGTAAAATAGCAATGGTTTTCTGTTCAGGCCAGAAATTTTGAGGGTCTTCCCCTCCCAGAGAGATAATTTTGTGATGGTACATTTTGTCTTAATTCTTTAAATAGGCATTGCCCCCACACAAACTGAGACCTAGGAAAGACCTTAATTCAGAAAGGTCAAGGTCACTCACTACACTCCAGGCAATTTTCAATAGTCTTGACTTTGGTCTTGTGACTGAACTTAAAGGACTCTGGAGTTTCGAGAAAGTGAGGCTGACATCAAGTCACTGGTCCTCTTAGAAAATGAACAAACAATGAGATTTCATCCTTGTCTCTTGTAGCAGATTGCTTCCTTCCCTCACACTAATCTTTAATCTTTCCCTTTCTAGCTTATTCCTCATTTCCTAGAAACATGATCAGATTTCCACCAGCCTTAAAAAACCCTGACTTGGCTTCAATCTTCCCTCAAACTCTACCCTATATCTCCCATCTCCCTTCCCTTTAATAGCCAAGCTCTTAAGGAAAAAAACTGCCTATACTCATTGTGTTTCTCTCTTTCACTCCTTAATCCTTTGCATCTGGCTTCTGACCTGATCATTCAAATGAAACTGATTTGTCCAAAGTCATCAATATTAACCTCACTTATGTAAAACTGGAGAATGGAATTCAATAAATACAGCTATCTTAGAACAATATGATAAAAATAAGTTTGTAGGGGCAAAACCAAGATGTTGAAGTAAATGCAGGAATTTACTTGAGCTCTCCCCCTCAAATCCCTCCAAATACCTGTAAAAAATGACACTAAACAAATTCTAGAGCTGCAGAACCCACAAAATGAAGGAGTGAAACAAATCTGCAGTCCCAGATAGCCTGGAAGGTTGACAGGAAGCATCTATCACCAGGAGCAGAGGGCAGTCGAGCATGGGCTGCATCAGCACAGAAAGGGTCAGAGCAGGCCTTAGGGGACTGAATCACTGGCACCTGTGGCAGTTCCCAGACTCAAGTTATAAAAGCCAAAAATGGTATAGAAGGTCAGTGGTCCGACTGAGATGTGGCCCTAGCCTTAGGGCAGAGGAATAGGTTGGTGCTGGTGGTGGCAACAGTAGCAGCAATGGCAACCAGAGGCTGCTTCCAGAGTTCTGGGCGTACAAACGGGGGGGGGGGGGGGGGGGGGGGGGGGAAGAAGGGGGGGGGTGGAGATCACTCACCTGATACAAAACCCTGAAGCCTGGGACAGTACATCCACCCCCACCCCCACCCGAAGCAGAGTCCTACACTGACCAAGAATCAGAAAGTCACATATTTGGCTGGGAACATGAGCAAACAGTTTAATAAACCTCAGACTATAGAAACTTACTTTGGTGACAAAGAAGATCAAAACATACAACCAGAAGACAACAAAGTCAAAGCTCCTACATCCAAAGCCTCCAAGAAAAATATGAACTGGTTACAGGTCATGGAAGAGCTCAAAAAGGATTTGGAAAATCAGGTAAGAGAAGTAGAGGAAGAAATGGGAAGAGAAATGGGAGTGATGCAAGAAAATCATGAAAAACGAGTCAAGAGCTTGCTAATGGAGACCCCAAAAAATACTGAAGAAAATAACACCTTAAAATATAGAGTAAGCCAAATGGTAGAAGAGGTCCAAAAAGTTAATGAGGAGAAGCAGGATCCTTAAAAATCAGTTGTGGCCAAATGGAAAAGGAGGTCCAAAAGCTCACTGAAGAAAATAGCACCTTCAAAATTAGGATGGAGCAAATGGAAGCTAATGACTTTATAAGAAATCAAGAAATTATAAAACGGAACCAAAAGAATGATAAAATAGAAGATAATGTGAAATATCTCACTGGAAAAACCACTGACCTGAAAACAGATCCAGGAGAGATAATTTTAAAATTATTGGACTATCTGAAAGCCATGATCAAAAAAAGGACCTAGACATCGTCTTTCAAGAAATTATCAAAAAAAACTGCCCTGATATTCTAGAACCAGTGGGTAAAATAGAAATTGAAAGAATCCACTGATTACCTCTTGAAGAGATACCACAAGGAAAACTAGGAATATTATAGCCAAATTCCAGAGTTCTCAGGTCAAGGAGAGAAACATTTCAAGTAGCCAGAAAGAAACAATTTGAGTATTGTGAAATATAATCAGTATAACGTAAGATCTAGTAGTTTCTACATTAAAGGTTAGGAGGGCTTGGAATATGATATTCCAGAGGTCAGAAGAGCCAGGATTAAAACCAAGAATCACCTACCCAGCAAAACTGAGTATAATACTTCAGGGGGAAAAATGAAATTTCAATGAAATAGAGGACTTTCAAGCATTCTTGATAAGGAGCCAGAGCTGAATAGCAAATATGACTTTCAGATACAAGAATCAAGAGAATAATGAAAAGGTAAAAAGGAAAGAGAAATCATAAATGGTTCACTAAAGCTGAATTGTTTACATTCCTACATAACATGCTAATGAGAGTTAAAGATCTTCCCTGCCTATTAATAAGCCTCAGGTGGAGCCCATTAAGGGAATCTTGATTAGAGGAGGCTTATTTTGTAGGAGGGCTCACACCTTTTGTTAATTTCTAATGAGGCACTGGGTCACAAGGGTCATGATGCCCTCCAGTTCTCAAAAGTGTATATATATTCTGAGGTAAGGTTGTGCTTTGGGGATTACTCTTTGGAAGAAGGTTCATGTGCCACATGAGACTCTGAGTAACCCATTAAGGAGCCCCCAAGATTTGAAAACCCAGATGGTCATGCTTTTCTCTCTGGTAACTATGTATGCGTATAATGATCAGACAGCTGGATCTGTCTGTTGATCTGTGATATATGTATTGCTTATAGTCAGACAGAAGCCCTGTCTGTTGGTTTTTATTTCTGTGCTTATATTTCCTCTATTGGTATACGTAATTAAAGAAGACTGCTGACCCCTCAAAAGTTGTTTTCCTTTTGGAAAAGCAAATCTAAGAACCTGTGCTAGCAGGCCCTCCTGGATGTGTCAGGGTGCTTGCTGCTACAGTGATTGGGAAAGTGGTACTGTCTACCCACACTAAGAGAGAAGTTCAGAAGAGAAGATGGGATTTTTTTTTTTGCTGGGGGTTGGGGGGTGGGGAGAGAGGGAGAATGAATTCTCTAACCAATTTAAGAAGCCTGTCAATTATGCTGTTCAAGATGTCCCAGAGGCAGTTAGTTGTTGATGAAGACTGAAGATGAAGGGCCTCAGAATTCTGCTCTTGAAAAACACTTGGGGGTTTTATGGGAAAATAAGGACAACCACCCTTAAGAAGAGGAGAGTACCCAATGCATAGGAAATTACAAATCTTTCACATTAAAGAAAGATGGTGAAAATGGCTGTCATCAAAATTTTCTGTTTACCTCTATAGTGAGGTAAGTGATCCAAGACAATTCCAAAGGACTCATGGTAAAAAATGCTATCCACTTCCAGAGAAAGAAGTGATGAACTCTGAAGGCAGTCTGAGGCATGCTATCCACTTTTTTTGTGGGGGGAGGGAAGAGTGTCTTTTACAACAAAAATATCAAACTGTTTCCTTTCCCAAGAGGGAGAGGAAAGAGAATCTGGAACTCAAAATTTTAAAAAAATAAATGTTAAAAATTGTCTTTACACACAATTGGGGAAAAAAATAAAATATTAAAATAGGAATACTATTACATTGTTGGTAAGACAATAGTCTAGTATATGCATTTTAGAAAGCAATATGGCAATTAATACTCGTCATAAAACTGATCGTATCTTTCCAAACAATGCTTCATGTTCAGATTTCCTCATCCCTCCCCAAAAAATGAGGAAAAGATTACCTAGGTGTACAAAAAAATTAACAGTATCCCATCTATAACAACAGGAAAAAGTCAGAATGTCTCCATGTCTAATAGTCACAGAAAGTTTGATAAATGGTATATTAATGTAATGAAATATGATAGTGTTATAAAAAGCAGTAAATATGTAATAAAATGGGAATTACTGCAAGACCTATAGGAAGGGATGGAAATCTAGATCATCAGAGTTAGAAACATACACATTGACAACAATTAAATTTTAAAACATTTTTTAAAGAACAAAATTGGTAGCACAATAGATAGTCTTAGAAAAGGGCACAGAACCAAAGCCTTTATTGATTATTAAAATTCATTTGGCTCTAACTTATAAAATGCTAAAGGTTTTTATGTAAGATTTCTGCTCCTTATTCTAGAAGTTTAAGGTATTATTTGTTTCCCTAGTTCAGTGCTTCTTAAACTCTGGGTCTTGACCCCATATGGCAATAGTAAAAGGTTTCTGAATGTAGAATGACCAAAGATTAATTTAAAATCAAATGCATAATGAATCTGAGGTGTTTCTGGCAGGGCTTGCCCCTGTTGCATGGAGCAACTTCACTGTAGCCTAGCTTTGGAAGACAAAGCATATGTATTTTGCACTGCATATGCCCTCAGGCCATGAAACACCAATGAACAGTCAAAACATGAAGCCCTGGGTTAAATTAATTTGTGAAAATATGTCAGACTCTCCTATTAATTTATAAACTCTTAATGACCACTAACAAGCTGTGAAACACATTAAACTCTGTGGAATAACAGCTTACCTGAAAGGCAAAGGGCATTTGAAAAGGCAAATTTCTCCAATATGATTTCATCTAGGTCCAATTCTGAATTTAACCTGATCTCCCCCCTATGAAGCTTTGACTGGCCCCTGTAAAAAGGAAAATAAAAAAGATAAACAAATCCTTTATTAGAGATCACTTTACAAATCTTTCTTATTAAAAAACAGGGATGTAAGGTACATGAAATCAGTAGGCTACAACTATCTTTAAGGAGGCAGCTGGTGCACAGTAGAGAAAGCCTTGGCATGGGAAAAACCCATAAAAATCTGGTTGCAGACATTTTCAATCTGTACAATTCTGGGTAAGTCAATTAACCTATGTCAGTCCCTATGTCAGTCTCAAGTTTCTTCATCTGTACAACAGGCATCATAATAAGTAGCGCCTACCTCCAAGGTTGTTGGGAGAATAAAAAGTATTTCCTTGTTATATATTTGGCAAACTACAAAAAATCCTTTTGTTGTCCTTTAGTCATATCTGACTCTTTGAGACCCCATATGGGATTTCTTGGCACAGATACTGAAGTGGTTTGTCATCTCCTTCTCCAGCTCATTTTACAAATAAGTAAACTGAGATAAATAGGTTTAAATGACTTGCCCAGGGTCACACAGCTAGTGTCTCAAGTAGGATTTGAACTCACATCTTCCTGACTCCAGGGTCAGTGTTCTATCCACTGAACTACCTAGCTACCCTTATATAAATGCTACTTATGATTATTATTTGAATATGATTATTATTGAATTGAATTATTTGTCCACTTATCCAGGTACTAAAGTGAATAAGAACTGAATTAAGACAGATTTAACATGTCTATAGTTTCTGAAATCAAGCAGAAATCTGAAGCATAACATTAAATTTTAAAGATTCTATGAAAGTTTGATGTTTATTAAATGTCCAACATTCTCCTGATTCATATTATTTGGATGCCATTTTTTAGTTAAATGGACTTAATATTTAAAGACACTTCCCCTATTAAAATCATTTTTAAAATTCTGTCACAGATATGTTTAAAGGATATAACAGTTCTCAAAAGAACTGTAAACTATATAAGTGATTATATATGAAAGACTGCTCCAAATCACTAATAAGAAAAGCCTTAGAAATGGAAATAGCTCTAAGTTTTATCTGCTATCCAGCAAACTGGCAAAAATTACAAAAGATGGGAGTAGTCACTGTTGAAGGAACTAAGGAACCACAGGCAAGCTAAATAACTATTGGTAGAAATGCATATTAGCTTAACCATTCTGGAATGTAATTTAGCATTTAGCTAATAATTTAGATAAATTTTCATACTCTTTAACCTGAGGATTCCAATACGACACATATATGTTAGTGCAGTCAATGATAAAATGGTTGCATATACTGGAAACAAAGTAGATGCAAAACGACTATAGAATAGTTAGAAAAAAATTGTGGTATATGAATGTAATGATAGGCTATTGTGCCATGAAAAATGAAGGATATGAAGACTACAGAAAAGTGTGGAAAGACTTATTTGAATTGATACAAAGAGCAGAACCAGAAAACCTACACACATACACAATTGATTTCAACAATGTAAACACAAAGAGCAGAAAATAGCAACTGATTTACTAGAGGATTATAATGAAGAAGCTTCTCTCTGAAAAAAATGGGAAAACCCTCCCTTCTTTGCAGAGATAAAGGATTAAGGGGATGGAACAATAAACAAACTGTTAGGCTTGGTTGATATCTTGGTTAAATTTGCTGAACAGCTTTTTTTTTTCCTGGTAAGAAAGGCTAGTTCTCTGAGAAAGAGAAGGTGGAAGGATATACATGAAAATCAAGATGATGTAAAAACAGAAAGAATCAACACACTTTTTAAAAAAGAAAAGCATCCTAAAAAGAACTCTAAAGCTTCACTTCACATCTACAAACTGGCAAAGATAAAAAGGCCATGAGTCAATGATGGAAGGAAGATGGCCACCCTAATACCCTCTTGGTTAAAAAAAAAAAGATGAATTTATCCAGTGGTTTCTGGATATCAATTTGGAATTATTTGTAAAAAAGTGACTAAAATGTCCATCCTTTGAACTCACCCATAAAATGGAAGTGAACAGCAGAGTGGATTAAAAACCAGAATCCTACAAAATATTGTTTACAAGAAACATACCTGAAGCAGACATACACACAGAGTAAAGGTAAGAAGGGTAAGAGTAGAATCGGTTATGCTTCAGTTGAAGTTAAAAAAAAAAAAAAAAAGCAGGGATAGCAATCATGGTCTCAGACAAAGCAAAAGCAAAAATATATCTAATTAAAAGAGATAAGCAAGGAAACTACATCTTGCTAAAAGAAATCAGAGACAATGAAATAAGATCAACACTAAACATATATACATCAAATAGTATAGTATCCAAATTCTTAAAGGAAAAGTTAAATGACTTACAGGAGGAAACAGTGAAACTATACTAGTGGGGGCCGGCTCTCAACCTTCCCTTTTCAGAACTAGACAAATCTAACCAAAAAATAAACAGGAAAGAAGTTAAGGAGATGAACAGAATTTCAGAAAAGTTAGATATCATTGGTATCTGAAGAAAATTGAATAGGAATAGAAAAGTATACAGCTTTTTCTCAATGGTACATGGCATCTACACAAAAATTGACCACATATTAGGTAGGGCATGAAAATCTCACAATTAAATTCAGAAAATCAGAAATATTCAATGCATCCTTTTCAGATTGTACAATAAAAACTGCATTTAATAAATATATTACAAGCCAGATTAGAAAAAGATAGAAACATAGATTAAAAATTAATTGAAAACCAAATAATACAATCCTAAAGAATGAGTGGGTCAAAGAACAAATCACAGAAACAATCAATAATTTCATTAAAGAGAATGACACCAAGGAGACAACATACCAAAATTTATGGGATGCAGTCAAAGGGGAAATTTTTATCGAAATGCTTATGCCAATAAAATAAAGAGCAGATCAATGAACTATGCATGCAACTAAAAAAAAAAAAAAATCAGATTTAAAATCCTCAACTGGAAATTCTTAAAAGGGAGAGATTAATAAAAGTGAAAGAAAACTATTTAATAAATAAAACTAAGAACTAGTTTTAGCGGGAAAAAACCAATAAAATAGAAAAACCACTGGTTAATTTGATGAAAAAAGAAAATCAAGTTACTAACATCAAAAATGAAACAGGTGAATTCATCACCAATGAAGGGAAAATTAAAGCAATTATTAGAACTTATTTTGCCCAATTATAATGCCAATAAATCTGACAATCTAAGTGAAATGGATTAATATTTACAAAAAATTCAGTGCCCAGATTAACAGAAGGAGAAATAGAATGCTTATATAACCCTATTTTACAAAAAGACATTGAAATAGTCATCACTGAGTTCCCTGAGAAAAAAATTCCTACGACCAGATGGATTCACAAGTGAATTCTCCCAAACATTTAAACAAGTAATTCCAACTAAACCAAGAAGAGCAAAAACAGAGAAAGAAAGCTATAGACCAATTTCTCTAATGAATATTGACGCAAAATTTTTAAATAAAATATTAACAAGGAGAGTACAGCAATATATCACAAAGATCTTACAGATCAGGTGGGAATTATACCAGGAATGCAGAATCGGTTCAATATTGGAAAAACTATCAGCATAATTGACCGTAGCAATACAAAGGCAACAAAAATCATGATTATCTCAATAAATATAGAAAAGGCTTTTAACAATACTCAATCCTATTAAAAACACAAGCAAGTATGGGAATAAGTGAAGTTTTCCTTAAAGTGATAAGTAGCATTTATGTAAAACCACCAGCAAGCATTATCAGCAAGCATTAGTAATACTGTACTAAAAATGTTTGATAAAGGAATAAGAAAAAAATTGAAGGATTTAGACCAGGCAATGAGGAAATAAAACTCATTTTTTACAGATAAGATGATATGATGGTATAGTTGGGGAATCCTAGAGAGTCAACTAAAAAACTAGTTGAAATAATAAAAGCTCAACAAAGTTACAGGATATAAGATAAACCCACATAAATTATCAGCATTTCTATATATTATCAACAAACTTCATCAGAAAGAAAGAGAAATTCCATTTAAAATAACTCTAGACAATATAAAATACATGGGAAACTATCTTCCAAGACAAACCCAGGAACTATATGAATATAATTACAAAATACTTTTCAAACTAATAAGGTTAGATCTGATTAACCAGAAAAAATTGCTCATGGATAGGCCAACCTAATATAACAAAAACGACAATTCAACCTAAATTAATTTACTTACTCAGTACTTACTCAGATATCAAACAACCAAAAAATTATAGAAAAAAATCGTAACAAAATTCATCTGGAGGAACAAAAGGTCAATAGTATCAAGGAAACTAATGAAAAAAATATGAAAGAAGGTAGCCTAGCCATACCAGATACCAAATTTATTATAAGGCGGTAATCATCAAAGCAATCTAGTACTGGCTGAGACATTGAGTAGTGGATCCGTGGAGTAGATTTTTGGTAACAATACACAGTAGGTAAATGACCATAGTAATCTAGTGTTTGATAAACACAAAGATCCCAGTTTTGGGGACAAAAATTGCTAGGGAAACCGGAAAGCAGTTTGGCAAAAACTAGATATGGATCAAAATGTCACAACATGCACCAATATTAAGGTCAAAAAGGATGCATGATTTAGACATAAAAAGTGATACCATAAGCAAATTCGGGGAGTACATAATACTTTATCTGTCAGAAATATGGGTAAGTGAAGAATTTATGGTCAAACAAGAGACAGAAAGCATTACAGGATATAAAATGGATAATTTTGATTACAATACATTAATTTTTTTTTTTGAAAAAACAACTAACGGCCAAGATTAGAAGGAAAGCAGAAAACTGGGGGAAAAATTTTCCAGCATATTTCTCTGATAAAGGCCTCATTTCTCAAATATATAGAGAACTGATTCAAATTTAAAATACAATTCATATGGGAAAATGCTCTAAATCACTACTTTCTATTCAGAAAGAAATACAAATTAAAACAACTCTGAAGTACCACCTCACACCTATCAAATTGGCCAATATGACAGAAAAGGAAAATGACAAATGTTGAAGGGGATGTGCAAAAACTGGGACACTAACGTACACTGGTGAAGTTGTGAACTGATCTAACCATTCTGGAGAGCAATTTGGAACTTTACGCAAAGGGTATAAAACTCTGCATACCCTTTGGCCCAGCAATACCACTACTAGGTCTATATTCCAAAGAGATACCCCCCTCACCCACCAAAAAAGAAAGGAAAAGAATATATATCTGTGTGTATGTGTGTGTGTATGTGTGTAAGTATGTATATATGTATGTACACACACAAAATATTTATAGCAGCTCTTTTTGTGGTGGCAAAGAATTGGAAATAGAAGGATGCCTATCAGTTGGGGAATGGTTGAACAAGTTGTGTTTTATGACTGTGATGGAATATTCTTGTGCAATGTGAAACAACGAACAGGCTGCTTTCAGAAAAATCTGGAAAAACTTACATGAACTGATGCAAAGTGAAATGAGGAGAACATTGTCCATAGTATGAGCAAAGTTGTACAATGATCAACTATGAATGGTTTGGCTATTCTCAGCAACACAAAGATCCAAGAGAATTCTGAAAGCCTTATAATGAAAAATGCTATCCAAGTCCAGAGAAAGAACTGATGGAGTCTGAATGGAGATGAGAGCATACTATTTTTTGCTTTTTTTCATTTTTTTGGTCTGTGTTTTCTTTCACAACATTACTAATACGGAAGAATGTTTTGCATAATGCCACATGTAAAACTTGTATCAAATTGTTTGCTGTCTCAGGAGTAAGGGAAGGAGAGTGAGAAAGAATTTGGAACTCAAAATTTTAAAAAATGAAGGTTAAAATTTTCTTACATATAATTGGAAAAACTGCTAAAAAATAAAATGTCCAGTCCTTTAACTCAGCAATTTCAATAAAGATTTCAACAAACCTGCAATACAAATTTATAATACACTTCAAGGAGGTCAGACAGACACAAAGTCCAATATAAACCAAAATATTCAAGGATACTTTTTTGTGGGTACCCATCAACTGGGGAAATGAACTAAGTATGATATATAGATGTAATGGAATATTAATTGGTATAAGAAATGACTTAAAAATAATTGAGGGAAAAATGGAAGGTTTGTATGAATTCATACAAAAAATGCAATACCAAAAGGACAGATAATATGTACAATGATTACGAATATAAAAATCACTAAAGGAAGGCAAATACTAAGTAACCAAAAGTTTAATAACAGTCTGGAAGAAAATATAGAGAAGTATCATTTTTGCTTTGCTGCCAATGTTAATTTATTGCAAAGTAGGTGCTTATAAAGTTGCAGCAAAATGAGGCATTAGGGCATCTCCCATTATAGTGCTCCTGGTAAATACTTACAAAAAGACCACCAAGAAAATAAAAGCAGTTTTCGCGCCAACATTTGTTGTAGAGGATGTTAGGGAAATTCCATGAAGAATTTGATAAGATCCCTTAAATTAAATTAACATATATTTTTAAAGCTGGTACCATGGGCAAGACACTTAACTTCTTGCTGGCCTAGGCAACCCTCTCTAACTGTAAGTGTCAACCCATATAGATGGAGGAAGTTCCTCACTTGGAGTTCCTTATGAAATCACAGGTTTGATAAAGAAAACACTTCACAGCTATCTTGTTTTTATGCCACATTCATTTCTAATTATATCCTTCTTCTTCCCTACTCAGAGAGCAATCCTTTGTAAAATAAATCTTAAAAAAAAGTAGGAGCAGTTCAGCAAAAACATCACCTTATACACTGCTCCATCAAGCTGTTTCCCTTGCATATGACATTTTATCAGATTCCTTGAAAATAGAAGAATCTTGAGGGGCAGGAAGCGGCGGAGGCAGAGACGTGGGCGGCGGCTGAGGCGCAGCGGCCCAGGACTCAGGAATCCCCCAGCAGCAGGTAGGATCTTCAATACTGAAGGTCTTTCCAACCTGAGGAAGCTGAGCCTGGGAGACGGCCCTGCCCCCACCCCGCTCTATTACTGAAGGCCTCTGAATAAAACCCCTGAGGGAGCTGAGCCTGGGAGGCGGGCCCCCCACCCTGCCCCCACCCGCTCCGTTCCTGAAAGTCTCTGCAGAAAGCCCGTGAGGGAACCGAGCTTGGGAGGTGGCCCTGCCCCCACCCCTGCGCCAGAACTAAAGCTTGCCGCGGAAAGCGCATTTGAATCTCAGAGGCCAAGCACTAGTTGGGCGGATCCAGGCGGAGGTGGAAAGGAATCTCAGAAATCAAGTAACTGGCTGGGAAAATGCCGAGAAAAGGGAAGAAAAATAAGACTATAGAGAGTTTTTTCCAAGAAGTGCAAATGCTTCCGACCTTCGGATCTGATGGCGAGGACGAGAACGTATTCTTGCCATCAGGGAAAGACGTGGAGGGTGGGGCCTCAGTACCCCAGACATCCCAGGGGGGTGGCGGGTGGGCTCAGGCCTTGGAAGAGCTTAAAAAGGATTTTGAAAAGCAAGTTAGACAGGTGGAGGAAAGACTGGGAAGAGAAATGAGAGACATGCAAGAAAAGTATGAAAACGGGTCAATACCTTGGTTAAGGAGACCCAAAAAAATGCTGAAGAAAATAACACCTTGAAGACTAGGCTCACTCAATTGGCAAAAGAGGTTCAAAAAGCCAATGAGGAGAAGAATGCTTTCAAAAGCAGAATGAGCCAAATGGAAAAAGAGGTTCAAAAGCTCACTGAATTTAATAGTTCTCTCAAAATTAGAATGGAACAGATAGAGTCTAATGACTTTACGAGAAACCAAGAAATCACCAAACAAAACCAAAAGAATGAAAAAATGGAAGAGAATGTGAAATATCTCATGGGAAAAACAACTGACCTGGAAAATAGATCCAGGAGAGACAATTTAAAAATTATGGGACTACCTTTAAGTCATGATCAAAAAAAGAGCCTAGACATCATCTTCCATGAAATTATCAAGGAAAACTGCCCTGACATTCTAGAACCAGAGGGCAAAATAAGTATTGAAAGAATCCATCGATCACCACCTGAAAGAGATCCAAAAAGAGAAACTCCTAGGAACATTGTGGCCAAATTCCAGAACTCCCAGCTCAAGGAGAAAATCTTGCAAGCAGCTAGAAAGAAACAATTTCAGTACTGTGGAAATACAATCAGGATAACTCAAGATCTAGCAGCTTCTACATTAAGAGATCGAAGGGCATGGAATAGGATATTCCAGAAGGCAAAGGAACTAGGACTCAAACCAAGAATCACCTACCCAGCTAAACTGAGTATAATACTTCAAGGGAAAATATGGTCTTTCAATGAAACAGAGGACTTTCAATCATTCTTAATGAAAAGACCAGAGCTGAAAAGAAAATGTGACTTTCAAACACAAGAATGAGAAGAAGCATGAAAAAGTAAACAGCAAAGAGAAGTATTAAGGGACTTACCAGAAATGAACTGTTCACATTCCTACAGGGAAAGACAATATTTCT
Organism: Bettongia penicillata ogilbyi; assembly: GCA_023548195.1. NCBI lineage: Eukaryota > Metazoa > Chordata > Mammalia > Diprotodontia > Potoroidae > Bettongia > Bettongia penicillata. Next base: position 17,977 of record JAJHZJ010000382.1, on the reverse strand, counting down.
AACTCTTAAAACTTTTCAGTATCTGGGTAGTTGGTGGGACCACACATACACATGTACACGCATGCACACACATACACACATGCATACACATACAGAGACAGAGAGCATAGATTGAACTGAATAGGATGGGACCATACCTTAAAAGAAATTAAGGTAAATGGTGAGAGAGAAATGTAGTGAGAGGAAAGAGGGGGAAATGGAAGGGGGTAACTATATGTCATTTAAGAGGCAAGCAGGAGATTTTCTTAATGGAGGGAAAAAGAGGAGAGCTGAGGGGAAAAAAACAAAAAACAAAAAAAAACAAGAAGTTTACCCTCATCACATTTGACTAAACGAAGGAGTGAAATGCACACTCATTTTGGTATGTAAACCTATCTTACAGTAGAAGAAAGCGGGGGAGAAGGAGATATTGCGGGGGAGGGGGGGATGATGGAAGGGAGGGCAAAGGGAGGAGGGAGTAATTGAAAGTCAACACTTGGGGAGGGACAGGGACAGGATCAAAAGACAGAAGAGAAACAATGAGGGGCAGGTTAGGAGGGATGGTAATCCAGTTAGTCTTACACAACACGACTATCAGGGAGGTCATTTGCAAAGCTACACAGATATGGCCTATAATGAATTGCCTGCCATACCAAAGGGAATGGGTGGGGAGGGAGGGATGGGGAGAATTTGGAACTCAAAGTTTTAGGAACAATTGTTTAGTATTGTTGTTGCAACTAGGAAAGAAGACATACAGTTAATGAGGAATAGAAAGTCATCTGGCCCTACAGGAGAAAAGAGAAGATGGAGACAAGAGAAGGGAGGGATGACAGAAGAGAGGACAGATTGGAGATAGGGAAAATTAGATTGCTTGGGGTATTGGGGTGGGGGGAGGGGACAAAAGGGGGGAAAATTTGGAACCCAAAAATTTGTGAAAATGAATGTAAAAAGTTAAATAAATAAAAAAAAAAAGAAAAGAAAATAGAAGAATCTTTTTTAATGACCGATCATTACTATCAGACAACCCACAAAACAGGTAAATGTATGTTTACCAAAGGTGTTCTCCATTAAGTACAAGCTAAAGAATGATTCCCTATAAGTGATGAGGTCCTTCAGATATTCTGTGCAGATGACATCGTGCAGTACTACCAAATGAAATCCTCACGAGTTTGGCCTAATTATTAACAAAGGAAAAGTTAAGTGAATAAAGAATACCTGTTGTCTAGAATTATAGTATGCTGTAAAATGGACAACTTACAGAATTCATCCATGTACATGTAAATGTATGGTATGCTGTAAGATGAAAAATCTACAGTTCAACTGTGGGGTGTGTGTGTGTAATATATCTGACACTGCAGGACAATGATCTGCAAATTGGTAATAAATAAGACCCAGAACTGAACAGAAGGAGGAATGTTGGAATTGTCTTTGGGAATTAGCAAAATTCTTTTAAGGGCTCCTGGCTTCTCCCTAAAACAAAGGCCCGTATTTTTCATGCCAGTGTTATTCCATGTTACTCCAATGATCTCGTAAAAATGCCATGAGTCATGAATTACTGGTCTGAATAATTCAAAGTGAATACAGTTCAAAGGGTAAGGAAGGGGTACATGATGTGCATGAATAGGTTGCAACATATCACAAATAAGAAATCATACGGGGAAGTGGTAAAAAGAATGTCAAAGAAATCTATGATTATAAAAGAAGAGGGACTGATCACTTGGTGAGAAAAAGGAATAGCCAATGGACAGTATATACCACTGATATCCTTGAAATGTCAAGGGGACTCAAGGAAGTCCCCTGCTGTCTTGGGTGGATTCTCTGTGTTGAACTTATGGGAGGACACAGAAAAGGTGGGATAAGCAAGGTTGGGTGGGCTAAAATCTTCATTGCTGGAAAAAAGACCCATATTAACGAGCTCACAGATTTACTGGAGTATTGAAGATATTCTTTTAGTGAAGTTAATAATAAGATTCTTACTCTGCTTTCATGTAATTAAGTTCTTCATTCTCCCAGTGAACGAGTGCCATTTCATAAGGCTGAACTTCATGTTTTTCCAAAATTTGCATCACATGTTTCATCTAGAGGAAAATGAAAACCAATCCTAAATAAGAGATAATTTAAACCACATGAGTATTCTATGATGTTCATACTTGCATTTTTTCCATAATACTTGTTAACATTTTTTGGCTATGTAAGTTCATTTTCAAGATTAAAGTTCAATTACAGTAATAATAAATTAATCCTGATCTTGATACTGACAAGGTATACAGGTTTACAAATGTTTAAATTTTTTAAAAATTTCTTGTAAATAAGGTTTAGTTTGGCCTATTCTCAATGAATAATACATAAATTATCTACTTTGCAGATTATGCATTGCAAATGTTTAATCACAAGCAGGCTTTTGCTTGCAGCCTACTCTTCCATCAATTACTATAACTCTCTCTCTATATATTATCTCATTTTGAACCTCTAAATAACCATGTGTGTTAGGAACCACTTGTATTTTAAAAATCTCCATTTTACACAAGAAATTGAGATTCAAAGAGTTTGCACAAATAAGTTAACTAGTTAATTAAATGATTAATAGGTATCAGAGGTTCATGAGAACCCTAGGTCTCTCCTAATTTCAAGTCCAGGTATTTGTACTATACTAAGCTACTTCATAAAACACATATAATCAAAATCATCAAGTCAAATTCCCTCATTTTATAAATTAGTGAAGCTGAGGCACAGAGAGGTTAAATGATTTGCCCAGAATCATACAGACACTAAGTATCTGAAAAGGAATCTGAACTCAAGTCTTCCGAAGTCTAATACTCTCTCTAACATTCCATATTGCCTCTGGTTTCATGTAAGAGAAAGAAAATATAATTAGGAAAACAAATCTGCTTAGGAAAGTATGTAATAAAGAACAAATAGAAATACTACTGTTAGATTATTTGCAACTACCACTGCTCTCATCCATTATGACAAATAATTAAGAGCTATGTAAAAAACTTTTAAAATATGTTCCTAGAAGCTTCTAAGTTTTCAAATTTATTTTCATACTTACGGTTTTATTTTCTACATTCCAAAATACAACAGCTCCTTCCCTGTACAAAACAAATGAAAGAATACATTCAGTTTAAAATTTAAACTATTTTGTCTAATACAGAAAAATAAGTTCACATAAATCCTGGAATATTTCCAAATGTAAGTACTATTAAAATGAATAAAACTTTTTAAAAACTCATGTGAAACTTTGGTTTCTATCTGGACTAGTTAAAATAAAAACTGTTTTTCATGAATGCGTTTCTTGACTTTGTCAGGGGAAGGTGATGGATGTTTTTGTCCAATACAGATTGAAGGGACAATTTTTAAAAGGACAAATCAAAATTATTTATTTTTTATGCTTAAACAAAAGTCATTTTTTTCTGAGATCACTGGTTTTATAGTGCTTCCTTAATGCCTAAGTAACTGCTACTCTACCACTCTTTTGAATATTTAGATCAATTAAGACTAGCTATAATCAGAATATACAAAAATCTAGGGAGTCCAGAGCCTCTTTTTAACCTCCTTCTTCAGCACTAACCATAAAATCTCTCTAGTTCCTAAGCAACAAGAAAAGAACTCCAGGAGAACATGCTCTGAAAGTATGTGCAGCAAAATGACTGAAATAAGCAGAGTTCCAGATAGTTGTGGGGTACAGATGAAGTTGTGCCACACTGAAAATACTAAAAAGAGAATTGTGATGATGCCTTAAATTGTTCAAAGTTACTTAAGACTTTGCCAGAATGTAAAGCCTATCTGTAGCCAGGAGTGAACTTGCCTAATTTGATGCTTATGAAAGGGATCAACATTAGTCTGGAAGTTGCTGAATGAAGTCTCTTGGATGAAATCCAGTTCATCAGGCCTTTAAATAGCTGGAAAGTAATAAGTCAGGAGACCAGAGGAAATGGGCCATGAAATTACAAGAGAAACAGGGAGAGTAGGGAAAAGATAATTAGTCAATAATGACAATAACCACTATGGAGAACTTGGCCAGTGATATGCTACAAATAGAACATAAAGCTTTTATAAATGTATCCTATTAAATATATCCAATATAGGAAATATTTAGATTGAAAAAGACAAATTAGGGAATGATTATTCACTTCCTGAAAAGCATCTTACAAAAGGATGCAGTACATATTAAATACTAAGCTCCCTAGCATATGTGAAATAGGACTAATTGTCCCTTTTACTATACAAATTAAAGGAATACAATTTCTAGAATATAGACAGGTTACATGGAATAGATTTTGGTTTTTGTATTACCTGAAGAAAAAGATTGTTCCAGGATCATATTCTTTTTCAGAATTTTCTACACCAATCACCAAAATATTTGCTGCATCTATAATTTAAAGTAAATGGAAAAGCTATGTAAAAAAGACAATTTTCTTTCCCTCCAATCAGCTGTTTTAAAACTCTATTGAAATTCTTAAGATCACTGCTCGAAAATAAGTACTATATGACATAACTGTCTACCAAGGTTTCTCAAAGAAGAGTAACATCAGAAATGAGAAAAGGATAAGAAAAGATTTACTATAAAACAGCAATACTTTGCATTGTTTAAAACTGTCCAGTTAAAACTAATTTTGATTTAAATTGTACTAGTTGCTATAATTCAAGCATTAAGTTACTTCAGAATCAGTACTGAAAAAATCTTAGAATAATATTTTTTCCTTAACATATTTTGCTAACAATACAGTTTCAATAATAATAATGACGATGATAGTAATAGCTACCATTTATAAAGCACTTACTGTGCTAAATGCTTTGCAATTATTATCCCCATATTACAGGTGAAAAAATTGAGGCAAATATAGGTTAAGCAACTTGCCCAGTTTCACACAGCTAGCAGAAGCCTAAAATCACACTAGAACTCAAGCCTCCTTTGACTCTCGACCCAGCATTCTATCTACCGTACCACTTAGCTTTGACATTTTAAAGTAAGAGCATGAGATCTACAGTGGAAACATATTAAGATAAGGAAACAAGGTTATTGACAATTTTGGAATGAATATAACTTTTAAAAGTTCTCCATGATAATTACTACCCTATTTAATTTAAAAAGTAAATAAATAAAGCAGACCAAGACCTTCTCATTTTAAAAATTCTCTTCTCCAACCTTCCACCAAATTGTCCTGGGAGAAACCAAAATCCTAAACCTCCCTTCTTTCTGAACTAGTCACTCACTTTAAATGCCTGTAGAGGTGGGCAACTTAATTAGCATAGACAAGGGTGACAAGTAAGGGCAAGTAGATTTCAATAAAGCTCCCCAAGTTGAGATGGTGGTTTGTCTACAGCCCAGGTAATAGATCACCTGTCAATTTGGACACTAAGAAAGTGATGTAGCTGACACACAATGTCAGGGTACTAGTTGCTGTTGTAGCTCTCTAGTGAAGGGGATCTGGACACAGCTTCATCACTCTAGATGAGCTATGTCTATCTTAGCAATTAAACAGCAGAACAGGTATTCTCATTGTAGGATGGTCAAAATATAATGGAGTAGCTAGTATGATGCTCTCTGCTTTGGGGTTAACAGACAGCTAGGCACAATCGCTTTGTAAAGTTTCCTCTTATAAGAGCCTTCTAGTTGATAATGCTTTTATTCAAATAACTGTTCAATGAGAGGAACCTAGTTGGGACCATCCTAAATTGTGACTAAAATGTGATCACCACCACCACCACCACACTTTTTTGGGTAATCTTTCCTCTTTTTTTAGACCTTAAAAGAATCTATCTAGTTAGTTAATACAACATGAATCTAGTTTTTAAGTATTTGAATATATAAGTAATGGGCAATGTACTCAAAAAGTTCTTCTTATTTGGTGTCTTTACAACTAGTAATTTTGTAACAGTAATATAGTTTTAAATTTGACCAAAAAAAAAGAGGAAACTGACCTTCCAACTTCAAAGTACTTAATAATGTAAAAAACTATCTATTTTTGTCTATGAGAATGGACTTATGTACAATGTAGATATGACAATTATTCAAATAAGCAACTGTTTCTTTAACACAAATTCTATTTCTAATACCTTTTTAACTATATGGCATTTGGGTTAAAAATGTACCTCTAGGCAAGTTGGTTATTTCCATATATCCATGAGATCCCAATTCATGGGACAGATTACCAAGATGATATTCATCTGCTGTTGCAAAGGCTGTGCAATGCATTAGGTCCTGTACCAATAAGAGCAACACAACATAGGTTAATAAAAGGTTCATGTCACTACAATTTGTCACATTTTAAGTTTGGATTTGTAAAACTACAACTCCGGATATACAAAATTTTTGAAAATAATGAATGATCTAGGTAAAAACTATACTTTGAAGATAGTTTACAGTTGTTAACAACATTTATTACAGGTTATTTCTACTTTAAAGCAGTAAAACTCAGTCCAGAGTTCCAGTTTGACTGATATGAAACTGACAACTCCTTGATCTGGAAAATGACATCCGCGTTGAAAAGTTCTCTTCTACTAAGTCTTAGTACATACAGTACAACCTATTTTTTTTTATGTAAGGTGATTGAAAAAGAGGGTAAAAAAAATCTCATCATTTCTAAACATTTTCAGATCCCCATGCTTTGTGACCTATTGCACGTTCAGACCATTCAAACTGCTAGGAACGTTTCCTTCCATCAGTCCTCCAACCTGCTGCTCCAAGTTCTGCTTTCTGGACCCTGGGGAAGAAACAGAATCCCTCTGCTACATGACACTCTCCAGACACTTAAGGGTTCTCCCATACTGCCCATTAAGTTTTTTCTTCTCCAACATAAATATCCAAAGTTCCTTAAACCAGTCCTCATATATTATGATCTCAGAGCTCTTCACCTCCCTGGTCACCCTTTACCCTTGTTAACATCGTTCTTATTACGACTCATAAAAAACTCCAGATGTGTCTGATCATGGCAGAATATAACAGGTCCATCATCTCTCTTAATCTGTTTATGACACTTTTCTTAATGCAAGTTAAGATCATACTGGTGTTTGGCTGCTATGTTGAGTCATATTGCGCTTGTAGTCCATTAAAACCAACAGATATTTTTTTGCATGATCTAGTGTCCAGCCATTTCTCTCCAATCCTATGAGATTATTTCAAATCCAAGGGTAAGGTTAAAAAAAAAGCATTATTAGATACCTTCTTAGATTTGGCCTACCATTTTGGTCTGAGATCATTTGGGTTCCTGATTTTGCCATCCAAAATGTTAGTTATCCTTCCCAAATTGATGTTACCTGCAAATCTGATATGCATAATATGTATTCCTAAGGCACTGATTAAGAAAAACAAACAAAACTCAGCACCTCACAGCTAGGAACATATCCTACACCATGCATTCTAGTAGGGGTCCTTAAAACTGATATCACCTCATGATCATTTTAGTCATTCAACCAATGCTGAGTCCACTTAACTATACTGTCATCATGGCCAAGCTTTAAACTTAACAGAATCACAGAATTTCAGAATTAAAACTAAGTGACTTACCTAGTCCAAACCATAACTGAAAGATTTTCCTCCACAACATATCAAATTTGAACTCTGGTCTTCTTGATTTCAAATATACCAACGAGCTTACAGGAAAAGATCTTTAAGTCTCTCCTTTACCCCTTTTCATTTCTTACGCTGTATTATTCCTATTTAAACCATGTTGTATTCTCCCAAATGGATATACACTTCTCAAGAACTAGGCTTATTTTAATTTTTATATTCCCAGCACATGTATAGTGCCTTGTATGTAATAGGCACTTAATATTTATTGAATTAAAGCAATTAAAAATGTTATCAGTAGCTTTATTTTTAAATTATTGTTTGATTTTTGTGAATAATCATTTCTCTTTAAAGTATTTGAAATCTTCCAGTGTGGGACAATCCATTCCCTCCCATTGCACTTTTAGATGGTTCTAATTTTTCCTCATATAAAGCCTAAATAGGTAGGTTTATAACTTCTATCATTTCTGAGATTTTGTCAAATGATTTGTTAAGATTAAGTCTGTCTTCCTACAACATTCTGCCAATCTAGCTGCTTAGTATCAAAACAGGAAAGATAAACCGTTTTCCTTTCTTAAAGCTCACTGGCCTGTAATTGCATCTTCTTTGCTCTTTTTCTTTTAACAAAGTGGGATGGCTGCTCTCTTCCAGACCTGCAGTATTTCTTCCATCCTCCTCAACTGTGAATGAGCAGTCTCATCTGCCATCATTCATCTAGCCCTGGTAACATGAAGTTACTTAGGGCAGCTGGATGTTTTATTATCGCCTCCTCACCTATTGTAAAGTTCAACTCCCTGTTAGTCATTTTTTCTCTAACCTTCGAATCCAAAGACCATTCTCCTTGGCAGAAACACAAAAACAACAAAAATAGCAGGAGTTAAGTAATCCTGCCTTTTCTCCACCATCTGTTACCCGCTATCCCAAGAAGTGGTCGTAGAACTTTTCTGGTCATCCTTTAGTTTGCCATTTAAGACCCTCACCTCTGGCTCTGACCTTGTCCTCCAGCTGTATTTTTACATTGCTACTCAAGTGGTCTAGGTTATAACCAGACTGTACTATTAACTATTCCCCCAGGATACCAGGCCATCTCATGTTTCTGTGACTCATAGAAGCTTTCTCCCATTCCTGGGAAGCATTTTCAACTTGGCCTTTCAGAATCTTTATCCTCCTTCAGAATGTTAACTTCTTAGGTGCTAACTCCTTCATGATACTCTCTCAATTTCCATCATCAGTGTTTTTTCCTGCCTCAAATTGCTGCTGCAATCACATTAATTATTATTACATAGGGCTTTAAGGTTTGAAATACTTTACAACGATTAAATCCTTATAACAGACCTTGGTACCATTATTATCCTCATCTTACAGATAAGGAAACTGAGACAGAGAGAGGTTAAGTGACTTATCCAGGCCCACAGAGCTAGTGTCTGAGGCCAAATTTGCACTCTGCTCTTTTTGATTTCAAATATACCAACGAGCTTAGAGGAAAAGATCTTTAAGCCTCTCCTTTACCCCTTTGCATTTCTTATGCTGCATTATTCCTATTTAAACCATGTTGTGTTCTTCCAAATGGATATATACTTCTCAAGAACTAAGCTTATTTTAATTTTTACATTCCTAGCACATGTATAGTGCGCCTTGTATGTAATAGGCACTTAATATTTATTGAATTGAATTAAGGCAAGTAAAAAATGTTATCAGTAGCTTGATTTTTAAATTATTGTTTGATTTTTGTGAGCAATCATTTCTCTTTAATCCTGTTGCCACCCAGCCATCCCCAAAAACAAAGAGAAATATTTGAGAAAAAAAAAAACCTGCCACATTCTGAATTGGTAGTGCCCACTCTTCATAACCTGCTCCTCTACTAGGAAGGAAGAATGTTTCTTCATCAAGTTTTCTGGACCAAGATTTGTCATTACAATCCATGAGGCTGCATTAGCTCTACTTTAGCAAGGACAGAATCCAAGAGGAAGTTCTGATTGTTGACATCCCACATCAGTTATCCAGCAATGAATATTTAGGTGCCTACTCTGAGCTAGGACCTGTGCTAAGTGCTTCACATATATCATCTCATTTGATGCTCTCAACAACCCTGGGAGTTAGGGTCTATTATTATCCCCATTTTAAGGTTAAGGAAACTGAGGCAGACAGCAGTTAGGAGACTTGCCCTGAATCACACAGCTACTAAGTATCTCAGAATGGACTTGAACTCAGGTCTTCCTGACTCGAGGCTCAGCACTCTATACACTGAGTCATTTAGCTGCCAAATCCCAGTCATAAGGCCTAACCTACAAAGTCATATGCACATGAGGCTTAAATTTGCCTCCCTGCATTAGGATCACTACTTTACCTACTGACTGTATTTTGTGGATGGTGATCAGGAGCCATTTTTTAAAATTACCATTTTATTCTTAGATATTATATCCTATGGATTATTATTCCTCTCCACTGCTGTTTTTCTTCCTATGATGTACTTTCTGCTGTCAGGTATCAGATAGCTTTGTCCTTTCCTCTTTGGTTTAAAGTAATCTTGGTCAGCTTTGCAAGCCTTCCAGCAAATATATTCTAGGCCCTTTTCAGGTATACGCTATACCTGAACATGAAGTTGGCATGATTTTATTATAGTCCAGAAGTATAGATACTTTCTTTTTATCTAATTGTTCACTTCCTAAATCCAACTTCTTTCTGAAGCCCTTTCAGTTAAATGCTAGCAGTAATAAGAATACCATGTGTATACCTGAAATCACCAATTCCTTTCCCCTCTCCCCCCAGGACTTTAAAGGCCTCAAATCCCAAACACATATGCTAGGAAAGTAATAGATGTCTCTATGACCTCTGTCTAGGTGACATATAACTACACTGGTACACCTGAGAGAGCAATCACCCACACAGGGGTCTCCTTTTGTTCACTGATCCAAATCTATGCTTGTTATACTACAAGGTTCTGTTCTATATTTAGAGAATACAGTTTCTTCCTAAAATTAATCCCATTACTATCATTTAGCACCAAATGATCATCTTCCACTCTTCTACCTTATGGACTCCTGAAAGGTTAGGATTTCTGCCTCTTCAGGCACTGTTGCTTCCTTGTTACTACTTACACATTGTAAATGCAGAGCTTTACTTAGCACCAGCACAACTTCAACTTCTAAAGGGTTAAACGTAAAAGGTCACAGGTATAATACAAGATTAAACAAAGAACAGACAAATAAAAAGGTTAGTGGGAGTCAAGTACAAACAGCTTCCTGAAAGTATGAGATGTTTGTAAAGCACTCAGCACAGTGACTAGCATATAGTAGGTACTTAATAAATTCTTTATGCCTTCTCTCCCTCCCTCAAATTCAGTAGTGGCCATGGGAATCTTTTCCCTTTATGACCTTGTAGGAATAAGAGAGCCTGGGTAAGACTAAGATATGTAGGCTCTAACTTTTGGTACCAAGCAGATTTGAGGAAGATATCCTGTATCTGCTATGGCCAACATCTGATTTATTCTATATCTCTAATGGACCAGTGGCCTCGTGAGAAATGAGCCCAACTAACAAGCCCCCAACCGTGAGAAATATGCTCACCTTAAACAGAGAATGATACTTGTGAAATCAGGAATTTCTATGTTCATTCCTCCTGAATGAATGGGTAGCTCCCAGGAAAGGCTACAGGAAGACTTCAATTTGTTCGAGGAATCCAAGCCCTTTATACAGTTCCGAATTTTGGACTTCCTGCCACACCATCCCCTGGCCACGTGACTTCATGTTCTCCTCTCTGATCGGTTTCCCCTAAAACAGCTCATCAAGCCTGTGCACAAGTTTCTGACCTTTTACACCTGACTATGCTAGGTCACAACTCTGATCACTTAAAGCCAGAAATTTTAACCTGTGGAAACAGAACTCCTTCCTTGTTTCCCACAGCCTGAAGGGTCATTTTAGAGCAAGACATTAACATAACTAGTTTGTCATCAATAGAAGATAAGAAGAATCCCAAAGTTTTAGTCCTTCCTTCACAGGACAATTAAGTTTGAGAAATACTTGCTAAGTAATTACTATATTTCTACTAATAACAAGGTATTGTTAAAATTAAGATCAATATTAAAGTCCCTACCCTAAAGGAGCTTATATTTGCCTGGAGCAACACAAAATGAATACAGGAAAGGGAATGAGGGTAGCAAAGAAAAGATCCAGTTCAGTTCAGTCCAGTTCTATTATTAGAACTAAATGAGATACTCAAAGTATATCTAACCAGTTTAAGTAACAGGCAAAATTAGTCAACTAGAATATTTAGCAAGGATACTTGATTCAGCTGAGATGACCATGGTGGTCATGCCATCAGGAAGAAGCTGGACCTCTTCAAGGCTTTTTGTACTCAGAAAACCAGGAATTAATGTCAATGATCTGGACCTTTGGACCCCTGAGTCAATTAAGTTGTGGGGAATGGTTTCAATACCTTTTAAGAAAAAGAATTAACCCAGCTCATACAGTGGGGGATGCTGTAGATATTCCTCTTATCAAATCCTTTAGTGGCAAGGTCCTAAACACTTTCTAGTGAACTTTTTTCCACTTTAACAGTTTTAAGGCTGTAACTGAACAATGTTGACCTCAGGGATATGAGAAGCCTGATATGTAGCACTGGAGGAGAAAAAAATAAACCTCAAAGACAGCAAAAACGAAAAGCAATGAAATGCCCTCCTGAGAGACGAAATGTGGGAGAATGAAGACTTGAAGTGACAGGCTTGGTTCAAGTCTCCCATTCAGAAGGAATGAGGCCTAGATTTAAACAAAATGGTCCATGTCGTGGGTGATGCTTTGCAGTACCTAGTGACATTAAGAAGAAGCAGCAGCAATCAGGGCTACAATGTAGAGGGTAACACCTGCTCAGTCACTGGTTCTCATGAGTCAGGGTCATCTGTTGTCACTGAGGCCTGGAGTCTATGAGTCTACTTTTTTTTATAAAGTATTTTGATAACTGTTTCAATGTAACTGTTTTCCTTGTAAATCTATTTACTCTATTTTATGCATTTAAAATGTAACTCTGAAAATGGGTCTATCACACATATAAAAAAGGTTAAGATTAAGAATCCCTGGACTAGGGAGTTCTTAATGATAGCAGCAAATGACAAATACATATTTTCCTATTTTTATGCCTTGCCTGACATCAATGAACAGTTATCAAAAAATGTTTAAGATCTTAATACAGAACTTGAGAGATTTCAATTTGCTTTATTAAGAGAAATGCTCTAACTTTTTGGGGATTAATTAACAAGAATTAAACACAACACCAGGGTTAGGTATTTATTATACCTTTTAGTGAGTTATGTAACTTTAAAGATGTGCTCTGTTATACAAAACGGTTTGTGAAGAAACTGCCTCCTCACTTCTCATATTTTCATCAAATATGCCCTTGATAAGTCTGAAAATCATTCTTCAAAACATATGCAAGTCACAATTGCTTTGTATCACAAATTTTTATGGGAAATCAGGGGCAATTTGTCTTTTACCATTTCCTGCTCTGATGGTTTGTTTTAATAGGGCAAACTGAAGCTACTGCAAGTAATTGCAATTGCAATCCTCTCATCTTCATCATTCCTCCTAATTTCATGTTGACTTTGGTGGCTGCTAAAAATGAGTTAATTTTCTGACTGTAAAAAGAAAGCTCAATCTGAAAAAACAGCTATATTCACTTCTTAAAAGTGATGAACAATTCCACTTAAAATTTCAACCAGTGTCCAATCAAATCCATAACATCTTAACTCCGACCTGCTTTTCCAAATACTTTTAGGTGAGGTAACACAGCAACTCTCACAGTATGCCATGGTTTTTCTTTTCTTTTCTTTTTCTGGAGGCAATCTCCTTTTAATTGTCCATTGTTTTCTTTTTATTCCTTTTAAAGTATTTTGTTTTCAGTTTTCTACAATCATTTCCATATATCCTAGATATTTTCCCCTCCCTCCCCACAATGGTTTTTCTATTGTACATTAGCAAAGCATAAGCACAGGCAGGTTGTAACACACTGGAAAAGCATAGGAAAGCAACAAGTATGGTATTAGGCATAGTCTGCTGTCTGAGGATCAGTCTAGCTAAGTACAGGGATGAAGCATCCGAAGGTTGACCAACAGGTAAATTTTTGGGTCTTGGAAAGCTTTGAAACAAAGAAAAACTTTAAAACGGCCCAAGTCTTTGTGTACCTTTTTTCCACTATTATAATCAGAGGAATGACAGCTAAAAAAAAGCTGACTGACAGAGACCAATTTTTTTTTAAATGCATATATCCACTGGTACTCCCACTGTCAGATCCTTTTTCAACTATTATCAAGTTCACATGTTCCTGAAGGAACTGACCTATATCACTATTAACATTCTCACTATAAACACAACCAAAAGACACAAGAAAGTTGATTATTTATGGATAGATAGCTCACAGATTCTCCTTGGAGCACCCAGGAGTTGGTTTTATCAAGTATGCAAAGGCAACAAAAAACATTTCATGGGACATTTGGTCATCTCACCTTGCAAGTGCTTGTGAGCAGCTTAAGCAAAATAAAGTACCATTTGGGTAATTACAGCTATTGGAGATAAAAAGAAAATGGGTTATGTTACAAAAACTCAAAGTGGCCTATCATGGGAAGGATGAGTAGGTAGCTACTATGGGTTCTGAAGTCTTCTGAGGGTGCTAACAATTTAGCATCCTTACCACAGTGGAAAAAGGAAGGAGAAAGTGTTACAGCTATATGGTAGGGATGAGAGTGTAAAGAAAGTGTGTATTAATAGTCATTCCAATCAATGGCAAGCAATGAGTTCTACTCCTTAAATATGATCCCGCTCTCTATCGTGGCAAGAATGGCATATTTTCTGCTTAAAAAATGGAAAACATTTCTTCATGCTTTTTTTCCTTTAAAATCACATGAGCACACTAAATTAATAAAGTAAAGAATGTTAGAGCTAGAAGGAAGCACTTCCACTTTTTTTTTACCAGAGAATATGCTGAGTTTCTTGAGAGCAGTTACTGGTTTCTGCCTTGTATCTCCAGTGTTTAACACAGTGCCTGGCCCATAGCAGACGCTTAATAAATGCTTGCAGATTTGACGTGAGCACTCTCAACGAGGAGCAAGGTGATGTTGATTTGATTTTCAACCCAAAGAAAGAGGGTTGGAGGAGTGGGGGTGATGGTGGGGTGTGGTGCTGAAACAAGTACAGTAGCAACAGGGAAGATGTCCAGTCCCTGGATCTTGCCTGATGGTTAAGGGCAAAATAAAGAGTGAAGAATGTTTGAGAGACTGTCTGGAAACCAGGGCTGCTCTGCCTCAGGACTTACTTCAATGGTGAGGGTATTATCTCACCGAGAAGTTCTCCCAAATAATTCTTAAGTTAGGCTTAAGAATGTCTTTTCTCATGAAAAGCCACTTTCCTCTTTGCTTCTTTTTCAGAGGGTAGGGTGGTTGCAAATAGGAATGGAATACTTCAGATAACAGAAGATTTCTTCAATATTGGTTAGTGTTTCTAAACTATTTTTTCTCTCCTTTCTTATTGTAAAGGCTATCTCTCTGGGGCAAGAGGGAGGGACAGACTGGGTAATGTAGGTGTTGTAAAATATCAATAAAAATAATTTTAAAAATCCCTACTCACAATAAAAAAATTTTAAATTTCATTTTAGTTAACTCTTTATTTTTGAACTTTCTCTTTGTGTAGCATTAAATTTATGAGTCCCCTACAGTTTCACATAATCTTTTACTGTAAATCTATATGGTGACTGTTTGGTTTTTGTTAAAACTTCAATGCAGGGATTAGGCATAAAAATGCCTATTACAGATCACTATCTTGCTTCAAAATGGATTACTCCATCAAGGAATGGTATTGGATAAGTCAAAAAAGGTCTATCAGTAATATTATCTCTAAAAGGCATATTTCACATGACTTTCTGGCTAATGCCATTAGGTGGCACTAGACATCTAAAAAAAAAAAGTATACTTGTGGACTATGTACAACAGAAGCATTACCTAAATGAAAACAAAACTCTAAGAAGCAATGTTCTATTGTTGGAGAAAATAGAGTGAAATGTACTTCATTCCCCCTTTATAAAAACATTACCAGGATTTTTTCTTTATTTTCTGCAATATATCATTGAAAGCTTTCACACATAGGTACCTTGATGCTATTTATTTCATTTGCAATCTTACTACTTACTGAACTCTAATTTTTCCTAGCATTTTGTGGTATTTTGAAAGCAGAGAAAGCTACAAGGCTAAAAAGGATGATAAGACATATCCTACATAGCATTCATTGCCTTCTCTTCTCCACGCCCTGGTTTCCATGAAGTCCCAGTTAAAATTCCACCTTCAACAGGAAGTCTTTCCCAAGTCCCCCAAATTCTAATCCCTTCTGTTGATTATTTCCAACCATTGTGTGTGTGTGTGTGTGTGTGTGTGTGTGTGTGTGTGTGTGTGTGTGTGTATAAATTTGTTTGTATATAGTTATATAGTCCCTGGACTCCCAATGGACTGTGAGAGCCTTATTATCACAAGAGCAGAGGCTTTTACCTTTTTTTTTTAATTTAATTCCCAGTAGAGCATGGCAAATAGTAGGCACGATGTTTACTGACTGACTGAGCACTTTCACAATAATCTTGTTAATACAAAATACACAAAAGCCACTATGGCACAGAAAATCTTATAGAAAGATTGCTTGGCCCATTATCCCTTTTTTTTGACACTTTTTATGGCACTTTTTCCTGTGATATTTCAACTAATAATGTGGGTTTTTTCCTTTACTTTCTTTTCAGGTAGAAGAAAGTCTGTTTCATCTCACATAAAGTGCAGAATGGTCATAAAGGTCTTAGAGTATTCCATAAATATTTGATAGACTCTCCCCCCCCACCTTTTTCTGGGAGTAGTCTTTCTCTCAAGGATTTACATAGTACTCCAGACTCATTATACCAACAATTCTGTATCACTGTGCTTCAAAGAGACAAATTAAAAATGGCAAGCAAAGTAAGCCTGCAGTTCAATTCATAGGTCCATGAATACTTATCATGAATGAGAAGCTTGGGAGTCTGTCATACCGCAGACTCATAATGGGCCTGTGAACTATGCGAGTGCCTACATCTTTTTCACTTTACCTTTTCTTTCACTCCACCTCTGAAGAGATCCTACACATCAGTTAAACCTAAGCTTTAAGTAACTGGCCTGGCAATGCCAGAGTTGTGATATAAGGAGGCAAAGAATAAGAGAAAAGAAATCTGATCTTACATTTCTCCAAACTGCCTATAATTTAAATTTCATCCTTCCCTTTCCCCCTCCCCCTGCCCCAAACCTCCCTCTAAGACTATCACTAATTTATCCCATGTATATCGTTTGTACGTCATTGTTTGCATGTTGTCTCCTCTATTAGATTCTGGGCTCAGGAGAGTGTTTTTGCCTTTCTTTCTATGCTCAGCACTTAGCACAATGCCTGGCACGTAGCAGATACTTAATATATGCTTTCTGATTTGATTTCTCCTCAATTTTCTACTTCTGGTAATAACACTAGCACCTTACCCATCACCTAGGTTCAAAATCTCAGAATTTTCTTTGGCTTTCCCCTCTTCCTCACCCAGCACCAACATCCAAATATTCCATCAAGTCATAAATTATACCTTCACAATATCTCTTGCAACCATCCCTTCCTTCTCATTCAGGATTCTTATCTCGTCAGAACTACTGTAACAATTGTTTTTCCTGACTCTGGCCTCTCCCTTTTTCAGTATTCTCACTGCCTAGAATATTCCTCATTGATTTCTGCCTGACCTGGCCTGTCCTCTCTTCTCCCTGTCACTTGGTGTTCTTATCAACTCCCATAGATTTAATTACTGTCCCTATGCTGTTGATTCTCAAACCTGCCTATCCTGCCCTAAATTCTCTGCAGACTTTCAAATTCACATCTGCAGATGCTTTTCAGACAACTTGAAATAGATGGCCAGTAGACATCTTAAACTCCACATGTCCAAAGCCAAACTCACTGTCTTTCCCCCTAAAGCCTCCCCTCATCCTGCTTCCTATTCTCCCAGTCCATGAGGCTCACAATTCTGCATTCTTTCTTACTCTCCCATATCCATCTGTTGCCAAGGCCCAGCCTCTCCTCCCCTCTGACACTGTCACTACCCTGGTCCAGGCCTTCGTCACCTCGTATCTGGACTAACACAGTGACTTGTTGGTGGGGTCTGCCTGCCACAAATCTTTTTCCACTGTAATTCATCTTCCATTCAGCCACTAAAGTCATTTTATTAAAGCGTGGGGTTGACCAAGTCATTTCCCCCACACCCTCCCAAATAAAGTCAAGTGGCTCCCTATAATCTCTGGGATCAAATTCAAAATGCTCTTTGGCAGTCAAAGTCCATGAGAATGTTGGCTCCTCCTGGCCCCTTCCAGTTGTCTTACACCTTACTACCCACTCATGTACTCTTCAATCCACTAACTGGCTTCCCAAATGCCCACTCTCTCTCAGCTCTAGGTTTTTTTTTTTCTGG